>VWZG01000799.1:374115-415195 GCA_013396735.1 Grallaria varia
CCACTCCCCAAACAAAAAAACAAAGGAACTGTCCTTAGAGCCATCAAGGTGGAATTTCGGATCGTTATCTAGGTGGAGGCAGTGTCACCTCCCCCCCCGCCCCTCAAAGTTCATTGTTAGACGGAGAGGAAAGAAAAAATCCTGAAAAATATGAAACTTTAACAAGGTGGTAAGTGGATGAACCCTCTCTCAGTCCTTATCTTTACCCCTCTCCCTTCTGCCCAGTTGCAGAAGGATTTAATAAGTCCCTGGAATCCGACCAGGGTCAACCCGTTCCAAAAGGGGATACGAAATTGACTTTTCTCAATGTTAACATCTTTCTCTATCCAGGAGAACATTTTTGTGTTTTCCATGACAAAACCCCCACTCATTTGCTAACTGTTACTAGTTGTATTAGTCATGCAATGAGTTTTCAATGAGTTTTTAACCAAGGTGACAACCTTAGCAAGTGACCCAAAAGAAAGAATTCTTCTTTTCCCTCATATTAGGCTCCCTGGTCAGTCTATTATTTTTGCATGCTATTTTTCTGTGAGTAGCAGGAAGAAACTTGCATATGTCTCCAAATCTTCTGCTTTAGCAGATGTAAATCTATGAGATCTCTGATATGAAATCTGTACAAATATATGAGGCAGCTCAAAATTAAAATAAACAAACAAGCCAAGAATCTACAAAGATTAATATATAGTAGCCTTCATTAAAATCTCTCTCTTTGTGGGAAGTTCTGCATGATTTAGTGCTACATCTCTCATCAGACATCTTAAAATTCTGATTTGTCATATAAATTAAGAATTTCCTGTTTTAACTTTGAAAATGCTTTCACTTTTTTTCCTCAGTACACCATAAACTCTCAATGCAAATGTTGTTCAATCTTTCATCCAGGACACCTTTAAGCAATTGCTCCTGCCTTGCCTTGCTCACAGAATGGATGGCATCCAGGACGGCTCTTTTGTTTCATCAGATGAGTTTAGTAGTAGACTGGAAGATGACTGTTCTATGTGATAGCAACTTCCAAGGGGTTGAAAATTGACTGTATTTCATGCCAGTCATTAGAACTGGGTAGTCTATGCTGTGGCTGCTAGGAAAACACAAGCCTGTAGCCAGTCAATTAGTACAACAGGCAAAATCTCTGGGCCAAATTGCTTTTTACTCCCCATCTTTTCCCAGCCTCACTCCTTCTCTCTGTTCACAGGGGCCGTGTTGGGTCAGTGGCCACCATTTTTTCACCACAGCTGCACACTGGCAGGACTGACACCCAATCCATGCGAAAATCCATTGTTGTCTTTCTCTTGACCCCTTTTCCCTGGCACTGGCAAACCTCAGGAGCAAGCACACATTGGTGGCTCCCAGATGTATCTTTAAAGCAGACAAACCAAAAGGCTCAGACACAATTCTCAGAGAACAATGTAAATTGATGTGCCATGACTTACAGCAGCTAGGAAATTTGTCTCAGGAAGGCAAGCAGTCTGATGGCATTGTAGAGATGAAAATGTAGAGTGGGGCCCACCATGTTTATTATGTACAGTTCCAGGATACAAGCACTGTTCTCCTCAGAGGGAAACATCCTGGTCAGCCAGGTGCAGTTACTGTCTGGAATTCATCAGTATCTGAATGCTTATAGCCCCCTGCTCCAGTGCTGTAAATCAAAGGGATTCACACTAATGTAGAAGAGCATTTCATGTGTCAATTCATTAGTCAATGGAGTGGGAACAGTCGGCATATCAGTCATGAAGATATATGAAGTCTGCCTCTTAATGATGTTAGCTCGTAGGCAGTTTGTGATGGAACCTTTGTGGTCTGATGACTGTGTTTAATATGTGTAATCCATATCCCAATAAATCTGTGGCTGGCAGGAGAGCACAGACACTTTGTTCGGTTTATGGAACGAAACATGCCAAGTACAGTGGGCAGCATTAACATTTAACGACGTTAAGCCAGAATATAGAGAGGCTCGTTATTGGATCCAAATTAAAAAATAATAATCACACAATGAAAACAGTTGGTGTGGGCTATAATACTTTTCAGGGCAGGATAGACACCCATCAGATGCAGTTATTGTTGCAGTCATGTCAGTGTCCATAGGAAGTGGATGTTCCATGGAGTTTGTGCGGCATTAATCAGTCTAGAATTTGTCACTGCTCAAGGTGTAGCAGCTCCAAGTGCAAGCAGGAACTGACTTGCATCAAAAATACCATGCTGATTCACTGTTAAAAAGAATGAACCAACATCCAGAGAAAAAAGTGATACATAACATGGATTTAAAAAGCTGTTCATTCTTGAGTTCTAAACTTAAAAATAATCCTCATCAAAAGGAAAAGACCTCATAGCAAATCTACTTATTTATAGATAATTATTCTTCAAAATTTTAAAAACCCAGAGCCTCAACTGAAGTGAATGGAGTCTTCCAAAGCAAATTAAGCAGCATAAATGCACACCAGGCAGAGACCTAGCCCTACTTAGTGCTCCAGGTTTTTTCTGCTATGGTTTGCCACTGTAATAATAGGTGAAGTTGTGATTTACCTTTGCTTCATTCTGCTCCCACATGAAAAACTGGGGAGTTTGTTCCTGTTCATAGAAGGCATTAATTTTCAGACACGGCTTTGTGATAAATTAGCAGTAGCAGGTGGCAGCAGTGCTCCCACCCACACAGGCTCTTCAGTGTCTGGAGAGCCAAAGTAATTGCACGACAGCTAGGACAAGACTAGCATGTATAGGAATAAGATGCAGGAATGAATTGTAAGTGTTCTTTTAATCACTGCACCATAAACAGTGAACCCCGGTTATACTTTGCAAACAAACCGCAATGAGGTAACCAGAATAGCTAGACCTCAAAATGAATGGTCCACTGAGATCAATAGAGGAGACCACACACTTTAGAGAAGAGGATGTGAATTGCTTGAAGTCTTGGATTTGGATCATACTTATATTTTAAAAAATAAAAAAATCACATCCTTATAGATGTCAGCTTGCCTTTTTTGCCTTTTTTTTTTTTTTTTAACAGAAATTGAAGTAATCAGGCCAGAAGTACTAATTCAGTTCACTACCAAGCACTGGCTTAATCCTGCCCTAGTACACACACTGATCCTGAAAGATTTTTTTGATTGAGCTGCAGAAAATGTAGAAATATCTCTGTGAATATGAGGTAAGCAGTCACTGAACTTTGCAGCATGTGAAAATTCCAGATAAAAGTATGAGGCCTTAGCTGACAGAACTGAAACAAGCTTATCAGCTTCTGAAGGTGTTAGCAGTGATTTTAAATATTGCTATTTGAGTGGCATGGAACATAGAGCTCTATTTTGAAATCTGGATAAGAAATTCAGTAGGCAAACGTGCTTACAGAAGAGAGCTTTTTAGATTTGTTTTGTATCCTGTGCCACTTTTAAATACTGTATTTTTTCACATGCATGTTTATATATCCATGACAAAAAAAAATAAATTTCCTGTTCTAAACCGCAGGACAGATAATGTACATCCAGAATTTGGTACATTTCACCTTACAAGTATCTACCTTTATTCAGGTGACATTATTCCTTTATACTGTACATGGATCAGTGTGAGGAATTAAACTTACAGCTAATTTTATGTCTGTTTTATGTCCAAGCAGTCTTGTTGATCATCCAGTCAGAGGGAAGGGTAGCCACCAACTATTTTGTGTGTGTCCTTCAGGGCAAGATGTTTAGAAGACAACTGACCTGTAGTTGGAGGACTTCATTCAGGTGACATCAATTTGAATCTGAGAGGTAGGTTTCACCCTGGCAAAAGGCTGAGGTGCATCACCCTCTTATTTATCATTTTGTAAAGAGGGAGAAAGGCAGAAAACTTAAACAAAATAGATCCTTTTTCTTTCTCTGCAACAGAGAAGATACTTGGTTTCTGTGGAGAAACACTCATTTGCTTAGATGTCTTCAGAATTTTCTAGGTCTTTGTTACTGGTATTGTTTGAAACAGAAAAAATGTTTTTAGATAATTCTCTGCAAAGTCCCTGCTGTTTAATACCATAATTACACAGCTATTTTGAGTCTATGTGAAAGATGATCTAGCCCAGCATCCTGCTTTGACAGAGGACAATACTGGATACTGAGGAAAAAGTTTTAGAGCACACGGTGACACTTATGCCAGTCTCCAGTGGTCTGCAACTCAGAGACTTCATCAATCATTGTCTTCTGCTTCGTTTTGACATATGTTTGGGGGACTATCTTTTGCCTTTGTCTGACTGTTTTTTGGTTTTTGGGGGCACCTTATCTATTCATAGGCATGGCAGTGCCGTGTTTGCCATCCAGAGTGCACCACAGCAACAAGTTCCATAGTTTGACTTATTTTGTTTCTTCTGAACCCAACACGGAGTTGTTTCATTTGATGCTTCTGTTATGCTTCCACACTCACTCTTTCCTGGGTACGCCACAGAGACATATTTTTGGCAGGGATGGTGAGTGAACTCACAAAAAAATCTCAGAGATGGAGAAGGTTTGAATACAGGGAAGCTGATCTCATGGGGTAGGGTATTTCCACTAAGTAAAGCTTGAGGCTGAATCCCAGGAGTCTGAACTCAATAATGGAGAGTCAAAACATGAATTCAGACCCTGCACTAAATATTCAGGTGCAGTGAATGCTGGGGAGGAAAGAGTTTGACAAATGGTGACAGCACTTTGGAAGACTTCCAAAGGAAATGCAAGTACAGGATTAACTTACACTTGTTAAAGACATGCTTCCAGGTCAGGTTTTGGGCAAACCACTTTTTGATGCAGGTGCATGGTTAGTGATCAGAAAGTTAATGCAGCCAAGCACCTCCTATTAGCTTTGGCTCTCTTATTCTAACTGGCTGTCATTCAGAGAATAGGAAGCTCAACACTGTGTGGAGAATTGTCCTCTCCACCTGTCAGTGATTAATTTCACACATTCAGCCATCAAAAACTCTGTAGGAGATTATGGTTATTTTTTTCTATCTTATGTCAAAGCAGAATTTACTGTCTGTAATTTGTATTTCGTTCTAAATGAATTTTCATAATTTGGGAGGAGAAAGTCTTTTAATTTTTTTGACTGCTTTGGAATTAAAAAAGTTTGCATTTGTTGCATTTGAACTAAACAATTTATGGACTTAATTTTTCAAAGGTATTCTTAATCATATTAACACAAATAATTTTCAAGCATGGTTAAGAGCATTTTTTTTTTCCCCTAAATGAAAACTAATGAAAAGATTTTTCTTCTTCTCTTCTCAGTGCTCCAAAAGTGCTGCTTGTTATTTTGACTGGCCAGGCAAACCCAGGTCCAAGGCTTAAATTGATGATGTTTCTCTTCTTGCTCACAGTACAAGATGGCCAGAACAGTTCCTCTCACAAATATCAGACATTCAAAGCACCAAGGGGAAATCCTGTTGACTTTGATGCAACTGCTGCCATCAGGAAACCCCAGTTCTGAGAAACCACGAGGCCTCCAAACCACTGTGCACTGGGGGCACTGTGCTGCTCCACCCCTCTGAAGTTGTTACTGTTGAGCAGAGGCTTTAGCTTAATTTGTATTCTGAGATCATGGCTCTAACAGTATACGTAAAAGATTAAAATAATAGGGAATAGTGGAAAGGGTTAACCAGGCAAAGACAATGATGAAAAGACAATGTTATTGGCGAGAAAGTAGCTGAAGAGCCAGGGCAGGGGATAACTCCTATGCTAATTGAGAGCTTGAGCAGTAGGAGGGGAGAATAGGAATTTGGAAGAGGTAACTGGTGAGAAAACTAGCATCTAAACAGTGTTTGTGGAGGAAGAAATGGAGCTGATAAGGTATGAGTGACCCCGTATACTGGAAGTTGATTTACTGGTAGAGTGGTAAGAACTTGAATGAATGAGGTGGAGTGGGAGGGTGGGAGAAAGAGCAGAGGTGGGGGCGAAAAGGAGGGAAAGTCTGTCGTTGAAGGAATAGGGAAAAGAAGCAAGGAAACATAAGCGTCCAGAAATGGGTGGTTAAAGATATGGAAATTCATTGACATTTTATGCAAAACTTGAGTTTGATCGGAAGGGGGACGGTGCTTAAAGCATTGGCAACATAAAAGCCAAATGCCCATGAATGCTTCAGGATCAGTGCCCAAAGCAAAAGCTCTAGACAAATGTCTGCCACAGACATTGCTCTAGAGATCAGGGAAATTGATATCTTGAACATCTATTTATAATGTGTGGAAAAAGCAGCGTTTCATCACAAAGGACTTCCATCTGAGTGTCTTGTACTGCTAGTCTCATGCTGCCAATAATAAAATGTCCTAGGAATTTTTAAATGTTAGTGATGACAGTGTCTTAAATCAAAAAGAGCTGTGTCCAGCTCGGGGGACTTCCATATTAAACTTCATCTTGAAACATAAAAAGAATTGATTGTTAGACCAAGTTTGGTGTTAACTTCAGAGTAAAGTAATCTGTAACTTGTTAACATTTGTTACGGACAAACAGAATAAAGTTCATGTTGGTAATAGCCAAATTTGAACCTTTAGTTTAAAAAAAAAAAAAAAAATCATTAAGTCAAATGAAATGCCTAAGCAAGACCATGATTTGATGTATGAGGCTGATAAATGAATAACTGTCTAGATGGAGAGCAGTTCTTTATAGATGATGGTTTGTCAAGAGTACCTCCATTGGTTCCAGTGGCCATTTCCATTGATCACTGAGTTTGGAAAGTCTGTATGAGCCAGCAAAAAAATCATGCACAGGTCAAGGCAGAGCCAAGATTTGTGGAAACACATTCACCAATGCTTTCAAAACTATTCAGGTGAGGAAATAATGCCAAGAGCTTGGTGGATTTCTGCAATCCGAAGGAAAAATTATTTGAATAATTATTAGGAAGCCATTCAGAAACATAAGTTTGTTTGCTTCTGTCCACAGGAACAGTGGTCTTGGCATGGTTATCTTTCTAATACTGGAAGGTCTAGGGAACCTGGTATTTAAATTGCAGTACAAGCAACATGGATTTAGTGAGTGGGGAAAGTCGTTATTCAACACTCTGCAAACTATGCTAGAAAACTGTGTCTGTGTCCAGTCAATTGTGGTTTCCACTCCTAATGAAAGATTCTGAAAAAACAGGAGAAGGTTCTGAGGGTTATTAAAGCCCTGGAAAACATGACTTAAAATTTAGGGTTCTCAGCTGATTTATTCTAAGGAGAGACCAATGCCAGAATTGTTCTGCTGGGAGAACAGAAGGCTCTTTGCTCTCCAACAAAAACAAAAGCAAGGTCAAATAAATGAAAGCTGGAAGTAAAACCCTCTCTAAGTTACAGTGAACCAATTTACCAGTGTTTGCTTGTGAATTCTCTATCAAAGATGAAAACCTAAACTTGGATCTTTTTCTAAATGATCAGCTCTGAAATACAGGTAATATTTCCTGGTTCTCTGATGTAACAGAAGCCACATTAGGTGCACATGGTGGTCCCTTTATCCTCGCAATTGGTGAAAGCAAGTTCTTAGAAATAGGAGTGCTGTGACAGAAAAAGCGGAAGAGAAAGTCCTGACCCCTCCTTTCCAGTGAATGGATTTTATTAGGGGTTGGTTGGAAGAATGGAAAAGGATGGTTTTGCAGGCTAAGGAAGAAGGAACATGATTTGAAGAAGGCAGAAAAGGGTAAGAGCACAGAGGGAAATAACATCAACTTTTAGGGCTCATATGCTTCATAGAAATGCAAAGTGTTTAGTGCAAAGAAAAGCCTGATGATCCAATGCTGGTTATTGAACTCTATAAACCAAATAGTATATATAACATTCTGACAGCTCTGGACAGGATGCCAATCATCAGGCTGTGGGCTGAAAAAAGGTTTGACAGTTTCTGCATTGGAAGGCCAGAGTGGTATTTAAATGTAGTAAAAGTAAAAAGTAAAGCTGACCAACCGCCTGAAAGTAACAGAAGAAGGAGACAGTGAGTCAGCAGAGATGAATACTTGTCCGGAGTGCCAGGAATGAGTCTAGAGGAGGTCGTCCCCAGAGAAAAGGAACTTTGGGTGCAATGTTACTCCCTCTACACCAGATTGGAGGGTCTAAGAAAGATGTCGGAGATAGAAGAAAGAAGAAAGATGGATTTACAGTTTGAAAAGGTTGTCATTTTTAGAGCAAGTAATGCAAAACCTTGTCTGAGGCTGAGTTGAAACTGTTAGATCACAGAGAGGAATCGAGAACAAGTGAAAAGTGAGGTAATATGACAAGGAGCAGGGAATTCAGTTCTTTGAGGGAACAAGGATTGTGGATGTGTATCTCCTAGGTGGAGATTAATGAGGACTTTGGGTTAGAGCTTGCAACTATTACAATAAGTGACTAAGAAACAGCAGAGGTAAGAGGTTGAGAGAAATTTGTGTCTCAGGCAGGCAAGATGCTAGCACATTTTACAAATGACATCTGCTCTGAGCAAGAATGTTCCAGGGAGGGTTACATTTCGGCTCAATCAATTTTTTAATACATAATTTATTTCTGTAAAGGGGACACACTGATCTGATTTAATTAGGCTAATTAGAGGTCCGTGTCAAACACAGGAGTGAAGTATATGGAGGTGGGTAGAAGGTGTAGGAGTGTAAAGATAGGGGGAAAAGTTCTTGTAGAGAGCATCAGTTTTCACTCAGAAGAAAGTGCAGGAATCCAGGCAGTATAAAATCTGAAAATCTGGATTCTACAGAAATCTTGCACAACTGCGTGCTAAGGTGCCCAGTATTGAAGTCTAAGGTAAATTGAACCATGGAAAAGTAATGTTTTATGCTGAATATAAAACTACCGATATACATGGGAAAGCATGGATTTTTGGACAGGTGGAATTAAATAAAGGAAGTGTAAGAATGAAGACCAAGAGACTGAAAGCCATGAGGAGATGTTAAAGCATAAATTACTGGATTATCTGTCAAGTCTGAAGGATCAGACCAATGCTACGGGAACAAGAAAACCAACTGAAGGAGAGCTGGCAGGAAGGCAACAAAGCAGAGCTTCTTATTCTCAGTGGCCCCATGCAGGAACACTGTCCTTTGTTTGAGAAGGGAGCAGGAGACGGTGGATCAAGCTGAGTGTCTCAAGTACATGACAAAAGTGATTTAAGTCAAGTTGCTATCACTACTGAAAATAACAATTGAACTAAATCCAAGATACTGACCTCTGGAAAGGTATTTACTGCATCCTGATGAAGACTGATAATGTAGCCATAAATATAGCAAGTAGCTGGAAATTCACAGATGTGAAATACCAAGAGCCCTTGAGGCTTTTCCTCCCTTCACAGCGGGTAATATCTTTCAGTGAAATGTGAGAACAAAAAGATGATATCCCAGAAAGATTTATCTTCTTACTAGGGCTCTGTGTTGCATATTGAGCCTAGATTCACTTCAGCCAACATTTTTGTGATGTAATGTTGCTTTTCCAAAGAGCTTCAAATAGAAAGGAACTGTATCAAGGAGATTCAAATAGAAAATCATGCAATTGATATATCTGACTTAAAAAAGCAATAAAATACTTAGCTTCCTAGTAACAAATGTTAATTTGTGGCTATCCTGAAGCATGAAGGAACAGAAAAATCTTTATCATTTGCATTACATAATTTCCAGACTAAAACAGTGGAGGCTGATAACCAGCACGAACACTTTACTGTTGTGAGAAAGCAACATTTTGTCATGTATAATAAATATGGAAGCTCAGTTACGATGAAGTCCTGAGAGGGACTGAAAAAAGCAAGGTGAGTTGGAAGCATAAGACATTTCATGCAAGAACAATACCATTTGTGCCCAAGATATCGGAGCTAGGATACAAAAGAACAGTGAAATTATGCCTGTCCCTCCCTTTTGTCTCTTCAATGAATGAAGTTACAGAAATGTGCCCCAGATTCTATTGCACCACAACCTCCTTTTTACCCGCTTCCCAAGAGCCTTTAAGCACTTGGACTTTTCTTCAGCAAATGGTCATCTGAAACAGATTCATAGCATTACAAAAAGAACAAAAAAAAATCTTAGCAAAAGTATATTGGAATTATATTCTTGTGCTGAAATGTGTTAATGGCCATAGTCAAGTGGGACTTTGATCTGCAGATTATCAACAGATTTGAAGCAGATGGGTGTGTTAATCATACAGGCTGGTGCACCACACAGATGGGTCTGCTAATAACCAAGGCTGTAAGGGAGGATGAAAAAGTTTCACAGTTTGATAACTGAAAATAATAGAAGGCTATGTTTTTTAGTTTGCATTGCTAAATCATCAAAGCTGTTTATAAACATGAAGGCTAAAAAACTTACTGTGCAGAATGCAATGGGAAGCACAAAACATATTTCATAGAACCAGCACAGCTCTGAGGTGAAGAAAGAAAAAAGGAATAGAGGAATGACTGGACAGGCTTGGAAGTTAAATACATACATTCTTTTTGCTCTGAACAACAGAGCTTGGAGTGAAGGGGAGTAGTGGGGAGGTGAAGGTTGTACCCCACTTTTGCATCCTCACCAGCGCTGCAGCAGGCTGCTGATAGTGCCGAGTGATTCATTGTCACAAACACATCACTGATGTGAATTTCTCAGAACATCCTGAATTGCTATTTAATGCAGAGTTGAAGCTGTCCAATGCCAAAATAGCAAGTATTTACTCAACTGTTAGGTGCTTAGATTAGCTACTTTGTGAATAGCATATTTTGGTTAGGTTTCTCTCCTGAAGAAATCAATGAAAAAAATTGATTAAGGAAATTTATTAAAAGAGTAACGTCATCCTTGGCCCACAGAGAGACAGAGATAAAATGCTACTTTTGTTAAAATTAATTGTAGAGTTCCTAGTATTTTCAGTGCAATCAGAATTTCATAGATAATGTTGAAATGTATCAAACAAAATAATGGTTAGGTTTTTTTCATAATCTGTCATGTTAGTAGATGAAGTTTACATGCAACATTAATTTTGTGCAATATGCACCACTGGTGAATCAGCACTTTGGCTGAGACTTAACAGTTGAAATATTTGGGACAAAAATAAGTATGTGTTTACTGGAGTTAATACAAATATAATGCTAATAGCTTTTTTATGATTTTACTACTATGAAACTGAATATTTGAAAGTTGTTGAAACAAATTTAAGGCAATGTGGGGACATGGGATTAGGAAAGATATTCACACTTCTTTGCCATTGGGGTTTTAACAAAAATTTTCTCTCCATCAGTTTAGGCTAATACCTCTTTCTTGTGTAAGACATCAGTGTTCCTGAGTGTGAATGGCACACTGCCATGAGGACCAGATAAGCCCTTCAAGACAAGTAAACAATTGGTTTTCTGCACATGGACATTAATGTCTTTGGAAGTGTCCTTAGATTTTCAAATGTATGACTTTGTTACCTATATCAGCATTTGGCAGTCTGAAAAGTCATTAGTGAGAATCTCTATATTGGGAAGGGGAACAAAGAGATTGGCAAAATTTTGAATATTGATGTATTCCCTTTGATAAGAAAGAAGGGTTAGGTCTGTGGAGAAAAACAAAGCTTAGTTTGCTATCTAAATGGAACATATTTCAGTATATAAAATTGATTGAATTTGTAAAAAAATATTTCTGTACTAATCTACTATATAAATTTGTTATGTATTTTAAATATGCAATCTTACTTCACTGATTTCCATGTAAATCACCTCTGCTTTTTATATAGAATCTTTATTCACAATGAAAGGATAAAGGAAGAGTGAACAATTCAGAAATAAAGGTTTATTACAGATTTCATCCTTTAGTGGATTTACCTTGAACAGCATCGTTTGTTTTTTACCCATTTTCATTTCATGCTTAGCCAGAAGAAGACAGCTTGAGATCTGCCTTTATCCATTTATTGCAACATGAAGAAACCACTGGTACAGAGGTAACAAATGTTTAGGCTGGTACCAGAGGTGGTGGGTCTTTAAAACACAGTATGAATCCAGCTCCTTACTCAGCATTTGAAGTGTGAGAAAGGAGGTGGAGATGGAGGAAACAGGGGCGCTTGGGTCTATTTTCATTTCTGGAAGGGAGCAATTCCTGAGTTTTTAATGGTTGCTATTCAGCTCAATGAGGCTGGTTCTTAATGAGATTCTATATTTGCTCCTTAAGATAAGGGAATTGAGGTAATATAAAATTATTATATCTTTCCTGACCTGGGTCACGTGCCCCAAATTGTCCTGAATTATCAGAAAAACCACACTGATTGCCTTGTATCAGGATAGGAAGAAGCCTTTGATCTTCCTATGCAAGTAGATGTAACTTGCAGAAATGGGCACATAGTATGTTTTGTGTAGGCATAAACAGCACCTTAGTTCTGGCCTTAGCATTTATAATTGCTTTTCAGACTTTCTGAGGGCATTAAATGAGTACGTCCTTAGCACAGTATCTAAGTATGTCCTGAGCAGAGTCAGATGTCTGAGCTTCCACACTGGCAAATCCTTTTGTGCATTTTGAAAAACTGGGGACAATTCTACACCTGCCTGACCACACAAAAAAACCAAACCAACAAACAAAAAACCAAACCAAAAAAAGAAAAAAACACACACACAAAATGCCCAAGAAAACCACAAACAAATAAACAAAACAGGTGGGTAAAGTCCTTTGCCAGTACTTAGATAGATGCTCATATATGTCAGACCGCTTTCAGCCCTCCTTGACTTTTGGACTGAGGGACAGCTGCTGTGCTGCCTGCTGCCAGTCTGCACTTGACTCTTGAACATTTTCCATTGTCTGGCAGTAGGTCCTGAGAAGGGAATGCCTCAGCTCTTTCCAAAGGCTATCATATAAGCTGAAAGGTACCTTCTAGCTTGCCACCGGGCACTGTGTGTGTTTACCTTGCCCGTGCCAGGGCTCCTGGCTGTTGTTAGCACTCACAGACTTGCTGAAGAGAGGGAAAAAAGCCTGCACAGACATTAAACTTGCATCATGACACAGGAGTGTGTTATATAAACCTTAGTATGAAGAGCTTGTTAAAATGTGCCTAAAGGATAGAAAAATAACCAAGACCATTTATTAAAATCTTATTTTATGATCAAGGTAAAAACCTCTGGCAATATTTGGATTTGATTATGCTAGGATTTAAAATGCCATTCTTGTTTGTGGCTCTTACAAAGGAATATTGCTTTTTACTCTTCACAGCATGGGTAAACAGGTATGACCTGATTGCTGTGCTGGAAAGCCATTGTCCTTTAAAGAACACAGGATCCTGTGGATTAGTCTCTTCCTTAATGGTGTGATAACTGGGTAATTAATTATTTTCTGCCCGAGTAAGTTATACTTTTTTCCCGTATTTGTCTGAGACAATGAGAATACACAAATGCAGTATAAACTGTCTTTGCAAAAACACTGGTACTTGCTGCTTTTCAAACAAATACATATTTCAGGCAGTCACCTTGCACTGTGGGAGCATTGCAAACGCTTCCATACCCGAACTGAGGGTCTCTGCCAGTGAGGTGCAGGCACTGAAAAAGCTTCTTCATTTGGGTGCGGGGCTGAGCAAGCACGGCGCAGTCGATTCCAACAGTGTTAGGAGTATGCCAGTGACATCTAGTGTTTAGTATAAAATTGCTATAAAACCCCGTGGGTTTGCTTTGTAAAGCCATTTGTGGCAGCTGGAGTGGTGGGTGCTGTCGGGGTGCCTGCTGCAAGGAGCAAAGCACCAAGGCAGAGCACCCTTGGCAGAACACAAGGGGACCTGGGCTGTCGTCCTGCAGCCAAGTGATCTCACAGCCCATTTCTCAACCAGCAACAGTGTGTTTGCGAGTTAATCACCCTCAACAGCAAAAATAAGTAACATTGCAAGGGTGTTCGCAAGGTGATGGACACAGTGTGCTCTGTCCTTTGCATCCTCCACATTTTTCTATGTAACGTACACCTTCCTGTCTAATAAACTGGCTGAATGCTCTGACTTTGTACTGTTTTATATCCGTTATAATGCAGTCTGGTTGCTGACATGCTGTCTGTGTACATACATATACAAAAATTGCAGAGGGTGCAGTATGGGAAGTAGTATACTCTAATTTTAACAGGGAGGAAAAAACAGTATCTCAGAGTAGGATTGCAATAAATTCTGAAATAAAATTTCAGCACAGTAGAGAGCTCGAGACTGGTGACACACCAGCCAGATTCAAGGCAAAGGAAAAGAATATTCCGAAGACAGTTGATATCATGTAGCAACAACTATTATAAGTCAATGAATTCCATGTTCTTACAAGTAATACTGACAGTCAAGCAGCTCTTGCAACTTTTTTTAATGTTTAGTTTAGTAAAATTCCTCTTTCTAAATTTAAGGATGAAATACTCTATGAGATCATAAACTATATAAAAAGAAATGTATGCTTAATGTTGTAAAACACAGTTAAAGTTAGCATATGAATAACTAATCATCATCACAAGTATATCAAGAACTCCTTAATGCAAAATACTACAATGTTGCTAGAAGAAATAGAATATCAGCTTGAACTATATACAGATGTAGGACATTTTTATCCCTTTTGATATGTACTGAATTATAGAATAGTTTGGGTTGGAAGGGACCTTTAAAGGTCATTGAGTCCAATGTCCTGCACAAGGAGAAGGGACACTTTCTGTCACAACAAGCCCAAAACAGCAAGCTCCCTTCAAGTATTTAAAGGCCTCAATAACATCTCTGTAGAGCCTTCTCTCTTCCAGGCTGAACAACCCCAACTGTCTCAGCCTTTCCTCATAGGAGAGGTGTTTCATCTCTCTGGTCATTTTTGAAGCCTTTCTCTGGGCCCACTCCAACAGCTCTACATCTTTCTGGTACTTTGGTCCCCCAAGCTGGATGCAGTACTCCAGGTGAGATGTCAGGAGAGCAGAGTAGAGGTAAAGGAATTACCTCCCTCAGCCTGCTGACCACTCTGCTTTTGATGCAGCCCAGGACACAGTTGGCAATCTGGACTGCAAGCGCATATTGCTGACTCATATCCAAGAAAAAATAAATTAATAAAAACATTAGATTAAGCGAAAAAAGTACTGTAAAAATAATGAAATGGACGAGCTCACAGGCTGAGTCACTATGAAGACTCCAGACCAAGATTTAAGATTATTGTGGCTCCTGCAGACTTGAACACATCCATACATGATTAGATTACTTCAAGCCTGCAGAGATGCAAAGTATTTCTGAATCAGAGGCAAGCAGTAGGTCTGGTGTCTTGCATTAGATGAGCCTAATATGTTTAGCACTTTGAAAATTGTACAAAGTCACTAGAGACTTCTTGAATTACTTTTTGAAATAAATTCAGCATTTTGTTTCATAAAAAAAAGACACAAATGTCTGAAGCTTCTGAAGACAGGGAGCATAAGTGGAGGTCATTTGAAGATCATGGGACACAGTGGTAAAGGACTAAAGTGATCCCAAAGGTATGCTGGGACCAGAGGTGAACTTTGCTGCAGAGGCATAATCTACACTATTCTGTTCCGGAAGTAAAGTGAGTTGCTCTGTCAGTGTAACATTTTAGCCTAGACTGCTGCTGAAAGAATTAAATGAGCCGCTGCAGGAATTCACACCTATTGCGAAGACAGCACTAAGCCAGCATTGTGTATTCTGAATGGGTAAAGGCACTTGGTGTGGCTGAGTGTTACACATGGAAATTTGGCATAGCATAAGCAAAACCAAAGCACATCCAGAAATACAGGTCATAAAACCAAGGGATAATTACAAAAACTCCTTATTTTTAATGACTCTTTATTCTGTGGATAAGGTTAGGTACTCCCAGGTGAGTGGAAGAATGAGGAAAAGTCTCACACAGACTGCACTGTGCTTGATGGTTGTAGTGGATTCTTATTCAGTACTGTCTTCTTTGGGTTAAACCGGAGCAGGAGAGAAAAAAAAATGCTGACAGCTCTGTAGTCATTATATTTCTATAGGGTTCATTCAGTTTGATTACTGCTGTAACTCTGATGATTTTCTTGATATCTAAAACAAAACTGAAGTTCTCTACAGTTCAGCTCACTTTAAGACAACATCAAATTGGTATGACTCTCACAAACTTTTGTTAAAGCAATGGTGACAGCTATTGAGCTTTAACTAGTACTGGTTTTATGCTTGCTATAAATAATTACTTTCACCAGCCGTTTTCTTGACCATATATCACTGGAGAACGATGGAGCACATTCCAGGTCTCCACACATATTAGCACTGACTTATTGCTTCACCTTCTTCATCTGAATATAAAAATAGTACAGGAATAGTTATGAATCCAGGTTTCGATTTTCTCATTTTCTGTCTAGTTTTAGAGTTTGACACTAGTGACTTTGGGGATGGCTTTTTCATTGTGTTCATGTGAGCAGCATTTTAGTAAGGGTCTGTTGAGTAGATTCCCTTGTGCAGCATAGCTTTTTGCACTGCTAAGGCAGCAACAAGAAGCCCTACTAGAGCCACAAAGTGCTATCAGAGTCCCTTGGGACAGGAAAATCTGCACAGTTTGACTGTACCACTGCATAATGGCACTACTGCACATTTTTGCCATATAAAATGTTGGCATCCTGAACTAGGTGGAGTTGCCTACTCTGGTGTGAGGTCTGGAAAACAACAAAACCAAAGAATAATGAACTAATTCTTTTATACCACTTGTAAAGCCACAAGTGATCCATTGTATACAGATCTTTTTCTTGGTTTGTGGACTTATGGAATAGCCTCTGTCTTTATTTTTTCCCCAAAAGATGAATGCAAATAGGATTCTTAGGAATTAAAAATATTTTGGGGATTTAATTTTTTGTGAAACAGGTAAGAAATTAATTTCTAACATATGCTTTTCTTGACAGAGTCACTTTACTTGTTCTTAATTGGTTGGTGGAATGGCTGTTTCCATGACAGCACAGCAAATATACAGTAGGGGCACAGATAAACAGGGATGAATAACTGACCATTAGACTTCAGTGAGAATTTTTCACTAGTCTGTAGCTGCTTTTTACATCTGTCAGTAGAGACAACACATTTCACCACTGTCCATGACACCAAGATAAAAGTTGTCAGACTTCCAAAGGCCCTGTGTGCTAAAAGACAACAGTTACTACCTTTGAAGGTAGGTCAAATGCTGACTTTAAACTATGTTAAAGTACTTCTTTTAAGAGTCAACTTGCTAACTAAAATGATGTACAATACTGAATGTCTGATCTAGCCTTGTCAAACTAGTCATAAGCCCCTACCAAGCAACAGTGCTTTCAAGATGGAAGTAGCTTCTTCTGACCCACTGTCTCAGTCACGCTCTCCAGCAAAAGCAAACTCCTGCAGAAAGCAAATTTACCCTCTGGTTCACTGCTCTGGGGTTCACTGTGCAATCTATGCGAAAAGGTGTTGGGATAAGTCATTCTACTGAAAGCCATCAAAGAGGACACTCTCACAGGGAGATGAAAGTGGAGGTGATAGCTGTCACATGCAAGGTAACTCTACAGCCACAAATGGGGTTTAACCAAGATTCACTTCAGTTCAGCTTTGAAACATACACAGAGGTTAGAAGCAAACCTGTAATTGCCTTCACTCTGAGAAACAGCAGCTGAAACATTGATGTTTTGAAAGAGGCTTGATAGTTCTAGGTGCATCCCAGTGCAAAATTAAAAAAACCTTCTGATTAGCAAGAATGTAGATAAGCACTGTAGAAAAAGATCAAATCTCTTTCCTCTTGAAATCACTCATAGTTTTTTCAAGAACTTACAGGGAACAGAGTTTTAGCCTTGTTCTCTTGCCCTTTATGACAATTCCCTGTTTTAACCAAACCAGAAGAGGCAATATTGAATAAAATACTAAAATAATAATTATCTGTTTAGACAATCTGCAATGCAGATTGAAACAGGAAGGTCATCTGCATGCTCCCAAGTTTTGTGAAAAGTTTTTCTGAATTCCCTCATATTGTAACCACAAATGATATATTTAAATTTGCTAAAGAGCCTATTCTCACTGCCAAGACAAATTACTATCCAATCTGAGGCAGCCGAAGCTTTGCTACCACTCTTCTTGTAACACAACTGATCTTAAATTATTCCTATGGTTTTACTTAAATTGCTATCCATTGTATTTTAAGGGTACAATTTAACAAACATTTCTTTTGGTTGCAGTCCTGGCTCAAACAGCCTTCAATGTTTTGTGCCTGTGACCAATCCCCATTTCTCCTTCTCCCACCTATTCCTCAAAGCATGAGTTCTGCCAGTTTGTAAAACTACATGGTTAACCAAATCAGACATTTAAGCATAGTAATTTTTGGTCTCTTGTTAGTTTAAATAAACATCAGTTCTCATCCCATCAATTGCTAGCAATTGCAAATTTCAGATATTTCAGAAAATATATAGTCATTTTTTAAAACATTGGTTTCCTTCAAAGATAACTGAAGTCAGACTAAACATAACAACAATACACTATGCAGTTTTTAGGGTTAGACTACTGTGCAACCCATCAGCTTTAGAATTCATTGTTAATTTTTACCCCTACTTAGAAAGAAATTTTTTTTAGCACTCAGGCTCAGTAGGAACTTCTGCTTTGCTTCATATGACTTTAGACAACGTACGCCCAGAGAAGAACAAAGGTCGTTTCTGTACTGTTCTAAACCATTCAGCAGCTTTTATAAATCAACAAGGCTTTTCCTCTGCAGTTGAAATGTGAGTGATAACTTTCATGCTTTGGCACTAGAACTTCTTAATGGTACACTGTGCAGGCACCCCGAATAATAACACTGTGTAATAGAGATATATGGCATTCTCAGCCATTCCCATTATACAAGGCAGAGTGAAGCACCAACATGGTGAGCCATCTGTGCTAATGCCGATGATGTTATTAAATCAATCATTACATTTCACAATTTCACAATAGATCATTTAAATTCTTATTTTGGCATAAGGCATAAAAGTCTTCCTCTATAAATATTAACTCAGTATGCAAAAGTGTTTTGCCCTGTTTTCTAATAAATTTGTATGTGGATTGAACACCCTTACAAGTGCTGTGGCTCATGTAATTATACCCTCAGACAGCAGAAATAGAGCCCTGTTTCATGCCAAATTAATTGGTCAGTTTTTAACACAAGTAAATTTGATGCATCCATTTCTGCCAACTTGTTCTGCCTACAACACAGAACCATCCAGAGGTCTCCCCCAACTCCATTGCTACCTTTCTTTCCCAGCAAGGAAAACTACTTTTCTTTCACGTTTGATGCCACCGAATTCTAGGAATATCTCCCCAAAATAGTGTTTATCAGTAAACTAACACTGTGGCTCTCACTGGTCACCATCCTGGTTTACCCTTATCACCCTAGCTGATCCATGTATTCTAAGTGAGAGCTAAGGATATTGGAAAGTGGGCATCCCACTGGGCATTGTGCACACACATAGTCTGCCCTAGAGACCTCACAGCTCAGGTGGAAAGACAACCGAACAGAGTAGGCTGTTAAACAGGGAAGGAAAATTACAAACTCACAGCAAAATTATTTCACCAGAAATTTTCACTGACGACCTGCTTACACATCTGAGAATTGTCACAGAGTCACTGGTGACCTCTATTAACTAAGACTGTTAGGATTTTCATTTAAAGCAGAGGAAAAAAACCTTTTCCATGTAATTTAGCAATGATATCTCAACATAGTACAGTAAATCACCAGAGGATAATCATAATTTTCTTGTTTATTTTTGAAGATTTAATAACCTTGCAGATGGGACAGACATATATGTGTCTTATGGATGTACAAAATATTCAACATAAGGACATGATGTTTAGTGAGCTAATTAAGAAAAATATCTCACTTCACTGTCACAAGCAATTTGCTAGAAGAAATCCTAACAGTAGGTGTTTTACATGATTGCACCTTTCACGAAAGAACTGTATATGACCTGCAAGTGCACAAGCCCTTATTCTGTTTTGCTGATGTGCAGTCACCTTCAGTCTTCTAAGTGTCCTTAAATAACAAACATAACCATGATGTGAGAGAATGGAGATTCTTCACTGGACAGACTTTACACTTGCTTTACAAAGTATACATGTGTTAAAAGACAAGGCACTGGAAGATGCCTGACGTCCCTAGTATGTTTGACAAGTGTTTGACCATGTTCAAGGCCCAGGGAGACAAATACCTTCCCCACAAGAGTATCTTTAAGTCACTTTTTGTGTATCTCTAGTGGTATGAAGGGGTTGCCGCAGGGTCCAAGGTCTGTCTATGGCTCCAGTCTCTGCTTGTGAAGTATATGTAGTACGACAAGGACAGCTCAAAATCCTTGTATTTTTGTACTTGAAAGGGTTTCAGAACTCAGTGAAATTCTAACAGAATCATGTCTTTTTCCTCAACTAGGCTACACTTCAAACTCAGGTGCACAGTGTCTTCTCCCTCTGCAGAGGCTCCTCAGCAGACTAGTTTGTGAACGAAGCATTTCAGAACTGACTGAGAACATAGTACAACACAAAAGACACAATGGGTCATGGTTTAGAATTGCTGAAGTTATCGCAGAAACCCAAGGTACGAACCAAAAAAAAAAAAAACCAAAACAGGACAAAAAATATTCTTCTTTAAGTTGAGGCTCTGATATCTTCCTGATGGATAGTAGGTGATAGACCCCATAGAAGCAAATATACAGACATTCTTATCTCCCTCCAGAGGACTTTTTTTTTCCCGATGTGGTAGTTTTAAATTTTAGGCTTTGGCTAGGTTTGTTGTTTTTTAGGCCTTCCTGGGAAATGAATCAGGTGACATACATTGACAATCAGAGGTACTCCCTACTATCTCACATCACGTGGGATATAAGAGTGAGGGAGGAAGAGCTGACACACTGTCTTTGGACACTTTTCCTTTGGTCAGCCTCTTCTGTGCAGTCTCTTCTCTGGCTGGGTCAGTCTCTCATTGGGCAGGTGGTGTGAGAGATGGATCGCATCTCGGGGCTGGACACTTCTGTATTTGGGTAATGCAGCGCCTCTTCTGNGGGGGGGGCTTTGGTGAGGGGAGCTCTGTGTTGTTCCTGGGAAGCTCTGCACGGTGTTGCTTTGTTTTGGTTTTGCCCAGGGTCAAACTTCCACACCCAACCAATTCATCTTTATACTTTTTACTCTTGTTTTACAGATTATTGCCCTACTTGTCAGAACCATAGCCATCTCACAGAGAGCCCATTTTCAGGCTGAGCTCTGTTTTTTGGGGAAAAGGAGGGGAAAGAGAGAAGGGATACCAGAATGGCAGAACAAGAAGACCATCACTGAGATCTGACACAGTTAATTTGTACATGATTGTTCTCCAGGTCATGAACTGAACAATGCTGACTCGTGGGGTTTGCCATAGCACCACCCGCCCAGCGAGAGGAGCAGCACAGCTCTGGGTGTCTCTGCTTGATGAGAGGAACTCAGTCCCTACAGGGTAGCATTTTCCTGTCTAGGAAATCCTCATGAAGCTTCTGGGGTTCTCTTTGCTTTTAAACACCTCCATTCAGAGAGGCTCCTGCTGTGCATGCTTGGAGATACAGAAAAGCTAGAGATGGGGTTCTTTTCACCTTGTATAACCTAAAACATCTGTGAGCATACAATACAGCTGAGAAGGCAATGCTGTTTGAAAAGCATTGTTTGACCCATTTTCATCCCTATCCCAAGTGCAGAAAATCCTTCATTTTTACTTTGTCCACTATCATTAACAATGCCTCATGATGTTAATTAATACTGCAAGAGGCTAAACCTCAGGCTGACTATCTTACATGTGGGAATTAGTTGTGTGGGTTTGCAGAGCCACATCTGCCTGTGAATAGATTTTAAAAAATAATAATTAAATTAAACAAAAGAGAAGGTCTAAGTTGAATTTGTGGGTAAATGATTAATATCACTCCACATTTAAGATTTTTTTCCCAGCCTATTTTGTTTAATGATTTTCAACTATGAATATTACATGTCATTCTGCAGTTAATTATTTATGCTGATGAAACATGGTACTCTCTGTACCCTTTTTGGATTCTAAATGGAAAGAAACACATTTTCTAGACAGTTCCTCCTGTGGTGGCCCACAGGGTCTTCTTTCATCAGAGACAGAATCATCCTCAAGCCAGTTTAAGAAGGCTTGGAGTTGACTGAGAAAAACTCTTGTGAGAGTACATCATTCACTATTGGCCACCAGCTATGCATGCCAGGCTGTCAGCTCTGGGTGGGCTTCAAAAAGTCTGGCCTCAGAAATCCTTTCCTTCATTGTGGGAAAACCTTTCACATGAAAGATTAATAAATCATCAAGGTTTATATTCCAGAATTTTTAGTTCTGCAGGAGCAGTTTGCATCTGCCCAGGATTTTTAAACTGAGCTTGGAATCTGGCTAAGCAGAACTTTGACATTTTGAGCTTTCATTTTAAATTGACATGAAAGCAAACATCAAATATTGAAAATCTCCTGGAGCAGGAATTATCTTTTTCCACCCAGCTCTGATGATTACTGTTTATGGATCTCTTTGCAGCCAGATATCCCTCATTCTGTGAGCTCTTCTAGGCAAGAGCTTAGGCTGAAAAACAAAAATCTGCAGATATTATCTCTGCTATTGTGTCATTGCAGTCACAGAAATGAATGGCTCTCCTGCACCATAAGTCCCAGTGAATTGCCAAATCCTTGGAGTCAGGTCTTGAGAATTTGACCTTCATAATAAATTGATAGCACTTGAATAGCCTGAATGGTGAGAAATCCAATTAAATATAAGTACCAGAAAAATTAAGCTTGTTCTAACCAGTGAGACTACGAGGTCTTGTGGAAACCAATCCCACTTAGAAACTCAGTGTGCTTTGGCAGAACAACGTGTTACAGACTCCAGCTATTAACTACACATGTACTGCTAATAAGTTAAGGAGGAGTCTTCTCTGGGGACAACAAAGCACTATTACAAGGAACAAGAGAACATATCTTTTACTGAGTAAAGCAGTGGGATATCAAAATAACATATGGTGGGACTTCTCTAATTTATTATGGCAGGTGCATCAGCTGTGATTATTCTATTCTGGAGGTGAATTTGGAGATATTCTTGAGCAGCTGCAGAAACCAGGTGTTGCAAAAATTGTGCTGTTGCTGCTGTTAGGCACAGATAGTTGGAAGCAGACCTGGAATAGCACCAGGATCTCAAATACTCCCTAGCCCCCCAGACACAGAGACACTGGAAAGGGTTCAGCCATGGCAGGGCTCCATACCAATGATGCCTCGAGGCTCCTCCACTCCTGCACTGGCAGAGGCCTCACAGCCATGTTTGGCTCTCTGTCTCTTTGCTTTCCTCATCCCACCAATCCCTCATCCAGGGAAAATTGAGATTGGGCAGACATCTGTTTCTGGGAAGTACTGGATCTCAGCACTATGCCCAATTCTGCAATGTAGGAAATAATCTCTGCTGTCTCGAGAGGGTGAAGGTGTTCTCAGTTTTATTTACATGGCAACAGGGTTTTCAGGTGCTTGTTCTCCAGACCACTAATTCAGCACTATATGATGTAAGCACAGGCTAGAGCATCTTGAATGTCCATGTGGGCTCGGCAGAGACTAGTGAAAGAGATATTTCTTAGACTGAGGGGCTGGTGCTTTACCTGCAGTCCCTCGCATGTATTCAGGGTTGGACTCCCTGGGAGTCATATCAAATTGTTCCTGTAAAACAAATTCCAAAACCTATGCTATTTTACATGTATAAGCTATTCATGAGGAAGTTTACTGATGTTCCTGAAATGTTGTATTATCTTCTACCCCATACAAAAACTGTCATTATTAAATAATTTAAAAAAAAAAAAGAAAATGTAACAACTCATGATGGTGTATTCTTCTGTGATGAAATTTAAAAAAAAAAAAAAAAACAAAAAACATTTTAAAAGAGTATTTTCAGATAGCACTTTATGACTCCCTTTTTTTTAACAGGACTGTGGAGGCTGTATGAAGGTCAGTGCTAGTGCAAACTGTACCATTGCCAATACACCGAGCTAGGTCATCCTCAGCTAAATCCAGCAGCTGCTAGTGCCATGTAAACATATTGTCAGTTGCTTTGCTACATTTCCCCAAAGTCTTTTTTGCCTTGAAATCTTCCTCTTCTCAGGATCATCTATGTTTTAAAAAAATACATTTTCTAACCCCTAACAATGACATCTTAAATAAAATAACTTCCTGTAATTCTGATAGCAGCTACCATCCTTATTTCCATAGCTTTCATCACTCACCTTTAATCCTCCTTCTTTTTCGCTTGTCATTATTTGTCTTTGTCTTTATTCTTTCTGATCACTATTGTTACCCGATTTCCTTTCTTCTTTCATCTTTCCCTAACTCCCACTGCATTTATGTCCTGTCATTTTATGATTTTGTTTTTACTCCCCATGTATCTTTCTAGCAAATATAGAACTTTGTAACTGACTTTACCTTCATCTTCCTACCATTTTTCCCTCTTTTCTTAGTTATGCTCTGGGGATCGGACAAAGGCCAGCAATGCAGGCAGCTGCAGACTCTCCTCACACAAAATCCACAGAGCACAACCACTCATCTCTTTTCCTGATGATGAATGGCAGAACAGCCTTTGGCTTCGTTTGTTATTCATATTAGGCTGAAGGCTCTGGGGGATAACAAATATCTCTTACACTAGAACAGGCTTTACAGGGAAGTGGTCAAGGCACCAAGTCTGACAGAGTTCAAGAACCATTTGGACAATGCTCTCAGGCACATGGTGTGACACTTGAGGTGGTCCTGTGCATGGCCAGGAGTTGGACTCAATTATCCTTATGGGTCCCTTCCAGCTGAGAATGCTCTGATATTCTATGTAGTGTGCAGTGGCTGGAACATGGGGGCTCTGATGCTAAGTGGGGTAGATGTTATCATAGTAATAATAACAGGAATTGGGGTCTGGCCTCACTTACGGGCTCTGTCTCATTTGAGTGATGTAGGAAGAGCTCAGGGGAGGCAACTCTACTACATGGTCTTATTGAGCATTTATTTATTCATTTACTTAGACCATTAAAAATAAGAGAAAAAGAAAAGGTGAGCAAATATCTATGAGTCTTTGACACGCATTTAATTAGTAGTAAACTAATGATCAGAAGTCAAAGATTCCACCACCACTTCAGTAAAAACAGAACCAAGGAAACCCAAAATATCATCAGAGATTACTCCATCCTAAGAATCAGTTAGTATAACATGAGGTCCATATTCCATATCTGGAAAATATCTGTCTTAGTTGAATTTTTAGACCACTTGGCTAGCTATGACATGCAGCCATTTCTGAGGGAAAGGATTGCTTCCATGTCAGCAATCACACAAAAGAGAATAAATCTTCTTCTGAATATATGAGGGAATTCCTCTTTCTCCTTTTTCTCCTCCTCAGGGGGAATGGTCTTCAAAGTTCAGAGATACACTCTTCAAGAGATAGAAAATGAATATGTAATATGCCTTATTTGGGTTTTAAGAGGATGGAAAATAGGTCATCATCTTTAACTGCAATTGTAAAAACTTCCATGATACCAAGTTACTTAACTGAAGTCCTCAAATACAGCTGTATTTCTTTTAGTTGTCAAACATGGTCATACTGAATGATGTCTCATGTGGTTCCAAGAGAAAGAGATCATGTCCTTCTCTTGAGAGAAACTTGTCCTGACAGAGGTGTCAGGGACAATCTACTTCACTCAATTCAGGATTCAGCTTTTTGTCCCTGAAGCCATTTGTTCAGCGGAGACAGACAACTCCAAGATGTTTCTCGAAAAAATTGAGCTCACAGACTATGGCAACAGACCTGTCCTAAAATACTCACATTTGGGATGAAATCCCACTCGCCTTTACATGAATCATTCTTTGGGCTTAAATAGGCAATGTCAGCAAGACTTAGAACTAGAAGGTATCAACAGAAGGAAGGGTCCATGCTGGATTGCCCTCACAGCCTGAGTTCACCTTCCAAACACATGGGAGCAGAGGCTCCCGTGAACTTGCAATCATCAGCCTCACTGCTCTGTCATTTTCATTCTGGCTTTTGCTGCAACTCTCTTTCCTCTGTGCCACTGCCTCAAAAGAGTGCTTGATTTCAGCCAGCTTGAGTTTCAGAGGTACAGATTCCTGAATTTTTCTGGATATTACAAATTCTCTCTTCCTGCCAGCAAGTACCCTACTCTGTAACCCTCAGTGATGTATTTTCATGAGCAATAGAAGAGAATGATTGTATAGATAACTATATTCACATACGGTTGTACGGGTGTATAAATCCAGCACCCAAATACAGGCACTTATGTACCTTGGGCCTGAGCAAGCAAGCCCTTAAAACTTCTGGTTTGATTCTGACCAAAGTTGTCTTGAAACATTTATAAGACTTTCAGGGTGCCAACTTCAAGCACATAAATTGACCGACTGAGTTAGCTGGAAATCTCCCTCTGTAGTCAATGAAAATGAGAAGCCATCCTCTTGAGAAGCCATCTCAGCCCCTAACAGCACTGTTTGCAATAGCCCTGATGAAGAGAACTGTCCTCAAAGAGCACTTATAGAGATCAGTTGTCTGGGATTGTGTTGAAGTAGCACAGAGTGATTACCCCCAACAGCGAGGAGAAGCAGCCAGGGCAACACAACCAAGGGCCAAGCACAAGCACAACACAGTCCCCAGTGCCTCCGGGTCAGAGCTAGTGAGCTCTTGTCTCAGAAGAGGGCAGGTTGCAGGCATGCCAAGGATGGAGAGGCTGTGAAGTGAAACAGATGATCACCTGTCGTTTGACCTGGAGAACACGCTTCACTTTACAGTGCTCATTAAAGGGAACTACAGTTTCCTCTGCCAGCTTGGTAAATCTGCTTTCACTAAGACTGCATGCTTGATACAGTTATTTGTCCTGTAATGAACACCAATTTAAACTTGTTGTGCAAACTTTTGCACTGTAAAGTCATCCTACTGCATGGGGTGTCTGTGCAGAAAACATCTCTTCGCATTTGTGTTGCGCAGCAGCAAGCGCTAGATGTTCTCAGGCTGGTAGTAGAGTTCTTGGCCCTGAAATAATGAAAACAAAATTGACATTATTTGTTTTGTGGTAGTGCCTCTAGGCCTCAATCAAAAATGACACAAGACAACAGATGGATGCAAGTACACGGGGGAAACACAGGACTAAACATTTATTCATTTAGTAAGCATCGGCCACAGTGCACCAGCTGCTCAGTTATTAAATATTTTGTAGGCAGCATTGTATAGATATAAAAATCATAATAATTGTTGTTATAAACTAGCATATATGAGAGAAAGAGAGGGTTTTTTTAGACTGTTGTATCATGGGAATGGAAAAAGTGGCCATTAAAAGCAAACACTTCTGTAAGTATAACCATTCAGTCATTCTTCAGCCGTAAACATTACATTATCCTAGACTGTTCTCATTTAAAAGCTGATAAATATCATATTAGAATTTTCTGACAAGTTTGTCTGCAGAAGACAACTGGTTATCCTGGCAATGTTGGCCAATTTTACATCTGTTCAGACATTCATAGTATTTTGAAAAGAAAACTTACCCCTTCCAAAAACACCCCAAAGCATATTAAAATGGCACTTGGTATATGAAACACATAAAAAAGAAAAGTGGATAACAAATTTCATTGCAGACCTTAGAATAATATTTTAAAGATAAACTTACAAAAATGTAGAGATCATGACTGTAGATTTTATTATTTCAATAAATATTTTATTGACAGTTTCTGAAGCCTGGCTCGAACAGGAAAGTATTAGATCCCAAGTATATTGTTCAGGAATCCTTTGAATGGCTTGGTTGTTTTGCCAAATCCATGGAACCACAGGGAAATTTCCAATGAAACATTACTTTTTTTTCAGTTGGAAAAGTCAAACCTGCAGTTTTTCAGGGCAGTATTCCAAGATTGATTAAATTTTGCTCAGAATTATTTTCTCAGACATTTAATTTTGTTTCTTCTACAAGTGGGGGAGAAGAGTTAGGTGTGCCTAATTTCTGTATTTCTTTTCATGTCAAAAGTCCATATTGCATGCTGTGGGTGGTCCATCGGGCATGACTATCAAGTATTATTCCCATGTCCAAAAGTTAAGCGGAAAGATTCTCCCGAAGAGCACACACTTTAACATGGAAAGACAAAGAGATTCAGTTTGGGCCAGATTCATTTATGCCTAAAACAAATATATTTGCCCAGGTGATTTTGTTGACCACTTACTTTGCTTGAAGTTTAAAAGTTCCATTTTCTTGTTCTCAAATTTTGTGACTAACTTTTTTTTGTCTAAGGTAGTTTTTATTGTCTTCTTTGTCCAGTTTTAAGAGACCCAAAATATTAATGGAAATTGTTCTCCCTAACTTTTCACAGACAACCTAAAGCAATTTTCCAGGAAGCACATCAAACAAGTGAAAACATACGGAGGAAGGAGCTTATGTACATAGTACACTGCATGCTTTGCCAACATACATAACATTTATTCATAGTTCCAGCTATTTCTTTCTTTTTTTTTTCTTAAAAAAGGGGAGGAATGACAGCAATACTGAGTCCATTGAATTCATTCCATTTGTGTCAAATGATATGGAACATATTCCCAACTAATATAACTAAACACCTACTCCAAAGAAGGCATGTCGGATTAGGTAGCAGACCTCTAATTTTTGCAAACTCTAGGGAAACATGACGTGAAAGTTGGAACTGCTTATGGTGGGTTTGTCTTGTCAATAAACAATAACTATCTTTCAGGTACTCATGTGTTTTGACAGCTGACAAAATTTGTAAAGTACAAATCCTAAGTATATGGATCATGTGAGATTCAGATGTACTTCTTCTATGTACAAATCAAATGATACTCTTTAATATTCCCATTAGCTCTTTTTTTCCCCTGCAAGGGACTCTGTTGCTAGGACAAATGGAAGTAGCAAGAACCTCAGCTTATCTCCAAGTGACAAAATGATTGTATAGTGAGTATGTAATTTATAAAGAATTTATAAGTACTTTAAAGTAAGCATATAATACAGTAATTTTTTTTCCTAGTAGATATGTTTTAAACTTCTTGTCTTACAGTGGATTTAGTATGCATTTTGGAAAAGCTAAAATTTGGAATATCTTGAATCAGCCCTCTTACAGCTTGTCTTGTCTCTTCTTCTGGTTGACATCTAAACTAAATTATCCAACACATGGGCAATGCCCATCTTTGAATAATTGGCCACCTTAGCACTGAACTTAATTTTTTGAAAGACATTCATATAGGCAATTGTACTCCTCCATAGTGCAAAATAAAAGTTGCATAAATTTGCCTCAGATTTCATTCTGGGGCTTTGGGGGATGGAGTTAATTACTTGAATTTCAGTCTTATGGTTTAGGTTGTCTGTACAAGATATCCTACAGAATTACAGCTCTGTTACACACCAAGTAGTCTGATATCTTCCCATCGTGGACTAAGAACAACTTTTGAATTTTGGTCATCTTCTGGATTCTTGACAAGCTAAGATTTCATGCACTTAAGAGGCCATTGAGATGGTCCGGGTCAGCTCTTAAGACTTTTCCTGCCCATGGTGGACACCTCCTTCAATGAGAAAGCCAAAGCCTTCCTCAACAATGCTACGCAGTTTAGGTTACCACAAGGGGTCAGTAGAAATCAGTGAGAAATATCCTCGTTCTCTAGCCCAGAAACTATGAAACGCTCACAGCCACTATGTCATTCCCTGTTAATTTCAGGAATTCAGTGAGGGAAAATCAGACGTGATTGTTGCTTTTTTTTTCTTTATAACCAGATAGCTTTTATTACTAAAATATATGAGTGGTTTCCTAACATTATATAGAAGCTTGTTCTTGATCAAAGCTAGATGAGGTTCAAAAGCTGGTGTTCATTTATTTTTCCTGGATAACTTTGTCTCTGAATTTGTTCATTACATTTGCTAAAATGTGTGCTTCAAACATGGCAGAGATTTATGATCAGGGAGCAGAATTTGTTTCTTCCAAGCTAGGTTTCATATAATTATTTTTCTTTTTAGATTTATAGAATTAAATTTAAGACAAATTTTAAATTAAATTAAATCATGTACCCTTGCAACTGAGAAAGTAATTGAAAGAAGTGGCATATATTTTCTCTCCAAATGCTTATGTAACTAATTTTTATTTTATTCATGATTGCTCCATGAAGACTATTCATCACACTTGTGCTGTTTTCTCTGTATCACTTTCCTTTCATTCCAAAGGATGTTTTGGAAAAGTGGGGGAAAAGAAGATAACAGACTTGAAGTTTGATTCTTTTGTCAGTTTTGTGTCAAAGCTGTATGCCTAGGGAGCATTCCAGACATAAATGACAGAAAATTAAAGACCTGCATACACCACAGTGGGAACTGGGATCTCATAAACTTTTCCAAATACCATCTGACCATTTTCCTTTAGGCAGGTAGTGGGTCAAGCTGATGTCAGTTAATCTTCTACTGCAGCAGTACATTAGGTAGTGTTCACAGAGCCCTTGAAATTCCATTTACCTTTTCTGGCTGTAGCCATTCATCCTGAACAGTCTAGGTGTAATGTAAAAGAAATAAAGCTGGGAAATAGATTGGGAAATACTCAGATTTTAATTTATTGAGACTTGCAGCAAAAGGCACAAAATAGTGTTAAAAAATAAGTCCAGTGGTTGAAACTGTCAGGGAATTTTGCATTTGTAGAGTCATTTGCTAGAAGTATTATTGTATTTTAGTTCATTTTTGTGATACAGACAGCGTAAGTGGTGGCAAATTTAACTAGATGGGGAAATTTGCCTCCAACAAATCAGAGTTTGGCCAGTCTGGTTGATGCTTCAGAAAAAAGTTCCATTGGTATCACTGCGCTTTGGTCAGAGCTGGTGTATAGTGAATGTATGCTTAGCACAGTATGCAGAAAGAATATGAACAGTGAAAAAGGTTGATTTTTCATGTATATTGCAAAACCAAAGCAACATTACTCTTTTAACCCAGCAGCTAATATGTACAATAAGCAGAGGCTCTGAAATACCATTTTTCTTTTGCAACACTCACAATTCATTATGACTATAAAAAGCATACTCATCAAAAATTGTTAAAAGAACCTAATTGCAGTTGTAGATTGAAAAAGTGAGAGATTTAGAGTTGCATTCTATTCTGTGCATTGAATGTTGTGGGAAATCCTGCTGAAAGTGTAGCAGAAACTGGTCCCAATCTATGTTGGAGATGGCACCCAGGGCAAATATTGTGAGTTCATTCACACCCACAAGCACTGTGACATGCACATCAGCTGATGGCAGATGGAAGTGGGATTGTGGCATTGGGATGTTGATGGCACATGCTGTATTCAGTTGAAATTTGTAAGAAATTGCTTCCTTTCCTGTTCCCAAGGGAACCTGGAGAGCCACTGCTAAGGACAGTAGTAAAGGAAAAGCAAAAAATGAAATCAGGAAGCCCAGAGCCATTTTTGGTGAGGGAGACCAGGTGTTCTCCTGCTCCTTTTCATGAAGTGAAGTGTACAGGTAAAGGAAGTCATATCTTGGATTCAGAAGATGAGCAACTCCAGGTAGACTTCTCTAAGTTTCCTGGCATTCAGTGCATAGTGACAACTGCCACGTCAATATTAGTAGAAACCTGGAATATTTATGTGTTTCTTTTTTATCAGACATGCAGCAAAAACCTGAAGAATAAAACCAAAATATTTAAAGCTGTAATTTATTTTTTTCTTTAATATGATATCCTGTAAAACTCAAACCCAGATTTTTTGAGGCATGAGAACACATTTCCTCCATTGTGCAGTGTCACTCTTACTTTGTCATGAAGGTCTGTTCAAAGTCATAGGGTTCAAAGACCTTTTTGAGGAATGATTCTGTCTGGAGGCCGAAAGTGAGACTGGACCCCAGATGTGCCACATGCTGTAAATAAACATTGTAAATGATAGCTCATTCGCTATTGACTGAATAAGCAAGGTGGAGATGAACCACTACCATCACCACGTGTACTTGGAGAACTGAGATACAGGTAATGACTAAATGACTGGCTTCACGTGACATCAGAGCTAGAAACTGAACTTGAATGTCCTGAATCTCCCTTCTGGTTCTTAAATATCCTGTCTTTATCTACTTACTCCTGCAGTCATGATCCAAACTGACACATGTGGCCTGACAGGTGCACCTGACCAAGCATGGACATTGTGCCAGTGTCCCAAGGAGGAGTGGTAGGAGGGGTCCTCCAGAATAGAGCTCTGGCATGCCAGGTGCTCAGGAAAGAGCTCAGGTTGAAAGCTTCAGAGGAGCTGTGAGGTGAGGAAAACAGGGAAAAGTTTATACTCAGTAAGGGGAAAAGGAAACTCACTTGATAAATACAAACTCAAGACATATTTAGGAGCTGTGTATGCAAGCTGAACTTTCCCTGGGGCTAATTGCTGTAATAGCATGTTAAATAAATCCTTTCTAAACTTGGCTGTACATATGAACACTGATTAAATAATGAAGTGCTTATGGGCAAATTATCAAAAGTATTAGGCAGAAACAGGTTTTTATTTAACCTGAATTGAAACACATGGAGAGGTGGGTTTTTTATCTACTTATTGTGGCTATCACAAATCAGACTTCTTTTTTTTGTTTTTTTTTTTGGTTTTTTTTTTTTTTAAATATTGGGGCTGCCTCTCCTTTTGTTTNATATGGGTTTCTTTTTTTTTTTTTTTTGGTTTTTTTTTTTTTTAAATACTGGGGCTGCCTCTCCTTTTGCTGTTCTGGTTAACCCCAAACATAGCACATCCTTTTCGTCTTTGCTTTTTTGCATTGTTCCATGACAGACACATGAATGTTCTTTGTCCTTTATTGAGCAGCTGGTAACTCCTGGGCCTTTCCATTTCTGTTGTGCATGTGCTCAAGAAAAGGAAAAGATGCTGGGAAATGGAAAATATTTATGAAACAATAGTCTCCATGTCCAAGCTTCTGGAACAAGGGTACTTCAGCTAATGAGTTAGAACAGCCCATGCCCCAATTAAATCTGAATTATGGCAATCCATTCTGAAGAAAAGACAGAAGAAGAAAAAAACAGAAAGGATTTATATAAATGTATGTTTTTATGTATTATATATGTATACATATAAATATATATAAAAATACAGAAATAGTTAAATTATCAGTCACAAATTTCCTGATATGCTTATCATAACAGACAAATTACTCTAAAAATTAATACAAGGGCTCAAATGGCTGATTGCACTGGAAAAATACTGCAGAATGTTATTTAGGTTTTTGATAGTTTCCCCACCCATCAAGGCTTGAAAAGTCTCGGTATCATTCCTCTGCCGTGTTTTTTGGGGATTTCTGTTTACTGTTCCATTAACTGGGATGAATGACCTTATAGATGACTAACAGACTGCTAATGAAATTCTGAAATCTTTTTAAAGGTTTCCCTAGTCAATGAAATGATAGGAATGATTAACCTAATTGGAGAACCCTGTGTCAGTTACAAAACCACTCAGTAAAAGGAGCCACTCCATACTGATTCATGCCTATTCCTTATCTCTTCTTTGGTCGTTTGTGTTGCTGCAAAGGAGTAGAATCACCATTAAAAATATGTAACACAGAAGGGGTCTTTGTAAGGCGTAAGACTAAAAACCTCTTCTGAAATTCAACCTCATGACCAGATGATGTAATCACAGAATATCTCAAGCCGGCAGGCACCCATAAGAAACATGGAGTCCAATTCCCCTGCTCCACACAGGACTACCTAACACTAAACGATATGATTAAGAGCGTTCGCTAGACAGCCTTGGTGCTAAGACCACTTCACACAGAAGCAACCTTACAGGTTCATGTCTTTTATTGTTTAGAGATGCCTTTTATTCTTTTGATAAAATATTTCTTTCAAGTGTTTTCAGAATAGAGGAGAAATAAAAGTATATTATTCTTCTAAGCCTTAGAATAATATGTTTACATGTCAAGGAATCTATTTCACAGAAATCAATATTTTTTCATTTCATCTGGGGAGGAATAATATTAGACACTTGTTGGTTCTTGGCATTCTTAGCGCTCACTTGCAAAGGGAAACAAAGAATTTTACAGCTGCTTCCAAGAGAGCATAATATTAGATCTTAATACTTAACTGCATTTCCTCACAAACATTGATTTGCTGTTGTTATTGTTGTGACTGCATCCAGGTGGTCATATAGTTTGAAGGAAATATGCAATTAAATTGATATCACAAAATTATACTTAGTATATTTGTGTCTGCCTAGGTCTCAGACTGAAAAGCAAATAATTTCTTTTTCTTCAGAAATGGAAAACTCAGTTTCCTGTTACGAACTTCTCAACTGTTAACAACCACCAAGAGCGATAGACAGGGAGGCTGCTTCTAACTAGGAGGCTTGCGGGGGGGTACCTCAGGGCCAGCAGCATGGGACACATGCCCATTTAGATTCCCATGCATATTCCAGAAAAGTGCTATGATCACCAGGCATGGTTTGGGCTGGGCTGGGGGTAAGAGGACAGTGTGAGGCAGAGGAGCTGGAGCAAGGCATTGTCACTCAGAATGTCCCCCTTGAAGTGCTTCCCACTGCAGCTCAGGAGTTTGGACACTCCCCTATGAGTCTGGGGGTCAGGTCCCTTGATAAAGTGAGGTATAGAAAGGACTTGAGCCTTTCTATTCCTCCTCCCCAGTGGGGGCTCTAGTCAGGGGATAATCAGTTGTATATGTACTTTGACCAGAAATTCTTTCCATGCTGAAACTGTATATAAAGTATTGATGAAAGCTCTCCTTCACAGACTGATTTTTCTGTCTGCAGAATGACTTCCTCTAAACACACCCAGCCAACTCCATTGTGTGTTTGTTAAAGACATGCATATATATGCATATTTTTTCATTATTATTAGACTTTTCTCTCTGTTGACCTTTATTCTGTGTCTGTTCTAATATCAGAGCTGCAAAGAACATGTGATGTGAATATTAAAGTACCCTACCCAGAACACATTAAAAGAGCCTGAATTTCAGAATGCTGGGGTAATAGTTTCCCAACACCAGCCTCATTTAGAAGTTGTGCCATCCATTTGAGCTTTTAGGCAATGAGTTGCTCCAGACATTTTTACACGTGTTGCAGTAAGGACATGAATTTTAATTTTCTCTAAATATCCCTGTGTATTTTAATTGCAGGATAATAGGATGTGCTATTCTTTCTTCTGAAAGGTTTATTCTTACACATTACAACTGATGACAGTCAGCAGAGGTCTTGTTCAAGAAACAGTCATTTACATCAGGCCTTAGCTCTGTGGTCTCTGAATGACAACCTGCTCATGTGTACAATTACGACATCCTGGCTTTCATCTGCCTGTGCATGGGATCTCCACCGACACTGAAGGGCAGTGGGAGAGGATCAATTTTTGCAGAACGAGAATCCTTGAAAATCCATTTATTTTGTTCTTACTGTGGAACTGACCTTGCTTACAGAACATGCTCTGTGGTGCCACAGCTGGACAGAAGTCCATGAGCAGGGATGAGTTACACTGAAAGTTGTGTTGGTACTACCCTCAGTCTTCCAAACTGGTTGCAGCTGCAAATTTGCCACCTGGGCCATTCACAAAAACAGGCTCCATTAACAGGGGTGGGGCACGAGGTCGCATGACCCGAGGTATCAATGGGCAGAAAGGTTGATCACTCCTGCTTGTGGGTCTGGGTACACAGAGACTATGTGTGCATCTACCTGGAGCATGGCATGCTTCCTGGCGAGGCTTCAGCTTGCAGAGTTAACTTTACTTGAGAGAAAACTATGCCAGATTCTGGCCTTTGAAGATTTCGGTAAGCTTCTTTTTTCAGGGAAAAAGGGTTGCCAACTGGGATTTTTCGTGAGTTGACTGCTTTTCAAAGATCTTTGTGAAGGGGCTTGGTTAAGGGCATTGCTGGGGGAAACCAATTATAATTTTCAAATATGTTAGACTTAAATAAACATTTAATTAAAATAAGACCAGCTCTTTCAGCCATTGCCTTTCTTCTCCTGTTTGTAGAGTTGGGGAGTTCTGGGGAATTCCTGATATTACACATTTTTTGAGAGTGTCAGCAAACTTCTCAAACTAACCTTCAGTACTTCCTTTCCCTCTCTTCTTTCCCTCCCACAAGTAGCTCCTAGACACTTTAACCTACTTTTCAGTCTCTCATTTTTTTTCTGTTTTCCTCTATTTCTTGTAGTCTCAGATTTTCTTCTAACCTTTCCCTTCTTGCCCATTCCTCCCTGGTCCCTTTTCTGTGCACTTTTTCCCCAGTCCAACTGAACCTCACCACAAACCATGTTATCTTCATAATAGCCTCTGACTAATGATTGAGTGAATTACCCTGGAACAACAGCTTTCAGCAGCTGGGAGCCAGGAGGGTAGATGTGACAAGACTTTTCATTCCTCCCCCACTCCCCCTACCCAATCTGTATAATTCTTCTTCAGAAGTCTGCCCACCTTTTGGCACCAAGAGTTGCTGGGTTAGCAAAAGGAAGAATGAAAAAAGATGATTTTGTCACTTGTTGAGCAGCTCCAAGCCCAAGTAGCTCCATGGGAAGAGAAGGGGTGTGAGAGAGGGTGACAGATGGCCATGGAAGGGGAGAACCACCTGAATAACATACAGCAACCAAAAATGTGTTTCCACTAAGGTATCATAATCCTGTATTTATGACATTACTAGCATTATAACCACAACAGAGCATGCCACATTAGATGCTGAGTGTGAGTCTTTGCAGTTATTAAAACCTATAAATATCTTCAATAAAAGCAAAGGCAAAACATTTACCACAAGATGATTTTCTTTCCAAAACATCCAACTGATACTAGTTTGACTCAGGTTGAAAGTTTCCTCATCTGCCAAAATAATCTGATTTAAAATTATCCTGCTTTTTCACTCCCTTTTTCTTTTTTTTTTTTCTCTTTTTCCCCTCTTCCTTGATGACTTCCAGAGCTTAAGTGTGGTCGCTTGGTAGAATATGATTAAGGAGCACCATATTGCACTGAGATAAAATGAATCTAAACAGTATTATCATCCCTATTTTGCTGAGGGACAAACATGGTATTGTGCAGTAGCTGGTGACACTGACTGCAATTAGACTATTCTGGTTTCAGCTGGAATAGAGTTAATTTTCTTCCTAGTAGCTAGTACAGTGCTGTGTTTTGGATCCAGTAAGAGAATAATGTTGATAAAACACTAATGTTTTAGTTGTTGCTAAGCAGTGCTTAGTCTAAGTCAAGGATTATTCATTTTCCCATGCCAGTGAGCAGGTATGCAAGAAGCTGTGAGGGTGTATGGCCAGGAGAGGTGACCCAAAGTGGCCAAGGAGTTATTCCACACCATAGGACATCATGTTCAGTACCTAAACTGGGGCAAGGGTTGGGAGTGGGGAGGACAGCCAGGGGGACTGATATCTGCGGGGGGACAGGCTGGACACCGATCAGTGGGTAGTGAACAATTGCATTGTGCCCCTCTCGTTTCTCTTGGGTTTTACTTCCCTCTCTCTTTTTGTTGACACCCATTCCATTACACCTGTTGTTGCTGTTATATTTTATGCTATTTCATTCATTAAACTGTTCTTATCTCAACCCAAGAGTTTTACCTTTTTCTGAATCTCCTTCTCATCTCACCAGGGTGGAGGGGAGTGAGTGACCAACTGCATGGCACCTAGTTGCCAATGGGATTAAACTACAACATAGACATGCATTAACATAATTAATTCTGACCATTTTTTACATGCCTTCAACAATACAAAAAGTAGAGTTTCGCAAACATGGGCAGCAAATACACGATTACCAACTGCAAACAAACAATCAAAGCATAGCTTTAGCCATTCCCAGAGTTTTGTTAGTTATGGCATTATTTGCAAAATAAAAATTAATAATTAAAATAACCCAAAGAAAAGCTACAATTCTATTTAAAAGAATGTAACTGAATTCTTATATACAACTCCACGCACACTTCTGAGAAGATTTCTTTCTCCTGCTCTGTGCTAAACATAAAACATGATTTTTCTTTCCTTTGTAGAGTATGCAAAGTATAAAAGAAAATCCTGTAAACTTTGCCTGTTGACCTTAACTTCTGGGCTTTCATGACTTTTAAATGTTTGCTCTCATAAAGGTAGTTTACCACCAATCTCAGCATCCTCTATCGTTTTACTGTTATTAAACTTTTGGAGACATTTTGCTTTACATCTGCAGGTATTCTGTGAAGAACTATCATTTTTCACTTGTCAATTCATTCTTAAAAGCAGAAGTTCTTTTTAAATTTTCATAAAGTAGAAAAGTTACTCCAGGGAAATTCAGCAGACTGAGGATTCAGTGGCAGTCTAAATTAATCTGGATCAAGTGAAGAAGCGTTTTCAGAATCACACCATGATAGCCAGACTGCTTACAAATTCTGTTTCAGCTGTAAGCAAACTGTTCAGAGTAGAGGCATTTCAAAAGTGAAGAAAACATTTAGATTCTACTGAAGATAAACAATTTCTAGGCATCAAGAAGAAATGTAAAATCACATTCAAAGTGACATGTTCCTCTGCCAGTTAAAGTTCTTGAAAAGAACTGGAAAGATAAGCCCAAGTGGGAACAACACTCAGTGCCTTTTGTGTTATGGATTTGCTAATGGTGCTCTGAATTTTGGAAAACTAATAGTTGCTAGGGTGGAGGTTTGGCTGCAAGCATCCTTCTCTTTGTTTTCATACAAACAGAAAATTTCTGTAAAAAAACCAATTTGATGATGATCTTTTAGGAGACCTATGTTTAGCCATAATAAAGAAAAATAAAATATGATACTTCTCATTAATCTCCACACCATGAGACAAACACTACCATTTTCTACTTAACTCCTGTCCCTCTGATAAGAATTAAATTCTGCCATCTGTTAAAATACAAAATGTAGCATAGTTTAAAGCCTCATAAAGAAAAAGAGATGGAGCATAACTCCTGGGTTTTTTTAGTTTCAAAAGTAAATTTATATATAATCAATGCGAGAATTTTAATCACGTTCACAGTTTTTCAATTGAATGAAAGCAACCATTTCAATTTTCTCTGCCATCTAAATACCATTAAAGTACAGATTCAGTGCTCTGTAAATGGAATCAAATTATTTACTATAAATATACATATGTTCTACCTTGAACTGCACATACCAGTTATTTCATAGTTAAGATGAATCACTAAATATTTAGTATATTATACTACTTTTTCACCTATGGAAAATAATCTAGTGCATGACATTTACCAAACTACACAAATCTGATACATTAAGCATGTATGAAAGTGTCTATCCTGTCTGATCAAATCACCAAACTAATGATGCAACCATGTAAAATATCTCCTTCAAGTTAAAATTTTCATAATATCTTAATAGGCATCTTATATGTCTTGTCCAGCATTTGAAAGGGTATCATTCCCATACAAGCCATGAAGAAAAATCCCAAACATTTCTCCTATATTTAGATATACGGGTCTTCATCTCTCATCTACTTCTTACTAAGAATTCATGCATGTGGGTAAAGAATAGCATCCTTATAGTACTTTTAAAACTGTGTCTTTCCCAATGTAAGGAATTAATAGCCAGTGGGATTTGCTATATCTTAAAATACAAATAAAGACACAGAGCTCTATCTGAGGAATTAGATCTTGTATGTCACGTGTTTCTCAGATTTTTATATTTTTGAGTTTTGACATAAAAGTTCAGAAAATACTATACCTATCTCCAAGGACATGTTTTGTTTAGCTCTTAAGTGTCTGCATTCATATTTCACTTACAGCTCTTTTCAAAAAGACTGCCTTCAGCAAACTGGGAGCCAAAGCCACCTTGCAGCCACCGCGGAGGGGTGGCTCCAAGAGGATTCCACTCAGCCCCCACTCCTCAACGTTTTTGATGTGCCTTGCAAAGTTGTTAATGACACTACTGTTTACATGTTTACATGATTAACATTACAAAACTGTGTATTAACAGCTCCATTGATTGCCAAACTGCACTAAATTTGCACTAAATTCTGATTGCTGGCAGAAAAGCATCTCAGACAATGCTTATGTGACTCCAGGATTTTCTCCTTAAAGAAAAGGTGATGTCGGCTAAGCTTTGTCTCAGTCATGTTGCACTAGCGGCAGATGTTCTTGGCAATTGTTAAATGAGCTCCAGATGGTAGCTTAGAAGTTTGACCTTAAACATTTTCTCTCCTTCAACTGTAATTTTAAATGAAGAGACGTGTGGATGCAAGGCTTGTTCAGTTTTTCTCCAGGATTTAGACTGAAGATAAAATGATGAGGTTCATCAAGAAGATGGATTATGATATTATCTTGTCTTGAATTTATTGCAAGTGAAGTTTGACAGAATCATCTGTTCACCATAATCTATAAAAAGATTTTAAGGAAAAGGAAATAGCTTAGTAATTTTGTTCTTTTTAGTCTTCATAGAAGCTAAAGAAAACCAATTTTCTATTTGAATCTTTTATTCATTGTTTGATAAAATTTCATCTATTTATACAGATTGTTTTCTGCTAGGTTGCTCAGGTTAAACCCTATCTTGATGTGTTTATCCTAACAGAGAACAAAGGACTCATCTCTCAGGTTTAAAGAACTCTTTTAATTTCCTTTCTGCTTCAAAAGATGATGTACATACTTTTAGATAATTTACTACTCTTAGCAGAGTAATCACCAGATAGTTTGTCAGAGGTTATAAAAAATTACATCTCCACAGGAAGCTTTATAATTTAGAAAATAACCTCTGAAATCATCAAACTCCTGTGCCTACTGGACTTTTTTCTACATGCAGAGTTAAAGAAGGATAACTCATTGTTCATTTATTCATTAGAAGAGAAAACAACATGTCATTACAGTAAAACTTCAGTATGATACTTCCACAATGGGTGTGTGCAATTAAGTGGGTGATTTTTGAACACACAATAGGCATGTGCTGTAAAATCATCGTTTGATTTAAAAGTAATTAATTTTCTCCATTAATTTCTTTTTGCTCTAATGCACTTACAATTCTACTATTTACACTGAAAATTATAGTCCAAAGTCATGTTTCTTCCAGCAGAGAGCAGGTAAAATCCACCTCAGAAGGACAGCAGGCTCAGGGCAGGAGCTGAGTCCTTCTGAGGCACAGGGGCAAGGGCAGAGCAGCAGGGGCACACCTCAGCGGGGCTCTGCACACCCCATTGCCCTTCCATTGATATGATGGTGGTGAAAGCAGACAGGCCCATATCCATGCCATATCCCAACATGGGCTTGAAATCACAGGGAGATGCATCCATGGACAGGACTTTAAGGTTACTCGTGCATATGGTAGTTTAGATATCATGGCTAGGCTTCGCAAA
>VWZG01000800.1:12069-55882 GCA_013396735.1 Grallaria varia
ATTTCTTGCTTTTCCTGTTAGTCTCTACTAATCTTCCATATTGTTCATTGTTCATAAATATAGATCTGAAGATTCCTTTTGGTGTATTTTCTTCCCTGGATTACTTACTGTGCAGAATATGAATTCTCACTTGAATGAGTCTAATCACTCCACGTTAAAATAGTATCAGCACCCAGACTGAAAGTAAATATAAAATTTCTGGAAGAGTTCACTTAAAAAAAGAAAGGGATCAAATGTGAGTAAATCTAAAGAAAAATTCCAATATAGAATTCTGCCTTAGCATTAAATAAATTCCACTAAAGAAGACAACTCTTAAAAATTCATGCCCTCCTTGCTAGAGAAGGCTGAAGATTTTTACAGATGTTTCATGGAATTTGCCTCATCCGAGGAAAAGGAGCTCCTTTTACAAGGTAAAATTGACTCAGAGAGTTAAGCCTACTGTCCTGTGCAGCAGTAGCTAAAAAATCTCACTCAAGGAAGAGAGATTGGACAAGGTACAGAAATAACATCTCCTTCCCCTGACAGCCTTCTACATGCACAAGATTCCATCCATCCTATTTCTATGGGAGGAAGAGCAAGAAAGAGCCTTGCCTGAGGACCAGGAGCAATTGTTTCTTTTGTGAGTCAAGCTTCTCCTGGGAGGACCCATTATCTCCTGGGAGCTTTGTGTCATTCCCTGGCTGCAGGGGCTAAACACTATCGTACCTGCTGTTGGCATTATGGAATCCTGTGGGAGTAATTCATGGTCTTGCGCTTGCTGATGCAAGGCAGCAGGCAGAAAATAGTCTTGGGTAAGTGTTGGAGGGTGAGCATCTTTCTGTAGCTTTCTTGAAGGCAGAGGACTTACATGAGCCTTATTTGTCTTCTGTCTGCTGCAGAAGATGGTGGCATATCGTGGTAGTTAGGATGGAGCTGAATTACTTGTTCCAAGGGAAACTTCTGTATTATTTAGTGGGGGCCTGTCTGGAGCCAAGAATGGAGGGCAAAGAGGAAACTCAAAAAAACTGGCTAACCCTCCAGATGTTTCCTTACAGCTTGGAGGCATTGATCAGAAATAAAAGGGGCAAGACCATGTCACCTGTGTAATCAAATGTACTGTTTGCCAAAACACAGTGCAAAAAATGGTCATATACCATTTGTAGAAAGTAGTATATAATTAAAGAATAAGTTCCTATCACGTTTTGTAGCGTTCTTCATTTCATCTCATACAGTTTGCCATCTTGAAATCCTGCTCCTTTAAATTAGTATTCTATTTTGTGTTTATAGATGAGAATTTTTTGTATTTAGAACCAATCTAAAAGTCAGAATTACTTTGCACTGTTAATGTTTCTACTTGATAAGGTGTAAAGTGTTTGTAACAGACATCATTTGCTATCAAGTAGAAAAAATAGCCTCTAAATTAGACATGGTATTCCAGGTCATTAGCTTTTCTGGAAATGACATTATTTTTTGTGTGTTTGTGTGATCAACTCATTCTTGGTTATTTGTTTTCCTTAATATTGAAAATTCATTTTTGGTAGGGAGTCCTCACCTCAGAATAATCACAGATACAGTAAAATATGGGTGCTTCTGTCAGTCTGGGGTTGATAAAGGTGCTTAATTTTCATGAAAGTACTTGGTGAAAGGCAACTTCTTGATCTCATTTGCAGCTGTGTAAGTCTGGAGCAGTTCTGCTGATGTGATGGGGCTCACCTTGGTCCAGAGTGGTACTGCTGACTCTTTGATTTGGTGCTGACTACTCCTAGTGAATGGCAGTCTGAGTGACTTGTGTGAGGGAGGGTGGAGTATGAAGACCAGAGTTCTGTCTTCTGTCATCTCTGCAGATATATTCTCGTTTTTGAGTACTTTTGTGGGTGGTTGGAGAGCTGCAGTCTATCCAAGGAGAAGAGATCTCTTTCATGCATTTTTATGAAGTTGCTGGTGTTGCTGAGGGCACAGACTGAAGGCCAGTTGTTAAACTTGTGCTCCTTTTCTGTCATTTTAGCATGTCAAAACCTGGTTGTGACAGAGTCTTCTTTAAAAATGTGATTTGCTGGGCCACATGAAAAGCCTTTTTACCTGTCACTCACTCAGAATCAGTATCAAATCTTAAGCTGAACCCAAAAACGGTTTCAAAACTCTTTGTAGGTATGACCATTAGTTGAAATAGAAATGGTGAATTCCTCATGAGGACCATTCTGTGAAAAAGCCTAAAAGGATCTTATTGACTTTGTCTAGATTTAAACTGTGTGACATCTATTCATTTCAGTATATATTTGTGCAAAACAATGGAAATATAGGAAAAAATGTTTTACAGTATTTAAGAGTGAAAAATGTGACCTTCAAGTATTAAAAACTGTTGGAAAACGTGCCTTAATATGGAAGTTAATTGACATTATCAGCAGCCTTCCCTTACAGACTGAAGTAGTTTACTGGTGTAATATGTTCTATGAATATTACCTGTACTCTTTCCTGTGTAGTTGTAGCTCTAATAGAGTTACAGCCTGTGGAAGTTTGACCCTGGGCAAAATCAAAACGAGGCAACAATGTGCAGAGCTTCCCAGGACTAGCATGGGCCTCCCCCCTGCCAAAACCCCCCGCTAAAGGGGAGAAAAACGGTGAAAAAGCCGAGGGGAAGGAGAGAAAACTTAAAAGCCTCAGCCTGTGAGTGGAACAGATATATATGTATTTATTTACAGAGGAGGAAAAGGGAACCTAGTGCTATATGCACACAACACGAATACCGGGCAAATACAGGGAAAGAGGGTTAACTCAAATGGTACTACATAGGTACTATATATACACCCAAGGAAGACAGATAAGGCACTGTATTACCCAAATACAGAAGCATCCAGCCCCGAGCTGCAATCCGTCTCCCACACCACCTGCCCAATGAGAGGCTGACCCGGCCAGAGGAGACCACACCGAAGAGGCTGACTGAAGGAAGAGTCTGAAGACCGTGTGTCCCAGAACTTCCTCCCTCACTCTTATATCCCATGTGATGTGAGATAGTAGGGAATACCTCTGATTTGTCAGTGTATGTCACCTGACTCGTTTCCCAGGAAGGCCTAAAAAAACAACAAACTAGCCAAAGCCTAAAATTTAAAACTACCACACAGCCGAAAACAGAACATACTAATTCTGTTCTTTTAAGATGGTATAATGTTAAAGAATTATTTTACTGGAAAGACATTTAACCATCTGTAGAACAAATCTTGATGGGCTTGGTGTAAAATTTCAGTAGTAGGATTTAGTTAGGTCCATGTTGACGAATGACTAGTGTTTTGTCAGTGGGCGACAAGAAAAGTGAAATTGGATATGTTTAAGTGGCAACAGGAGGAACATACTCTTTGCAAGAATTATCTTGGACAGAGTAAGTTTAAATAAGTTTATCATTGTCTTCTAGAGTACAAAGCAAATAGTCACAGTAATCACTCCACCAAAGATGCAAGGTCTTTTGCCTTTAGCAGACCGATGTGCACAATTTTTTTTCTTAATGTCTCTATAAAGCAAGAGCAGCATTGCCTTTGGTGTGCAGTCTGCTTTCTACATGTTCTCTGTGCAAGATATAGCAGTTGATGGAATTTTTACAGCAGTCTTCAGTGTTGATTAAAGCTTTAAGCAGTATTGCATGGGATTAGCAGCCACCCATTTAGGTCTTGTTAAGCTATTTTGCTGCGTAATTTGAGGACATTTACAATTTTAGCTGTTACATTTTATTTGTTTATTTTTGTAATATATTTTAAAATTAGAAGTTGTGAGCAATTCTAGACTTTCTTTGGTTTTACATGTATGTAGTGAATTAGAAGAATCACATTCTCCCAGTGAACCACACTCTAGGGAGTAGACAATTCCAGGGAGACTCCAGGCTCTTTTTGTCCCTGACTTTGTAATTTACTCATAAGCATTTATTCCTTTTAGATCGTTCCTCTTGTGATGAGTAGTTGCTTACTCTACTCTTTCTTTGTTTAAACATCAATGAATAGATATTAAAAAAAACTACTTCGTGAAAGTGTATGCCTTTATTTAAGCCATGAAGAAACACATCCACCCTGTAGTTCAGTTTAAAACTGATCTTTGCCAAGAACAAGAAAGACACAGAGATATGGTAGGTAAGTATCTTTTACATCTAGCACTGTCTGACTTCAAGGCAGACATGGGTATGTGGAAGATGCTGGCCTCCTAGTGTGTTACTAAGGATAAGGCATTTGCTGTGCATGAAGAGAACAGGAGTTGCAGTTAAATGAGTCAGAATAAAAATTACAAAAGCTGTTCATTTTACTTATGGAGGACATAAACTGATAGCGATTTTTGGGGTCAAGAAAAGCTAGCTACAAAATCTTATTTCCCCTATTAGTAAGGCATAATCAGCCAGCACACGGTGAATCAAGTCTTTGACTGGAAGGCCACTGTGAAAGGCGGTGGGTCTTGTGTAGCATGGCAATTTCTAAAGCATGATTCCAGCATATCTCACTCTATACATGCTGCAGAACTTTTAACATAAATGTTAAGCAAATCATCATAAATTGCTGATAATGAGCATTTTGCCATGATTCTGGCTGCTTATAGCACATTTTCATCTTTATTTTGTCCCAGGTTATTTCTCTTGTACTTGATGTGATGTAACATTATTATCATATTCTCAGCTAATTTAAATTGACAAATTGCCGTGGACTTCAGTGAAGTCATGCCAACTTACAGCACTGCAGACCTGTCTATAGTTTTATTTGTTTCATTAAGGAAGTTTAAATATAGCAAAGCTGAATATAAATGTTATTTTCCTTGACTAATAATAGAATAATTTAGTATATGCATGATTAGTTACGTGTTGTTTGTGTTGGCATTTTAGGTGAGGATAAGTTTCATGGAAGCTGATAAAGTGAGATATATGTTCCTTGGGAATGGCTTGTATTGAAGTGGGGGAAGAACCAAAATGGTGCATAGGTGCCTGAAGTGGTGGAGCCTTCAGAAATTATCCCACATAGCAAACGGGTGTTCTCAGAGTCAAGACACTGCAGTGGTCTCTTTTTTTGTTGTCAGTGGAAGGTGACCAGCCTGTTTGTAATGTAGATGGTCCCATGGGCTACTTCTGGAAGATCTTATCCTGAAGAAAACACCACCTCTGCACTCCCCCTTGGGAAATAATGGTGACTTCAGTCTACAGAAGTTAGAGAAAATTTCACACCAACCCTAGCCTTTCCATTTTCATTTTGGCTGTGCCACTGAGGAGCATAGGCAATTGTCTTTCTTCCCAACTTGTCATTTTACACTCTCTTTGTTATGGCCATTTGTTTTCTAGGGGTGCTCTGCATACTGATTTATTCCGACAAAACTGCTGTTTGTTGTGTTCATGCTGTTGAAGCAGACAGACATGAAGCAGTTGGCATTACACAACTGTTCTGTACAGATTAACAGCATGGAGCAGCTATAGTCCACGTATTTCCCAGGTCTCTTCAGTTTATATATAGAACCTGAAATTCTTGTTTCAGTTCTTCAGAAGTTTCGCCAGAATAACAACGGGTGTTCAGTCTGTTAATCAGAGGGATCACATGTTCATTGCTGTTCATTATTCTGGTTTTGATTTCTAATACGTGAGTGGCTAGGGAAAAAAAAAATCACTGCTGAAATATTTGCAGCTGCAGTCTGAGTTGTTTGCTGATTTAGGTTTAAAACTTAAAATGCTCTTTCTAAGTTGCTTTTGCTATTTCTGTTGTACCTAAGTAACAGAGATGAACAGAGTCTGAACAGAGATGTTGAGAAAAGGTATGTGCTTCAGATCTTTAGCTGTAGATGCTGCAGAGGTGTAAGAGTGCATTTTAGCTTGAACCCATAAAAGCTGTATGCTCTTATGCATAATGGAAAATACTTTCAATAGAACTGGAAAGCAAATAAAACCAATGTTTTATACAGCTTTCCATTCTTCATGTTACAGGCTACTTGCTGTCTAAAAAGCAACCTTTTGTGAGTCTCTTTCCCAGTAAGTGTTGTTTAATTCTGTTCCCCTAAATAGAGGAAACCTGCTATTTCCGTCAGTGATAATGCAGAGTTCATTAGGTGCATGGTGCTGCTAGCTGTCACTCTGAACACCCAAGGTGTTCAGTATCTACTTTGGGTTTCATGACAATGTTCTTTTCATGTATTTGTTCAGTAATAGAAGTGGTTGACCGTGGCTTTTTGCTCTCTGTAATGTTTGAGCTTTTCCTTGGTTGGCTTCTGTCTTGATTTATAATAGAATAAGTGACAGATGAATGACTTGTCCTGTTGCAAACCTGGGAGTGGAGTTTTACTAGTGTGAATTGATCACTTTGGGTATCGTCTGTGGTTTTTTAAGCGTCAGGCTTAAAAACCAGGTTTGCCTGTTGTGCAGGTCACCAGCCCCATAGGCAGAGGATGGGTGTGCCCTCACTCCGGAAGTCTGGCCCAGTAAGTACAGCTGGGGGAGTGGGCCATGGATTGTGCCCTGCACAGCCATGTAAATGGGAGGGGTGTGAAATTTTTGTGCATATACGCTCCCCTAAGGCTCCTTTTCCACTCCTAGTCAGTGCACTGGATACACCTGAAGTGTGTGCTGGTTTAAAGCTAAACCAGCAGGAGAAAGGAACCCAACTCTAACGATACTAGAAGTCAGAACTACAATTTAGTAAAAGGATTACACTAAATACGCTGATATAATGGAAAATTGGTTTTAACCCACAAAACCCAGATGTGTAACCTAGCACCCTGAAGCACAAACAGAACGGTGCTTGTCAGCCCCTGTGCTGAGCACCATATGGTCCCCCTGAGTCCAAAGCAAAAGGAAAACCTGTTGATAAGGATGGTGGTCACAGTCTCATTGAAAATGGTGGTCAGAGTCCTGCTGTGGTTCTAGTCCTCCACTGGATCTGACGAGTGAGTGGTCCAAGTCCCCAAACCCCAAGCTTATATATGCTTGGGTTCAGAGGGAAATGCCCAGTACCTCTCCCTGGGCGAAGGGTTTCACAATGGGTGATTTACTCAGTGAGTCACAGGATATCTTGGTCTACTTGATGGCCCATTAGCAGATGTGACCCCTCAGGCTGGGTATGAAGGTGCTAATGACTCTGGGAGGGGAGTTATCACACCTGAATCATTGGTATGAAGACAGGAAACTTTCCTATCTCACAGATTTATCACACACCCTGAGGTGTCAGGTGTGTCCTGGGCAGCTGCTGCAAACAATGCATCATTAACAGCAGAGAGGGTATAGAATACGCAGTTCCAGTTACACCCACACAGTGATAAACTGGTCCCAGCCACTATAACTAGGACAAGTGACCTTCTTTTCCATAGCAGGACAGACAGCTGCCCCAGGTGCAGCTCCAGTGAGCCCTGCAGCTGTGGGGCAGAACCTGACAATCTGCTGTGGGAGCCTGCGCTTCCAAATGGATGCTCTCCTTCTGTTTCAGGACAAGTGGGACTTGTGGCAGGTTGGCAGCCACAGGGCAGTTCAGTGGGAGTCAGGTCAGGTAAAATAAATAAATATTTCAATGAAGTAATATGGGGGATGGGGGAAACCTTTTGTTGCCAGCAAAAGGCTCATTAGGCAAATAGAAGGAATTCCGTAAGTTCAGTATCTATGAAATTTGGGGGGAAAAAGGAGTTGAAGAAGGATCACAGTCCTTTCTTATTGCCTCTGCATCGCAGAAGTCTGGGAGTCCTTCAGGTTAAGCATGAAATATTTGCTCCTGGAGAGGAACTAAGCAGAGAATATCTCCTTGCCATTGGTAATTTCATGCAGTAACCAACCTGCAGCATATGCTGCCACTCCAGACCATATCCCATGTGTACACACACAAGCGGTGTCAGCTTTCTCTTTAGCATTTGGTCCTTTCTCAGAGGATTTACGGATGTGAATACATCTGAGCTCTTCATAATAAGCTATTTTTTTTCCTTTTCCTTTTTCTCTAGTTTAAATCTCTGTGTGTTTTTAAATGTGCATGCAAATGAGTTTTGCTGTTCCTTTTTTTTTTTTTTTTTTAACTTTCATTTTTGTTTGCCTTAGTGGCCAGGAGGGTGGCAGCCGTTCTGCAGCATTGTTTAGGGGATTGCCAGTGTGTGACTGAAGGTGCAAGATCCTTATCGCAGGAAGAGGTTCACGGTTTTTTCGTTGCTGCTGCTGTTACATGAAGGACTATAGAAGTGAAATCTGTAGGTAGCAGTGCAAGAGAAGAACACAGTTCAATATTCACACTGAATTACATCAGTGTGAAGTGGAAGTGTGCCTGTGTGTGGAAAGACATCGCTATTACAGAGACTGTGTTAAACAGCAAAGACAGAATAATGTTATTTGTTGCTGTCTACTTTCATCTCCAATTAAAATACATTAAAAAACCATAAGGAAAATTAAAATATCCATTTTCTCATCATCTGTTAACCTCTGTTTTTTTCTCAGAGTTGTTTATCATTTGTTTTTAATGACAGTAAATAATTCTGACAAAGAGTTTGAAGCTAGATCTATTCCGTGTTCCAGTAGTGTTATTTTCTGCAGAGATACGAGGTTTTGTTTTACTTTATATTATTTTTAAGACCTGAGTATGACCGATACCATGCCTTATTCAAATACTCTAACTAAAATTAAAAAAAAAAAAAAATTATACATCTGACTGACATGTATTCAAGGCTCAGATGAAACAAGCTGTTCTGCCCCTGGTATTTTGAAGTTCTTTGTTGGTTGCAGTCCCCGGCTCTGCAGCGGCAGAACATTGTGTGGGACATTAGCTGTTACTGAGTGAGTGAGAATCCTTTACAGCTCTCAAACTTCAGTGATTTCAATGTCTAATGATTGCAATATGCTCATGATTAACTATGTAATATACTGTACTAAAAAAATCCTTGGATGGTGAGGTGAAGGCTGAGTGCACTGAGGTGATGTTGGGACTTTCCTGCCTAATTATTTCAATGTTGAAGTCAATTGGTCAGAACTGCTGAGGTTTTTATTGTTGTACTTGGAAAGTTTCAGGAGTTTATCACAGAAACAATTTCATTTCATTGCTGGTTGGTTATGTTGACTGAAATAGAATGTATAAGAGGTTTCTACACCTCTAGACTGTGTAATCTGATGAGATGTCATATGCCTAACTAAAGAGAAATCACAAGTTGGTTTCTTTTATGTGGTCATATTTTGCCTTTATCATTCCATTTATTTCAGTTAAAGATTATTGAGGCAAATATTTGACTTTTGGCCAAATTTCATTTTGAAATAATTCCATTTATAGCTCAGATTGCTTTGATGTGTTTTGCTGTCTTAATGTCTGTAGCTGCAGGTCAGCTGCATAAAGCTGAAGCAATGTTACTGGGTTTACTTACACTCAAAGAACTTAACCCTGTGTATCTGCTTGGCCCTTTAGCTGTCTAAAACCCCTCCTTATATGTAATGTATATTTATTTACTGAGGCTCAAGGTACTCAGTGATTCCTTGGTTTTTCATTATTTTTGTGTCATATCAATTTTTATTATCATATTATGATATTTTCATTAAGATTGACCATATCACATGGTGAAAGCCATGAACAATAGCATTTTGGGAGAAGAATAACTGGTCAGAGGACTATCCATTAGTCAAACTTGGGAGAGAGTTCCATCAGGATCCTCCAATATGTAACATACCATGTTTATGTTCTTGACATAAGCATGTATTTGTGTTGTTGATGAGAAGCTGGTCGCTAAACTTTCACTTTGCATTATTTCATAACCAGCTGTTTCACAGTTACACTAGTAAAATTACAAATGAGCCTGCAGAGGTGTCTTAAGATGCAGCATGGTAAAAACATGCATATTTTAGAATAAAATCTAAAATAACTTTATTTTCCACTGAAAGTGAAGATGGGTGAACATGCCAAGCAAGTGCCAGTGTACTAGTAAAAAGGCAATGGGGTGTCTGTGTCGGAGAAACACAGTTGTTGGTCTTTTGAATAATTTTCCAAATATCTCTGAACTTTACTAATATCTTACAGCACCTCTCTCCTTAGGTGTACTCTCCTCTTTCTGGTTTCCTGTGGGTTGGTAGTAAAACCTCTGAATTCAGGGCCTTTTCATTTATCATTTAGCTGTGAAGGTTTCTAAAACTTGGTCTCACGATCCCTAGATCCTTTTGTAAGCCTGTGACTAATTGTGTAAGACCACTTGGATTCTGGCAGCTTGGATGCATGCTTTGGAGTGGAAATGAAGGTGCTTGGTGGACGCGGCTCATTAGGGATGGAGATGTCAAAAGACTTTTTAATGAGCATTCAGTCTTCTGTCTCCTGGGTCAGCTAAAGTGTTCCGTTCCTGAAGTGAAACTCAACTGATCTCAATTGACAAAGGTTCATGTGTTTTTCAATGGAGTTTTGCTCCAAATCCATCTTTTAATACAAACTAATTGTGAGATTCTTGCCTCACTGTGGTGTTTCGAGTAAAATGACAGTTGCGGTTCCAGCATGAGAGCTCAGCGTGAGATCCAGGAGCCACTGAATTGTGGAGGATACATCAAGCCTTTGACATCTAGGATGTATTTAATCAGTCCAGAAAAATAAGAGCAGATTTTCCCCCCGCACTGGTAAAGTGTGTATTCTGATCCCCAGATAAATATATCTCATTCTTACAGCTTAACCTCAGGCTTGTTGTTGCAGCATGGTTCATAACCAGCTCCTGCTCTCATGTGTTCTCTTTGTCCAATAGTATGTTTTAAAAATCTTGGAGATAATGGAGGAGAAGGTCTGGATGAGATTATCTTTCACAGCTGGGTATTGTATTGATGAAATAATGTAGTCCAATCATGAGTTTATGAGCCCAAGCATCTGTACTGTATAAATGCCTGTACTTGCATTCAGATATTTGAAATTGTATTTAAGGTGATATTTAATGGCACGGGAAAAAGTGACATACAGTTGCATCAACGTGAACGTCTGTGGATCTCAATGATGAGAAATGCTGTTAGGTCAATTTTAAAGCAATGTGATTATGCAAGTCTTGTCCTAATGTAGCTTTGGTGTATGTCTCATGACTCAGTGAATGCTGTTGTCTCAACTCACTATGAAGTCTACAGGTGCAAAGGTTTGGTGACATCAGGGGCTGTCCCTGGCTCACTGGAGTGCTTCAGGAACAATGCTCTTTCACTGCCTCAATGTCCAGCTTCACACCTTTCAGTAGCTACTCAGTTTGGAAATCTGACTTGGGAACATAGCTCAGCCTAGATACACAAGACCCGTCCTCAGCTGGGTGTGCTGGATCTGCCTTATTGGTTCAGAGCTAGGACGGGTGTAGGGAAAGGGGTAACAAGGAGACAGTGGTGGAGAAACTGAGGGAGAATGGGGAGCTGAAGATGCCTGGGCCTTGATAGAAAAGGCAGAGGGAGCAACAAGGAGATAAACATGTAATTTGGGAGGGGAAATGGAAGGACAAGTGTGAGAGCTAGAGTCAGAGCAAAAATGCTGCCAGTAAAAGCATTTGATGGTGTCTGGGGTGGAGGGGAAAGTAACCCTCTTGAGAAAAAAGGAGAGTAAGTGTTATGTTCTAGAGGGAATGTAGCATTCCACATTGAAATAATTAAAATAGACTAGGAGTAAAGGAAAAAATAATTAAATATTGATGCTTTAGGATGAAGATAGACTACAGAACATAAAACAGTGTAAAAATCAGGGCAGTGTGTAAGTGTATATGTATTCAGTGCTGCTGTGTAGGATAAGACAGGTTTTACGAGTATGTATGAGGGACGAAAGTCCATATAGACAGATACCTGAAACATCATCTTTCTCTTGCCATTCATCAAGTTCTTGATCTAAAGCATGAGGCCTCCAGTTGTTGCAAATAGGTATATGGTTTTTTCATGTGGATAAAGAAGATAGCATTTATTAGTCTCATTCTTAGAAATAATGGGCCCTTTTTATATTTTACTTTGTTTAAAAAAGAAAAGTCAAGATAGATAATCTGTTGGACGATCTGCCCCTAAAACATTACAGTCTGATAAAATCATAGGATATTTTTAGTGGTGAACATGATCAGATTCAAAATTGGGTTCAAGTTAATGTGTTCCCCTCTAACTTATGAGTCTGATTGCGAATTGTAATAGCAATCGCTAGATCTAAGGCCTGGCTGAACTAGCATTTTCATTTCAGGCAAACAAATTAAAATTGTGTTAATAATAGAAAAGCTTTTGAGTGTATATAGCCTAGGCTTCTTACTAAAACACTTGTTGGCTGCAGTCTGAAAACTAAGTGCGTATTTGCATGCATGAAGTTGAAGTAGTGGTTTGTAACATCTGTCAATGGGCTTTTAAATATGGATTGTAATCCCGATTGACATAAATTTACTTATATGAACAGGTTACAGCAGGGAATGATCAGATAAGGAGTCACAATGAGGTCTGCAGTGGTACTGTGAGCTGTGGTAGGCAGTTACCAACAAGAGCCACAACGAGGTATGGGTCTGTTGCTGGTCCTTGTATGTGCATTTCAGAAGCAGCTATCACAGTATTCCAGAGGTAAAACCTGAAACAAGACTGGTTATCATTGAAAAGCTATTGTCCTTGATGGTTTTCAAAGTCCCTTTTAAGCTGGAGATATACAGTCTTTCTGGGACCTGCATGAGCTGAAATGGAGAAGGGAGATGAGATGAGTGTATCTGGATGTATTTGAAGATTTACATAAATACTTAAAGTTGGAGACATTCTACAAGAAGTTCCGAGTATGTACTATTGTGAGCAGCCTCCTTGTACTCTACCTGTTAGCCCTGTCAGGCAGCTGAGCCCCACACTGCATTGCTGCTTGCTTGCTTGCTGGCCCCAGCCAGAGTCACCTCGAGTCACTTTGGTCTGTGCCCCCTCCCAGGCTACTTGCTTAATGCTGTATAAGCCCTGCACAGCAAGAACCAGAACAGCCTCGTGTTATCAACACTGGCTATCTTAAGTGTCATAGAGTGGTTTGTTTTGGAATGGACATTAGAGGTACTCTTGTTCCAAGCCTGCACCATGGGCTGGGACACCTTCCACTAGATCAGGTTGTTCAAAGTCCCCATCCAACCTGGCCACAAACGCTTCCAGGGATGGGGCATCCACCACTGCTATGGGCAGCCTGTTTCAGTGCCCCTCTGCTGTCACAGGAATTAGAATTTTCTTCCTAATATATAATCTAAACCCCTACTGTTTTCTGGTTTGAAGCCATTCCCTCTTGTCCTATCCCTATCTGCCTGTGTAGAAAGTCACTTCCCCTTTTTTTTATAGGCGCCCTTCAGATATTGGAAGGTTGCAGTGGGGTCTCCTCAGAGCTGTCTCTTCTCCAGGCTGAACAACTCCCTCAGCCNGTCCCCATCCAACCTGGCCACAAACGCTTCCAGGGATGGGGCATCCACCACTGCTATGGGCAGCCTGTTTCAGTGCCCCTCTGCTGTCACAGGAATTAGAATTTTCTTCCTAATATATAATCTAAACCCCTACTGTTTTCTGGTTTGAAGCCATTCCCTCTTGTCCTATCCCTATCTGCCTGTGTAGAAAGTCACTTCCCCTTTTTTTTATAGGCGCCCTTCAGATATTGGAAGGTTGCAGTGGGGTCTCCTCAGAGCTGTCTCTTCTCCAGGCTGAACAACTCCCTCAGCCTGTACTCGTAGGAGAGGTGCTCTAGCCCTGTGATGATCTTTGTGGCCTCCTCTGCAACAGGTCTGTGTCTTCTTGGTGCACCTGATCTTTCAACATCTCTCCTAGGAACATGAAATCCCTTTTGATATTTTCCCATTTCCTTGTTGCAGCCTCCTTCAACCCTACGCAGAATTGTAAGACTGGTTTCTTCTGGCCACATACCCAAAACATGGCACCATACAAGCTATTGTGAATTAAAATTAACTTGAGCCCAGCCAAAACCTGTACAGAACCATATGTTCATATTGATGATTCAAGAAATGGCTAATATTAAGCTAAGAGGATTTGTGTCAGTCTGCTCTGATAGGCATTTACGGGAGTTTTTCCCCTCTACAGGAAGAAGGAAATAAGCTGCTAATTATTTCACAGCTCAGCAAGTCCCTTTATGCCCTCAGTAATGACATTTAGATTGTGAACACTTTCCTTCAAAATCAGTAATGTTCAATGGAATTGCAATGAAACAGAAAGAAGAAACTTTGTTTTCATCTTGTGTGCTTCCTTTCTCCTATCTCAGACTGCAGATCACTTTGATCCTAAATTGTAACAATTTCTACCTGTTTTTGCAAAAACTCCGTGAAATGTTTTAAAGTGCAATTGAAGCATGTTAAACAAATATTTGTACCTGGTCGTAAGATTGCTTTTATTTCTATACCTCACTTTTTGTATGGGTGTAGCCACTAAACCTGCATGAAACTAAACTCTTTGGTGAAGTGAAACACTAGGTACACTTCTCTGAGTTCAGGGTAATCAAGGCAGGTCAGGACAGCATAGTTAATTTTATTCTTCAGATGATTTATTTACCTGACCAAGAGCTATTTTCCTTTACTCATTCACTTTAGAATTAATCTGTGAGTACTTCTGTTCAACAGATCTGGGGAAAAGTATGTCTGAGGGAGAATCTGGTTTAATTCAGATCTTCTTTTTAACTCTTAAGTCTTCTGGTAGCAATGGGAAGTCAGGGACATTTAATAGACCTGAAAGACAATTGACATATTTATGCTTTTTATGTATTTAATCCGTAAGTGCTGAGGCACTTTAACATTAAAATATACGGTCCCATTAACTGTTACTGTTTCTTAAAGAAAAGAAGAGTGTCTGATATGCACCCTTACAGCAGCGCCAGGCTGTGGATTAGAGACAGTCATCTGTGTATTCTGGAGACAACCTTGGGAAGATCAACCCCCTGGCTCCCATTCTTTTCTTCAAGAGGAATAAGATGTACGTAAAGGGCTGCAGCCAAAGTTGTTTCTTAACAGCATGCCTTACAAAGTGTTAAAAATCTGCTGCTGAAACTGATAACTGAGATCTGTAGGTACTTAGATTTACAGGCAGAGCAGCAGCTATTTGTTTCAGATGTGCAGAATGCTGTATCTGGAGGGTGAGGTGTCATGGTCACTCTCCTAGTCTGCTCTTTGCTGACTTTCAAAGAATCCCAGGTGAATACTTTGTGTACCAAAGCTTAGACTCCTAACCTTGCTCCCATTTGACCTAAGTGCTCTGATTCTGCTGTGAAGGTGGCCTCTGTCTATCTGTAGATAAATGTTTATTACAATCTCTCTGGGTATATAACATCTGTAGGTATTTGGCTTCTCCTCATGAGGAAGCTGAGGCTCTTTTCTACGAAGCATCTCTCGATATTGAATATTTCTTTCATAAGTGTGTCTACTGCTACGCATTCATCATAGAAGGCATTTTGTGTTGCGGAGGTTGTTTTGGGTGTTAGAAATGGTTTATCTGACAGGAACAGGTTATTGTGTATCCTAAAGATGCTCAGAGTGTGAATTCAGCGATCTTCCTTAAGGATGTGAGATCTTCCCACGTGATTGCTTTGTCTTTGGCTTTCATATAGAAGTCTACCTGGTTACCTATGCTGTTTATGAAAAGCCCCTTTGTCTCACCATTGACTGAGCAGTATCTTATATGTCTCCCTAGCTAGATCATGATCTTTCAGAGAGCCTAAGCAGTTTTTGAGCCATGCACTTAAACTCAGTAAGGGTTTTTAGAAACAGGTCAGATGTACCAGCTTCATCTCTTGACTGGTGTGAGTCCTCTTATAAAACCAAAGTGGTTGGGGTGGCAGTGATAAAAGAGTAAACCAAGACAGGGAGCTGGATGCAAGGAGTCAAGGAGAGCTGCAGGGCTGCTATTGCCTCTATCTCATCCTGTGCAGACAGTAGGAGATGGAGTTTGGGTCATAATAATTGTAGCATCTGCATTTCTTTGAGTTTTGCAGATGCCACTGCCACCTTTTTTTTCCTTCCTGTGTTTCCTGAAAATAGCTACTCTGTTGTTACCCTTCCCCATTTGGGAGCACGTAGCCTACATGTCATAAAGCAGCTGCTGATGCCTCAGACTCTGCGCTGCTCGTTCACATTTGTTTCCAGGGCTTCATCTCCAGGGAGGTTTTATGCTTTAACAAGTAGCTGTCAAGTGAGAGGAAAGGAAGCAAGTAGAAGGGTAGGTTCAACATGGGTTTTTTGTCTCAGTTTTGCTTAATTTAGCCTGTATTATACACAGAGGCTGACCCACTTATTTCCTTTGTGGCTGTGTACATCCTGTGGCCTTGGGTCAGGGTCAGTCTCTTCCGTGCTAATGTATAAAACACCTTCCCAGAGCCCAGGCTGACCCTCAAACATGGAACTTGCTGGCCTGCTGGAAAAGCCCTACCTCTCAGCCTGTCTTTGGCTTGGCACTTCTGACCGTGTGTCCTTCTCCTCAGTCCCCCAGAGATAGCGGAATGCAGCATCAGAGCCTGGACTCCTTTTATATTGCTGAGCAAGTTACTTATTTCCAGACTTAACACCTTTTTCAGAGAAAACAGGAAAGCCATTTTGTGTTGAAGTAACTATACTTCTTCCTTACTAGCTTGTAATTAATGTGTTGGCTATCTTTTTTCCCCTGACAAACTGGTGGTTGCCATTGCTCTTCTTTTAGCGGAGGAGCACAGTTCAGTATGCTGTGAGAGTGAAAAGCAGCTGTTAGGCATAAAAATAGAGACAGTTCATAAAAGCAAAACAGAATTTGTATGTTTTACGTACACAGATTCACCCACAGCACTACAGACAGCATTTTCAATTTTCACTTGTGCCACCTCCTTCTGTCTGTAAAATTTTTGTCGTGCTTTCAGTTGTACATGCATTTTCTATGTGTAAAACTACAGGTTTAAGATACCCAGTGTAGATACTGTTTTTGCTCAGTCTTTCACTCTTGCATGTTGGCTCTGCTATCTTGTCCTTCTTTGGGGTTTATGTGCCAGGGTAGAGACTGTAAACTCGGGAAGGGTGTGCACCTAATACTGTGCAATTGTCATTTGCTCTATGACTGCGATGATTGTTATCCCACACAGCAAACCCCACGCAGAATCACATAGGCCCTGTGTCTGAGGGCTGAAAGAAAGGCTGACACATTTGTTGGGAAAGATGTACCTCTGTGTAGCAGTTTAGGGAGGGAAATTATCATGTTCACAGCCCTGTATGGGTAAGACCTCATGGTTTGTTGCCAGAATTAATCTGATGAGCACAGAAGATGTATACTTGTTACATAGTGACTTCACAACAGAGATTTGGCAGAAAGATTAGTACCAAAGAATTCCTGTTTTGCAGTGTATGGTATTCAATTGTGCTGGCAAAAATTTAAAAAAAATAATTTTTTTTTGTGCTTCACAGCTCTCATGTCCTTATTCTTTGTGCTGTGACAGAACAAATGATCAGTGTGATGAATTCAGTTTGTTGCAGAAAATAGTTTGTTGTCACAAAAGTAAGACTATGGTACATGCCTGAGCACCAGAAAATAATGGTTTAACTATCAACTCTTATAGTACTTCAGTTTCACCGGTATTGCATGGGAATAATTTGACTTGACTTCATCGTAGTAATCTGAGATTATTTGATTTGTAGTGGTGGGTTGATAAAAAAGCAAGACTGCCAAAGCTTGTCTTCATTATGATATCTGAGGTTCAGGCAGCAAGAGCGATTTCTGCACTAGATGATCTCTGCATCTCCAGCTGAACTCTGTGTACTCACCTGCCATGGCTAGTGTGAGAATTGTAAGCTAGTCCATTGGTCTGCCTGGGAAATCATTGTGTTTTCTTGTTTTCTTTTTTGCCTTGAGCAACATTTACGTTTCTTTTTTCTTTGAACTACGTATGCAGTTGTTACTTTAAGTCTTCATGGTTGTATACCTCAGGACTTGACATTTCAGGGCTTAGGTTTTTGATGACTTATTGAGAAAAGAATTTCACAGTTTATGCTTGTGGCTGTGCAAGTTATTTTCTCAAGGGGTCTGATGTTCCTTGATGTATCAGAAATCTTTCCGTTGCAGTTTTGAGATTAAATGGGGAAAACATTTCCTAGACTAGGTGGTCTCTTGTGTACAGCTTCCCAGATTGGAAAATTTAAGGCAGATCATATAAATGCAAGGTTGAAATGAGTGAAATATTTGGGGAAATGTGGGTACAGAGGCTGTACAGTTCCAGAGTTTGGTTTCTCATTGTATGTAATCCCGCACAGCTGCAGACCACTGTCCAAAGGCAGCTTTTTGACTGCTCCCTGCTAAAGAGGAGTATATGGCTGTATTAATATACCTTCCCTTCGACCAGTGTTGATTTGTTAGAGAACTGGTGATTATGGCTATACAGTTGCTAGATGCAGCACAAAGGAGAGATTAAATAGGTTACTGGAGAAAGAAGAGGGTGTCTCTTGTTGATGGCAGCCCACTGTTTAGGTCAAATTAACCACAGTACAAAGCTACTCTCTCAGGAGTCTAATGCTTAATCAACTGTGAGATCTTCTGGTGTCATTGTAATTCGCTGCCCTTGCTTGCACGTCTCCCCTATCAGTCAGAACGTTTCTCGCTTGGTTTTAGCTTGTTTTGCTTCATCCCTTATATGTTTGTCATTCCAGACATAGAGATATGCCATACGCATTCTGGTAGAGAAAGCCATAAGCGTCTTGCCGTGTTCCCCTGTAGTCTAATTTGGATTTCAATAGGCATACACCTTCTGGTTCCTCTAATGCCCAAGAAGATGTGATGCATGCTGTAACATTTGATCCTTCAGACTCATGTTTTTATGCAGAGAGCACATTGAGACAATCTCTCACTGTGTTGCTGCAGCAGCAGAAGCAAGCACTTTCTTGCTGCACTCAGACAGTTAAAGATTTGGGAGCAGTTCTCCTACCAGGCTCTGGTTATAGCTGTCAGGGTGAGAATTAGCTCTAAGAAAATTCTCTTTGCCTCAATATGAGTCACTGTAGGGCGCCAGTGATGGCATTATGACTTCCAACTATTTGTGTTTGCTAAAGCAGGTAATTGTGATAACTAGGCAGCCACACGAAGATAGAATAACTGGGAAAGGAGTGGGCCTGTATTGTTAGATATGCTTTGGAGTTTGTCTACCTGTAATACCACTGAGAATGAGACGGACTTTCTGAAGATAATCTATACTGATGAGACACCAGGCTGGAGCTTTGAGTATGAGATTGAATAGGTTCTGTATTATTGAATCCAGGCTCTTTCTGGACAACGCTCATGTGGTAATCCACTTGATGGACATATAAATCTCAGTAAAGAAATTAATGATGCTGAGAGATAATTTCAGACACTTTCCTTTTGGTACTTTTCCCATTTCTGACATAACTACAGGTAGGTAAACCAGCATTTTTCCATTTTCTTGCCAAAAGCATTTTCTTTTACATTAATTAATTCCTCTTTCTTTTGGAATTTTGACAAACTACACTCATCACAGCTTTGTTTTTGCTTGGCCTCCGCAGTTGCATCCCTCTACATCACTGTTTAGTTCGTGAATGACTGTGAAGAACTTTCTACATGATATTTTATTTCAGGCTGAAAAATAAACTCTGGTCTTTCTGCTTTGGATTATTGTGTTAGATAGGGCCTGTTAAATCACTAATAAATGTTTGCTAACTGCACCTTTGACAAGTGTATATGGTTAAAAGAAAGAGACTTCTAAATTACAGGTTTTTAGCTGAAGGCCATAGGTTCTTGTTCATGGCTGCATTTCATTAATTCTGCTCAGTTTGAAAGAATTCAGCTGTTTAAAAAGTGGCAGCCATTAATGTGGCATCTTAGGAGGGAGTGTTTGTGTTTTCTCTTGAACCATGCATTCTTAGTATAAGAAAGCAGTGTAAATGAAGGAACTTGGTGTTCCCTAGTATTGTGTAACAGTCTCATTTCTTGTACCTGGCTGTTCCATTGTAATGGTTGATTTATAATACAGCTTGATATATTGTAGATTCACATTTGGTAGAGATGGAACGAAGAGCCTGGAGAGTGAAGAAATTTTTCAGTACTTTAATTGCAAGCTTATGTTGCGCCGAGTTCTGCTAGTAAAATTTGTATCTGGAAAAATCCAGCCTTGTGATTAAGTGGATGGCTGTCCTTTTGTATAAAAAATGGAAATGTTTGGATAAAATTGAAGCAAGTGCAAATACATAGGAATACTTTGTAATCCATGTAGTTGTTTTCTGACCTTGGCATAGAGTCTCAATACTTGGCATGCAGACACGGCTCCAAAATGGCTGTAGAAGTGCTTCCTTTTCTCACAAGGCTAAAAGAGTAAAAGCTGCACCACCATTTTGGGTTTTTTTGATCGGTGTGTATTTTGTACTTGCAGCTCACACCCCGTGCATGGTAAACCTGTACTTGGATTTATATTTACAGGTTACCAGCTTCTGCTTTGCATATTAATGGACTGGCATAAGCCACAACGATGTACCAGCTGCAGTCTGGGCCCTCAGCCAAAACTCATTTCACATGTGTATATGTCTTTGTGCAAGGGCGTGCCTTCATTTCTCAATGCATGTCTTCAGATTTTGTAAGATGACACAGATTTATTCTGCATAACTTTAGCTACTTGCCTAGAACTGATGTTCAAAGGAGTGGAATTGATAGAAAAGTGTATTATTTAATGCAACTCTCTAACTTTCTTGAATTAATATAACATTTTATTCTGTCTTGTATTTTCTGTCTCATATTTTTGCCTTCTGGCTTTGGTCATTTGATTCTGTGATGTTTGATTGTGTGAAGGGTGAAAGATCAAAATAAGCTGGTTTTCTCCATGTATTCTCCTACCAGCTGTTCTGTTTTCCTCAGGGGAAAAAAAATCTATTATCCCTTCTCTCTGCATTTTAGAGAAGGCAAGGAGTTGCAAATCTCTTTTTGTGTAAACCTTTCGACTTCCTTTATTAAATCAATAGGTGCTCTTCTCTTTGAAATCCATGATTTCTAGACAGTTTATTGAAGTAGGACCATTTAGCCTGGCATGCCATATCATATGCTGCAGTGTTGTAGCTGTTGTTTCAGTTCTGCATTGCTGTGTGATGAAGATAATTTAGCATTGTTGACAATGTGTACACTTCTGTTTGAGTTGTGTCAGTAATACATTTCCATGTGTAGAACGATTCATTAAGAAAGAAATTTTAATAATACATGGAGAAGGTAGGGGTTCTGCTAATGAACAGACTCCAAAGTAACAAAACCAATTATTTAGCTAGGACCCATATTAATGTGTTTGTAATTACGCAAAATGTAAAAGCTGTTTGCAACTCTAGGACGATCTTACCAAATACCCATAATAACTTTGCACTAATATTATGATTTAGTTATGCTGGGGACAGTAGGGTTTGGGCTTTGTGCTTTATTTCCTTACTTGACCAATACAGTCTGCGTGGCAAGTCATAAGGGAACAATAAATCCACCTTCTATACCTTCAGGTGAGTTCCCTCTGCTTGCATTAGTGTTATTTTTATTATTTGTTAGTGCTGGCATTTAAATGGGGGTTGTTAATTCTGTGCTCTGATATGAATGGGGAAAAGAGAGAGAATATTAGTTTAATAATCTGTATGTTCTCTAATGAGTCTCATGCATCTCATCCCCTTTAGTGCTTTTGAGTAAAGACGATATAGTACTTGGAAGTATAGCCCAAGGAGGATTTTAATTGTGAAGCTCAGTTTTCAGCCGAAGCTTGTTTTTCTCTGACATGAAGAGGCAAAAAAGTCCCCAGTGAAAATGGGGGCGAGATAAATTCTAGAAGGATTGAGTAAACTGGGGGGTTGAAACAGTACCAGGCCTCCCTGACAACTTGCTTTGCCATATACCTCCTTTCTCGCTGAAAACTTGGCAGAACTGGTCCTACTTGCACAGCAGTTTTTGTTGTACAGAAATATTCAGACAAAGCTGTTACACTTCTTTCACTGTTTAGTCTCCAATGGTATTGGTTATCGTGGTGAGGATTTATCAGTGGTTATCTGCAGGAGTTTGAAAAGATCATTTTAGTGCCTTCTACCAGAGCACAGGATTTGACTTCTGAGTTTTACTGCTGTCACCTCTAGGTCACCTATCCTAGCAGGACGGAAAACAATTGAAAGGTCTGGATCAATTTATCTGACCAATGTATTCAAGTGAACCTGCATTAAAGTCAGAAAAGCCATGTTGTCACATACATTAAGTATTTACAAAGTCCTGGTATGGGCATTCCCTCCCTGCTTACCTTCAGGATTTTGCGTCTAAATTCATGACCTTCAGTCCAGTTCTGCTGCACATTTGTGCATTCCAGTAGTAACAGTCCTTGATTGAATGAGGTTGTTGCTTTTCTTGGGTAATATATATCTGTGCAAGGCACAGGGAGCCCCATTCTTGCCTGAATTAATGTTGTAGAAGTAATTAATATGTGTTAATAATTAAAATCAGTTAAATTAATTTTTGGTAACAAATTGTCTAATTATAGAAGTTTGTAAACATCTCAGCTTTGATACTGGCCTAATACGATTTTTTGTCTTCCTTACTGTGTTGTTGGCGAGGAAATGGCAAAGCAAATGACCATCACTGTTCTGGTGATCCCTGTACTGTTATTCCTGTGCCCGTTCTACTTGCTCTATCTGGCAGCTTAAGGCAACAGAGTTAAAATTTCTTATTTCAGCCCAGTGTTTCGCCTTTTGTCTGCCACTTCTGTGCCTATTTTCCCTTTAGAGTTCCTTTTATTACCTCTTTGTAATGAAATGTGTGGTTGGTTGGTTTGTTATTTGCCTGGGGTGATGGATCATGTGCAAGAGTCTGACACTGTTAAATATGGGATCCGTACTCCAGTCAAGCCACAGAGGACTTCAGGTTCCTCAGCTACAATTTCCAGTAGTCACTAAGACCATACAAAAATATTTCAGCTGGAAGATATTTACAATTTTGATTAAAAACTCCTCTGCATGAAGTGTATGCTTCTCCTGTAATTTTTTGGTTTAGTGGAGACATGATTTTCAGCACTTAAATAAATGATAGGGAATTTTTAAAGCCATTCCATTTTGCATAATTAAGTGTAGTCCTTTTAGAGTGCTATGCAGACCAAGAGAAAATAAATGGATGTAAAGTGAAGGTGAAAAAATAAATAGCAGAAGAAAACTGGGAAGGAGACAATCTGATACGCAAATCAGGAGGAGAGACTTCTTAAGAGAGAGGGGGGATGGAGAATTTGACAGTCTTGCCATATTAGAATGAAATTAAATTTGTCTGAATATTAGTATGTGATTAAAAGAACTAAACAAAGAGGAAAAAAAGTCTCTTCTGTAATTTTAAAGCAGTGCAATTTGAAGTGCAGGAATCCTTACCAAAAACAATCTTAATAATTTGTTTCATAAATAAATCCATACTTCAATATTGTAAACATAAACTATTAAAAAAATACTAGCTTTTCACAAAATCTGTAGACTTCTGTTTTCATGACTGACAGTAGTTTCCTAGTGTTATTTTGTATTTGAAATTTAGATTTTAGAAACTGTCAAATTAATGCCACCAGATTTTACTTAATTTTGCTAAATTTACTATATTTTAGTAAAAATATAGTAACTTACACTTTTTAAGTTAAAACTAGTCCTGAATTTGTTGCCACTGTAGTTATTTTTTTTTACAAGAGGGGGAGGCAAGTTGGCCTGGAATATGAATAGTAATTTTTCAGGAGACTCAGTCCTGAGAATTAAATTGGTAGGGGATGTGAAAAACAACTGGTTTCTGTCTGCTGGCTGAGGGTGGCAGAGGCTGCAGGTTGTCTGAGCAGAGCTCAGCTGGAATTCTTCTCATCAGGCCAAGTGTTGCACTTCATCTAAGCATCCTGCTTTAACTGGGAAGAGGGACAAGGACTTTTTTCTTTTAATCTGAAAAATAATCTCCAAGACCCTTTCAGGATTGTGTACTGTGCTTGCCATTGGGTTCCTTCTATTTTTATTCCAATGCTTTTTTTTATGTTTCTTTTCCTCTAATTAATCATTGTGAAATACATATCAGCAAAAATGTTTCTGCCAGACTTCTGACCTCACCATATCTATGATGTGTGAAAAGTGAAACGTTTATCTCTATGTAAAGAAAGTAACAATCTGTCGCTGAAAGTACAGGATTGTCATTACGATCAGTTTGAAATTGAGGGTAAGAAAAATAAACTGTTTTCCATTCTTATTTGCTTTATGGCAGAGGGCATGAGTGGATTAAGAAACCTCTGAGACAATAATTTGCTGATCTTTCATATTCTGCCTGAGGGTTCTGTTCTGACCTGCACTTAAAAGAAATTAAGTATAATACAATACTTCGAAAGAATGGTAAAGCTTTAAGCGCCATGTGGACAAATACTGTTCTTCAAGGGATATTTTGTTTTGGAAGTTCTCAACTAAGAAGAGATTTGATATGCCTGAAATTATTTTAGATGAGTAATTTCTACTCGTTACTAATATAAAATCAGAATCCCAAGTGAAGACATTGTCATTGGACAGATGTCCAGTGTAACCTGGGTTCTCTGAAGTTCTACAGGTCTTCCAAAACAAGAGTCTCTTGTTTAGCAGAGAATCTGTGTTTAGTATTTCTGTACTACAGACTCAGACAGAGACAGACATTGTATAATCCAGGTTTATAATTGTAGTCTTGCATAGTGAATGTATTCTGTTTATTGTCGTTATATCCCTAATGCAGAAGGATTTTTTTTTTTTTTTCAGGCATTGGAATGGCCTGCCCAGAGAGGTGGTGGATTCACCATCCCTGCAGGTTTTTAAGATAAGACTGGATGTGGCAGTCAGTGCTGTGATCTAGTAATCACGATGGTGTTGGATCAAGGATTGGACTTGATATTTGAGGTCTCTTCCAACACATTCGATTCTATGATTCTGTGATTCTAAGATTCTATGAGATACACTGAGAGTAATTTCTTTTGGGAGGTCAATATAGAATAGCTACTCATAATAGATTTTCTTGTCTTAGCACCTGCATTTGTCAGGATTTCAGAGGTAAAAAGGTTTATCAAGAGAAATAACCCTCCATATATGACAGCTTTGTGTCAGTGCTTTGTGTCAGCAGTTTTAAGAAAATCATGGTTGAATTGGAAGTGGAGTGAACAGAAAACCTTAGTGCCTCTTCAGATGCACAGTTTTACACTTTGGGAGCACTCATGCCTCTGCTGGTTTCTTTTGCGGGGGGGGGTTGTTTGGTTTGTTTTGTTGTTTGTTTGGTTTTTGTTGTTCCTTCATCATATCCCACACACCTTAGTCAGACCAGACTATTTGGTGTTACCTACCTTTAGGTCTGCAATCACTAAGAAGTACCTGGGTTACTCTCATATTGGGAAATGAATCTGTGAATGTGTTTTGGTAATGACTTGAGAGTATGAAAAAGCATCTTCAGATCTGTGCTCAGATCAAGAGCCACTGATTTGAGGAGTTTATACACACAGGAGACTGATTATTCTGTCTATATCCTTAGGGCTGCTCGCACTAGCACTCTCTGAAAGCACCACTCTTTTGGTTATACCTGTGGTTTCTTGTGAACATTTTTACCTCTGCCTGAGAGCAACTGTCCTATCTCTTTTTACAAGGAAACCTTGATCCTTTTCCCTTACAATTGTAAAATCAAAGTCAGTCTGCAAGACTGTACTATCTCACATAGAGATCTATGAACCATGTCAAACATTTGTAATTGGACAGGTTTAACTGGACACCTGTGCTTTTAATGGTTCTAACAGAGAATGGTCTTGGTGCTATGTAATGTTTAAACCTTAATAAATAAAGAAGTTTCTCTGGTAAGGAGAGAGCATGGGAAGGAATTCCTGAGTTGTCACAGGCAACCTTATAAAGTAATGACTTTTGCAACACAGCAAAGCATTAGGGAAAATTGTCTGAAAGTAACAAAAGGCACTTGAGTTTGAATAAATATATATACATATTTCACTGAAAATGAGCATAAATGGCTTCCCTCTTAAACTAAGAATGAAGCAAATCTTGATTATTGGGTAATCTGCATTTGGATGGCCTTCTTTATGAAGAGAGTAACTCTGCCTTCTTCTGCACCTGGAAATATTTGTCTTTTTTATGCTTGCTCCTTCCATGGTGGCAAAGAACAAAGTATACTTGCCTCCCCCTTGTCCGTCCTCATCCTCTCCCCTCTGAGTCAGGCAAGGAGACACACATGGGTGAGGGTAGAGTGGATGGCCAGACTGCAGGATGCAGTGTGGCTCTTCAGGTTCTGCCAGAGGTGTTCTGGATACTGGAGGTTTATGGTAACAGGGTGGGACACTGGAGAGAGCAAGAGGAGCACAGTCCTTCTTACCACATGATGAGGGCTTCCTGATCCCACTTGAAACAAGCTCCTCCTAGACCCCATCCTCCATTTTTCTGTCACCCCTTTCAGCTCACTGGAGTTTCATTACATTTGCTATAGAATGGATGCTTTGCCATTGCTGGGAAAGACTTTGTGCTTGTGCTGCTGAGAAACCATGAGTCAGCTTGCTCAAGGGAAGGAGGAGGAGGCAAGGAAGTCTCCTTTTATGATGAATCTTCCCACACTTCCTGCTGTTTCTGTTTTGGGCACACTGGTTCAGAAGCTGTGGGCTGTTTTCTGCCTGGCTCTCAGTGTGTGAAAATTGTTCCTTCCCCAAGAGGGACCACCTACTTGTCCTTATACGAAGTGTCAGTACCCACTCCTTTCCCCATCTAGAACAAAAAGGATAATCTTTCCACTCGAGGCTGGTGTTACTGGAGTGGGACTCAGACAGGTGAAAGTCCTTGCTGAGCTGAGTAGAGTTTCAGAGTCCAGCAATGTTACAGAGGTTTTCTGAGTCACTCCTTACTCTGAGAAGCTGCTGTTTAGTCTGATCCTGTGGGATAAATATATTCTCATTAAATTCGTAGGGACTCTCATTCTAACTTAACTAAAGTGTGACTGGACTCGAAACACTAAAAACAAAGAATTTTTTTTAAATACCTTACCATACTTTTTAATAGGTTATGCAGTAAGAAAACGCCACATCTGCCTCTGTGTTTGTAAGGTCAGATTCAGAGGGTGAGCATAATAGTGCTGAAATGGTTTTATTTTTATAATATGACAGGATAAAAATGATGACAAAAAGATAACAAAACAATGCTGTTCAGTTCACTTGCTGGAAAAATCTTGCAAGTGCTTCAATTCTATTTCATGCTGGAGTCGAGAACTTCTACAATAGTGAAAGGCGCAGAAAAATAGAATTGCTTCATCTCTCTCCTCCCACCCACGGACGTTCCTTAGTGTGGAAAATGAGTCATCAAGAGGAGATATTTTTACTTTGCAACAGACATTAGAGAAACGTTGATCTTCAGACAAACTGTGTGTCAATTGATATACCAGTCAAAATGTCCCATCCTGCTTGCACAGATCTTAATTCGTTTGGAACCACTGGGAAGTCACAGGAAGAAGTGACCAACATGAACTCCCCAGAATTCACAATCAGAGTCAGCTTTGGAAAAAACTGGGATAGATCCTCAGTGGAGATTTGTGGTCCTAGGCTCTTTTGCCCCAAGCCTTCCTGTGGGATAATTGTGGGTCAGCCAGGACAGGGCTTGCTTTCCAGCTCAGCCTCAGCTCCACTGAATATGGCCAGGGACGTTGGTTGCTTTTGGAGATAGAGGCTTTGACATTCACAGTTTTTGAGAAGTCTTCTTTTGTAAAGTTAGCATAAACTGATGCATGAGCTGGCCCTTGGCTTGAGAACATAGTCATGCAGGGAGAGCCTGCATGGGATACCGGGGAAGGCTGCCATTTACTGTTTGTGAATTTGGGCTCTAATTTACTTTTAATTTGTGTCTTATTTTGGAGTATTAGGCTTTATAAACATTCATTTTCAAAGCATTTTGCAGAAGGGGAAGAGAAAGCATGAGGCTCAAAGCCACATAAAGGAGATAATCAGTTGCCAGGTGCAAAGGGCAGCTGGACCACATTTTTATCCCTCTCAGCTCTTCAAAGGCACTGATGGCTCAGGTGAATGTAAAGCTACAAATCTGCAAGCCAAAACTAGTATTTTTCACCCCAAACTTGTTTTCTGGCAAGCCAGTGTGACTTTTGAGGTAATATTTTTTCCCCATTAAAAACAGAGATACTTCTACAGTTTATACATCATTATTGCACCTTTTACTACCTTTTTTTAGTTACTCTCAGATACCAGGTTTGCACACTTGGAAAACTTGCTATATTGTTCTGTATTGGGTTTGCATGACCAGGCTTTGGTAGCAAGGGTGCTAGTAGGGTTGGCTTCTGTGTGAAGCTGCCAAAACCTTCCTTCACATCCAACAAAGCCAGTGCCTGCTGAATGTGCTGCTAGACAAACTGGGCCTATCAGAAATGTTGATAACACCTATGTGACTTGTAAGAAGAAAAAAAAAAAGAGTTATTGCGCAAATGTAATTGTGGCCAGAGAAGAGAGGAATAAGAAGAACAGCTCTGCAGACACCCAAGGTCAGTGAAGAAGGAGAGGGAGGAGGTGCTGTAAGTGCCAGAGCAGATTCCCCTGCATGGTGCAGACTGTGGTGATGTAGCTGTGCCCCTGCAGGCCAAGGAGATCGGTGGGAGTGCAGAGATCCACCTGCAGCCCATGGATAAGACCCCAAGCAGGTGGATGCCTGAAGAATGCTGTGACCCCATGGGAAGCCTATGCTGGAGCAGGTTCCCCTCAGGGACCTGCAGGCCCCTGGAGAGAGGAGCCCACACTGCAGCAGGTTTGGTGGTAGAACTTGTGATCCTGTGGAGGACCCATGCTGGAGCAGCCTGTGCCTGTAGGATTGCACCCCGTGGAGAGGGACCCACACTGGAACAGTTTGTGAAGAAACGTTGCCTGTGGGATGGGTGCATGTTGAAGAAGTTCATGGAGAACTGTCTCCTGTGGGAGGGATTCCATGCTGGTGCAGGAAAGGGACACCTTTCACTGAGCAGTGGCAGGAATGTCATGTGATGAACTTACCACAACTCCCACTCCCAATCTCCCTGTGCCACTGAGGGGGAGGAGGTAAAGCCCAGGAAGGAGGGAGGAATGGGGGGAAGGTGCTTTTAAGGTTTATTTCCCTTCTCATTATCCTGCTCCAATTTTGATTAGTAATAAATTTCACTTAATTTCCCCAATCTGAGTCTATTTGTGCCCTGATGGTATTCAGTGAGTAATCTCTCCCAGTCCAGGGGAGGGGACTGATAGAGGTGCTTTGATGGGTAGGGTCAACCCACCATGATAACTGAGATAAGGATATCTTTAACCATGCTTGGGTGGGTATATAGTTCTTTCTTTATGAATATCACATGAGGAGTTGATACTTGTGTAAATTCAGCATAAAGGCCGTGTCTGCCTGTAGTTGCCAACTATGGTAGCCTGCCAGAGGTGAGGCTGACACAGCTCCATGTCCCTAAGTCCATGTGGTGGTGAGGTAGAGCATGTATTCCCATAGGCATTATATGCGTCTGTATCTATATATGTCCCCTCTCCCTGCCCCCGCCCCCTATGCTGTTCACCAGCTAGTCCTGCTTGCTGCTCATGAGAGGCCAGCCCACACTTACACAGTGCATGGCAAGAAAGCAAGAATCCTGTTGACACAGGACCAGCCTCTTTAATTCCCCTGTCCCTCTGTTTTCGCATGCTTGTCATTCCCCTGTCCCTCTATTTTCCCGTGCTTGTTGCCCTCCAGACCACCTTTGCCCACCTTTAGTCCTTCCCATTACAAGTCTTCAGCAGTTCCCAAGTGCTCCTCCCAGGAACCTCATGAAGTGTCCCATGCCCAGGCTGTAACCTCTCACTCTGCAAGATGCTGCAGGAAATGTCTCCCATTGACTCCCCGTGCTGGGTGTTGGCTCCAGCCCATGGAGCCCATATTGCCTTGGGTCAGCTGTAGCTCCCCTGGGGCTCCTTTGGCCAGACCAGGCTCCTGGGATTTCTCCCTGGTGGGTGTCACAGTGTTTGGAGATGATCACTCAACTTGCCAGTAAGCGCAGTCCCGATCTGTATGATTTTTTTCTTCGTTTTGCTTACCGGTTTTCCATAGCATTGCTCTGTCAGTGAGGTCTGCATTGTCTTTGCTGCTGCTGTAAAGCTTTCGGCAATGATAGGATCAGTGGCTGAGCAACTGTGCTCATGCTCAGTAAATTCTTGTAATCGCATTGTCCCAGTTATAAAAGGTATAGCTATACCTCTGTTCTCAGTGGGATTAGCTCTTGTTCCTATCATCTCTTATACCACCAAGAGACATAACAACAGTAAAAGTTCAACCTTTTAAAAAACATCAAATTAGTTACTACTCATCTAATTCTCTTTGCAGACAGTTTAGCAAATGTGAGGTCAGTAAAATCCTCTTGCTCTGAGAAGCAGTGGAACTGAATGGTTAACTACTGTGACTATGTTTAGTGGAAATTAAAAGGTAAAAAATGTGTAGTCCATGTTTCAAAAATAAAGCTCAAAATCTTTATTTTATTGAAAGTGCATAGCAGTCACTTTCATGTGAGCCTTTCAACTTTGTTATCTGGAAAAACAGAAGTGTCAGGGTTTTGCAGTTTGTGGAGGAGCTGGATTTTTGTTGTGTAATGTGCTCACAGTTGGATATACCTACCTATAAATGAGGCAGGTAGTACATGTAACACTTGATTATATATCTGATGACTTGAGAAACTGTAGGAAAAACTCAGTCAACCCTAAGCCACCTTTTGAGATTGAAAACATCTGTATTTGGCAGGAGACAATCACTGTGAAAGACTCAGATCCTACGATAACAACAGTTTTGCCATCATTGAGGAACTTGTTGTGGGAAAGAATGGTTTCATCCTGTACCTGTGATAGAAGAGATTTCGTTTTATCTAGCACTGAATGACTGTGGAGCCGACACAGTTCAGTGTCACTCCTGAGTATCTGTTTCGCATCCAGGTTAGAAAAGATCTCATAAATCATCAAGCTCAACCACCAACACAGCACTGCTAAGCCCACCACTGGACCATGTTGCCAATTGCCATGTCCATACATACCCTAAATTCCCCCCAGAGATGATGACCTTGCCCACCTCCCAGGGTACCCGTGCGTTTCCCACTAAGGCATTGTCCCATAACTGGTGGTGTTTCCATGGTGCAAAGGCCCAGAAAGAATGCAGTTGAGAACAAGAGCAGTTGGTATATCCTATGGTTGTCCACCAACTACAGAAGTTGGGAGGAGTGAAGGAAAGGCTTATTTCTGTTCAATTCAACCAGCATTTTGCATCTGGGTAGTATGTGAGGTGAAGTAGCGAATCATAAGTTGTCGAGTGGTGTTGGTTTTTTTGGTTGTGGTGTGTTTTTTTTAAAGGAAACCTTGAAATTTATTTGCTTTCATTACTAACTCCATTGTTTTTAAATGTTAATTAAAGCTGTTTGATCTGATGGAGTGATTTAGGCTAAATTTAATTTAGATTTTCCTTTGAGCAATGAGGATCCTATACTGTAAAAGCATCTTGTGCTCCCACAGCCTTCTCAGTAGGAGCTGAGAACACAGCATGCCCCAGGAGGTGACTGTGTCATCATGAGGCCGGGTCCCACACACTCTAGCATAATTTATAAATAGGATGAAGCTTTTCAAATGTGCTTTGATTAGTACGTCATGGACTCTCCTACAGTAATAACTTCTGTAGCCTAATAGATCATTGTAAGTATTTTGTTAAACAGTAAAACATTGCTGTATTTTTCAGGCCCCTGTGTCTGGGTGTGAAAGGAGACTGCTGTTTTTCCTTTTAATTTCATTGGTGCAAATAAGTGGTACAGCTTTACTGTTCCGTTTCACCCCAGGCAGTAATTTCAAATCATTATCCCACTTGTCTTGGACTTAATGATGTTATCAGATGATGGAAAGTGAGTGACCTTTCAAAACAGAGTGAATGAGAATCTCTCTGCAGCCAAGCTCCTTGTTTTCTGTTCTGGAAGGAACGGCCTCCACAATAACCCCTTAGCACCTGAGGGGGCTTTGAAAGAAATAGTGATATTTATTGATCTAGGTGCTCGCATGACTCACTTCATCAGTGCTTCTGATGATAAACAGTTGTGTGAGCAGGTGAGCAGTTTGACCTCAGTTTTAAATTTTCCAGACGAATTCTTCTGAGATTAAAATGCAGTGTACCCACCCACTTGGGGCATTATTACCTGAAACTTTTTCTTTTGGAGCTCTCTTCCCTCCAGAAGAACTCAAGACCCCAAACCTCAGACTTAAAGAATAATCTTCCTGAGTGCTCATATTTATGTTATTTTGGCTTTTCCTATTTGCAATTATTTGCACTTTGGTGTTGTGTATGCTTTGTGTATCCCGTGACTGAGATGACACTTTGGATCTTGGTAAAACTGGCCCATATTTTGAGATGTGGATGTCTGAATCAGATATTTTAATCTCTCTTGTTAGGTTCCTCTGTACAATGACCTCAGTTAGCAGGATGACGAGCGCTTGCAGCTGCATTTCTGCTCCCACTGATGCTTTCTCTGGACTCTGAACCACTGCTATCTGAGCTGTCCTTCAAATCACTGCAAGTGCATGTGGTGTCAGTGAAAAATCAAGATGGGAGGACTTACTCTTTTGTGTTTGGTCCTTTTTTTCTTTCAGATGTATGGTTTAATTGGTTTTGTTCTCTTCCCGCCATCTAGTTTTTCTTTACATTAAGTCTTCATAGCTGTGTCTTTATTAAAGGCTCTGAGGAGATCTTTAGATTAAGAGCTCTGTACTAGTGAAAGATTTACTTGGTTTAGTATCACATTACCATGAGTTTTGTGGCCATCTTTAATTCTCTAAATTTACTAGAAATGCTTAATAGTAGAATGCCTGGTTACAAAAGTACACCTTACAGAATGTATCCTGTCTTCTGGATGCTTTCCAAATTTTGGTGAACTTTTTGATGGCTGAGTATGCTAAACTGTACCATCAGAGCAAGGAGTAAGGGAGAGATGAAGGGAGTACATAATGTCTGACAGTTTTTAATTGCAAATTTGCTGATGAAGAAGCTGACACGAGGATAAACCTTTTTTTTCCTGAATGTTTTGCCTATGGAATTTCACAGGGTCAGGATTTTATTGAGTGCTTTGAAAATTTTGAGTACCTTAGCATGAGTCATATTTTATCAGTTTCTCAGAGTTATTTATGTTCTAGCTTCATAAAAGGTGCTTAGGTAGCCAAATCATTTTTAAGATATGCACATTTCTATCAAAATCCACGACAAAAGGGAAGTTTTTTACCTTTGTGAATACACTTCATTATCTAAAATGGTGGATATGTACTGAAGGTACTTTCAAGGGAATATAAACAGTTTAAATTTTCTAACTGCCATTTCTGCACAATTATTGTTGACTAATTATTTTTAAAATCTGGACTACAAGCCCTTATTTTTCAAAACTGCTGATGGTTCCTGCTGATTTCTCTTGGAGATGTGGTGGTTCAGCACACATGAGAAGTAAATCAGTGTCTGTAAGGCTTTGTAGTTACTGATTGCCTTTTGAAAAAGTGTGCATTTTTTCTTGCTGGGAGGCATATAGCAAGACACAGCTGGGAATAGAACTATCTCTGCCTTTGCAAGAATATGTGGGCTTCCTAAACCGGTGCTTCATCTGACATGTAATTAGTTTTTTGAGAAGACAGGGATCTAATTAAGACTGATGGAGAGATTTTTTTTCATTGCATCTTTACAAATTAAAACTCTGTTTGAAATCTTATCTACATGTTGGGATAGGGTACTAAAATTACCTGTTGTTATTTATTCTATAGTTTGCTTAGCCTTTTCTGTAGAAGTGTCTGCCAGACGATACTGAGATATGGTTGTTTGGGTGTAGTTCAAATTAATGTTCTGTGAACAGTCATGCATCTTGAAGCATTATTTGGCTGCAGAACAGCCCAGGTATTTAGAAGTTGTTCTTTGTTTGATGAGCTGTTACAAAATATGCCTAAATGCTAAAAAAAACCAAGTTCAGTATGCTTTCAGTTGCATTTTGTTGTGAGGAAGAAGTCAGATTGTGTGATATTCAGAATGAAGTAAAATTCATGAGAAGTTAGCGGAAGAACGGTTTCAGATCTTAGCCAATGCTGCCACTTCAAATGCATTAAAAGCACTTGAACTGAAATTCCCTGCTGTTCCCTGTTGTTCTGCACACTATTGAAATATCATACAGGAGTGCACTTTTTAATTTTTTTCCCTGAGTTACACTGAGAGTCATACTCAATGTCATTTTCAAGCTGCGGCTTTGGTCTCTGAGCTAGTAGTGAGGAAGCCAAGTAACATTTTGCTCATTATCATTTTACACCTTGAAATTACCAAGGAAACATAGTTGCTAGTAACCTTGCCAGTGCAAAATTTTTCAATTAATTTTACTTTAACTTCTTTTCCATCCTGACTTTAAATGGCTGTGTGATTACCCCTCTACCCATTCCCTGGGAGACTAATTCAGCATTTAGTGGGGTTCTTAATTTCTGATAATCTGTGAAGTTACACTTTTTCCTCTAATTTCACATGAATATGGCTTGCCATTTACCCCTGGGCCATCACATTAATGCGATGCCCATGTGTATGTTTGTACTCTGCAAAACATGTAGCAACAGTCAACACATTTCCTACCACGCTTGCTCGTTTATTTGCCATGCCCTGAATACCACTCTGTCTGGACCCATATGAATTTCTTTTCCTCACTGGCCTGTTCTGCCAGATTCATGATTGTTTCTTGATGATTGCTGTACTCCTCCCAATTTACTGACATCTCTCTAATGCTAAGGACACCAGAACTGCATGTTGTGTTTGAAGTGTACCTGTGCCCTCAGACTAAAACTGTCATATTTGAAAAGAAAGGTGTGGTAGTTTTAAATTTTAGGCTTTGGCTAGTTTGTTGGCTTTTTAGGCCTTCCTGGGAAACGAGTCAGGTGACATACACTGACAAATCAGAGGTATTCCCTACTATCTCACATCACATGGGATATAAGAGTGAGGGAGGAAGTTCTGGGACACACGGTCTTCAGACTCTTCCTTCAGTCAGCCTCTTCGGTGTGGTCTCCTCTGGCCGGGTCAGCCTCTCATTGGGCAGGTGGTGTGGGAGACGGATTGCAGCTCGGGGCTGGATGCTTCTGTATTTGGGTAATACAGTGCCTTATCTGTCTTCCTTGAGTGTATATATAGTACCTATATAGTACCATTTGAGTTAACCCTCTTTCCCTGTATTTGCCTGGTATTCGTGTTGTGTGCATATAGCACTAGGTTCCCTTTTCCTCCTCTGTAAATAAATATATATGTATATATATATGTTCCCCTCATGGTCTGAAGCTTTTAAGTTTTTTCTCCTTCCCCTCGGCTTTTTCACCGTTTTTCTCCCCTTTAGCGGGGGGTCGGGGAGGCCTGTGCTGGTGCTGGGAAGTTCTGCCCGGTGTTGCTTTGTTTTGGTTTTGCCCAGGGTCAAACTTCCACAAAAGGAAAACAAGATCCTTTCTTGTCATCTCATACTGAATCTTCCATTTTATTTGCTGTTTGTGATTTCATGCACTCCATGACCACAGCAGAGTGGCAGAGATGTTACAGGTATCCCAGTGAGGTGTGAGGGTTGACCTGCTCTCAACTTTCATGTTGTGCCTTCCATCACTGTAATTCTTGGCTCGTTTGAGCTGAGGAGACCAACACAGCTGGCATTGCAGCTAGCCATGTAGCGCCTCCTTTTGTGTCTCAAACCGCAGAAAACAGAATGGTTTTGACCATGTAACTGTAGTGGGATAGCAAGGTGAGCCAAGCCTTCAGGTCTGCGAGCAATCCTTGCAGCTATGTGGCACAGCAGTCAGGAACACCAATTGTCACCTGCACACATTCTTAAAATGTGTGCGGAATATGGGTCAATGGTATTTATAATCTAGCCATTTTCAGAGATGCTGCACTCCACCTTACTGACTTGAAGAGCAGTCTGTGTACCTCTAAGCAATAGATAAGTAACTGACTGTAGGTATGCCAGTGGTCCTGAATTATGTGAATGGATTTTATTGGCATAAGTAAACTGCAATGGGCAATTTCATAGGTAACATTTATGAAAAATCTTGCCCTAAGGGATTTTGTTATGTTGAGTGTGTGCACTTTTAGTTTAGAATATTTCTAAAAGCACATTCAAATATTATATTTGTAAGTGATATATTGAATGAGTGCTGGTGTTAATGGAAGCTGTGAGTATGGAACTTGCAGAAAAAAAATTAGCTTTCGTCCATAAATACAGCATTACAGATGTACCAGGAAGTATTGGGCGCTGACTTTATAGGGAGGGGGAAAGGGAAAAATTTGCATCATCTGAGATATGTCAAAAAATGAAAGAGGAAGAGTTTTTAAATTTTTTACTTTTCCCCTGCACAGCAGTGCTGTTGCACACCTTATTAGATAAACAAGCAAAATGCCTACTAATTAAATAATGTGTAGAGGGATCAAAGAATGATGCCTAGGACTTTTCTCCTTTTCAGAGCACTGCATGTAAAGGGAAGGAGCCATTCCACTTGTTAGGGACACAATGAGGTTAAACAGCTAGTGCTTCCAGGTATTTATATGGGCTTTATATGAGATTTGGGGGTTTATGACTGTTAAGATGCTGAAATTATCCGCTAAAATGATCAGGTAAAGTTTCGTATGACAAGGCTCTCTTCTTGGATCATAGTAACTGTTCAGTTTGCAGTTCCCCTCGTGTCTCTGCCTTGGGTTCGTGATAGTTTCTTTTTGTGTCCTTTTGTTTTTTAAGATGGCAACACAGAGGCTGCTTACGGGGGTTAGACAAGGGGTTCCTCTTCAATTGATCGGAATTGAGAGTCCAGTCACTAGAATTACAACTACAGGAGGCCCAGAACTGCCTTCCAATAGGAACACTGTGGATCAAAACATGGCTTTAAGGTAACTCTTAATGGGCTCCAAAAAAGCACATCAAGGTGTCTTCTGACAGCAGTGCTCCAAAATGAGAAGACAGAAGCTGATGAGAGGAAAAACTTTATTCCTTAAAAAAAGCCCACCAAAAATCCAACCCAAAAAACCCCAAAAAACAAAAAACAAAAAAAAACACCAAACCTGTAGAAAGCACATAGTGTAAGAAGATGGACCTGATCATGGAAATAAGGCTCCCGAAGGCTATGATTCTATATGCTGCTCTGGCTGCTGCTGAGCTGAGTGAGGAGTTTGTCCTGAGTTTGTTTTGTGCATGGTTCCCTGAAAAAGGCTGAAATCTAGTGGAGAGAGAATTTAAAACCGTGGCATCAGTGGAGGGAAGGAAGAATACTGAACAGAGGTTTAAAGTGTATCCATATGGAGGGGAGGGAGCTGGGCCTGGTCAAACAAGGTGACTGCAAGAAAAGGAGGGTTTTGTCATTCTGGGTGAAAAGGTCGGATTCTGGCATAATGTGATTGTAGACAAGCTGGTTTTGCACAAGTAGGTGTATCTGGATGTAACTCTTTCCAGAATGACACAGAGTGCATACTTTTCACTGCCCAAGAGTCCTTGATTTGCTGATTCTGTTTTGAGAAGTGCTTGCCTGTTTGCTGGAGTGATGATAAACCCTGCCAACCGTGACATATTTACTAGAAGTTGTCGTGCCTTTTTATTTGGAAGCTTTGCAAAAGGGAAATGGTTGAGCTGCAGTTTTCTATGTCCCCTTTATTTGAATGACGTGCTAAATTAAGCGAGCCTTGATGAGTAACATTCCCCACTTGATTCGCATGCACTTTTGTTGCATGAGAGGACCAGTAGTTCAATTATTCTTAGTGGCAAATGCAAGCCATAGTAATTTTGACTCAATGCCTCTGTACCCCCAGGTTATATCAAGAAACAAAAGCAGTGGCATTTTTGATGCGTAGACACTGCTCATCTGTCTTTGGAATAGTTTACATCTGTCATCAGTAGATGTGCCTGGGACTTTTCATATGTCATCACACACGCACAGACTCCAACATCCAGAGGAAAATATTACTCAGAGTCACTTGTTATTCTTTTTTGTATAAATGCTGGTGCACCACAGAGAGTTTTGATGTATAGTGAAAGGAGCATGTGCACAAATTACAATTCTTTGAAAGCTTCTGGCTCTAGCAGCAAAAAATAGCTGTGACTGGTGCTGGGTCATCAGTTGTTGGATCACAAGGAATACGGAAACTCATTGAACTAAGGTGCCTCAGAAGGAGATTTAAACTGGCTTGTATATCTGAAAAAACTTGCTGAGATGCAGAGATGTACATTCAAAACATTTTAAAGGGTACTTCAAAAGCTATTTAGAAATCCATGATGATTGTTTTAATCACAAATCTAAAAAATAGTGTAGGTGTGAAATGGTTCACAGTCCAGTAGTGTAGCAAGCTTTAAATACTAAAAAACAAAAACCAAAACCAAGAACAAACGAACAAAAATGGAGGAAAGTGCTCACCAAAATTTGCACCCTTTGGAATACATATTGAAATTTTTAGGAAAGCAATCAGTGAAGTGCTTGTTTCCAGAAATAACTGAAGTGTGATAAGGGGCCAGAAGGTTTTAATTGTCCATGCAACTTACCTCTTACCTGTAATCTTCTTTGACAAATACTAAAGTCTCCTTTGGACGTCAGTGGGATTTAATTCAATATCTAAATTCTGTAACAGAAATTAAAATTAACTTTAATATTTTGAGATTATTCTTGCTGACTAACATTTATCATTCACTCGTAGTGGTGGTGGTTGAACACCAAATGGAGAGTTTGCATTCAGTTTCTTTGTCCTAGCTGTAAGTAATGCAGTAGTAATTTTTCCTTATTTTTCAGTTACTGTTGAAGTTACTTTGTTTGTTCTGTTTGCACCATAGAACAAAATGGTTGTTTCCAGGCTGTGATTTTATAAGACTAGTCTTTTGGAGGTGTCCATTAAACAGAAGATTCTTTTTCCATAGAAAATTGCTGCTTATGGCTGCTGAGCCTCTTCTGATGTTATTTACATGCATGTCATCTTTGTAAAAATTGGCAAAAAGACTTGACATTGAAGACTTTTGAAGCGTGTTTTGAATTGTAATTCTCTAATTCACATGACCTTATTCACATAAGGTGAATTACAAAAAAAAAAGTCCTTGGGTTTTGGTGGTGTTTTTTTTTTTTTGGTTTGTTTTTTTTTTTTAAATAGGCCAAATTTTTTGTGTAAATACCATACCTAGTTCTTCCTCTGGCCAGTACCTAAATGCATTCATCTCCTACCGGTTCTCAAGGCACTTGCTCAAAGGTCAGCTATTTCAGAAATGCAGTTTAAAAGTTTTATTTGGATGGAATCCCACAGAATGTCCTCTGAAAATCATAATTTCCTCCCTGTATTTGCAACGTGATTTATTGTCAAGCTATTAGGTTTCAAACTGGATCTCATAACAGTTACTAGAAAAGAGAGTGGCTTGTGTTCATGGTGGAATGCTTTTTTGGAACCAGTTTTGTTTTGTTTGAAGAAAAAGGCTGGTCAGAAGTAAGGCAGTAGGAATGGTCTGGTTTCTGGATCAAGTGGTGTTCTTATTGAAGAAGAGGGTAAAAACTGTGATAACGATAGAATCATAGAATCATAGAATTGATTGGGTTGGAAAAGACCTCAGAGATCAAGTCCAACCCTTGGTCCAACTCTAGTCAGTTTACTAGATCATGGCACCCAGTGCCACGTCCAATCTCAGTTTAAAAACCTCCAGGGACTCCTATTGAAAAATTTTTAAGCTTTTTCAAAGATAAGAAAACAAAGGCTTGAAGATGAGAGTGAGAATACTTTCTCTATAATTAGTGGACATTTGTGAAGTGTTGATCTACTGTTGCATGTTATGTGTAGATACTGAAGATATGTAGGAATTTTGGGCCCTGATAGCTAGAAACTTGTAAAAGAATAGAATTTCAGTTNAAAGTTTCAATAATAGCTATTTCATCTCATCAACTTGTTCAGGTGTTGACTTTGCCATATAATCAATACTATGGTAGCATTTAATGTTACATATTTATCCATAGCTTGCTTTCCTGAGTCTTAGTATTCTTCAGGTAAAAAATTTTACTAACTTGTTACACTACATAACTGATGAGTTAGATCTGAGATTTTGGCATATTGTCAACAAAAAATAATATCGTCTAAATTCTGTAGCTCCAGATGCATAAAGATTAAGAAAGTCCTTTTTACTCTTTTCTTGTATCCTGTTACAGATTGCCATTAGATCACTGTAAGACTCATGTGACAAAAAAGTCCTGTTTCCTTTCTTCAGCAAGTTTGCAAGCTATAACATTAGGACATGGAGCTCTGAGCCTACTACAGATGACTAAAATTGGAATAGAAACTAGATCACAGTTTCCACACTTAATAAGGCAGTAAGTCAATTGTTGCCATTGAGCAGAGCTGGTTGAATTGTCATAACTATTCCATCAGCATAAATCTTAGACTCATGCCAGATGCTTCACACTGATCCTGCTGTGCAAAACAGCTGGAAATTCAGTTTAAAGGGTTTCTTTCCTAGAGAGGAACTATAGATGGCATAGAGCTGAGATAATCTGGAGTTGATGGGAACCTACATCCCAGCTACAGCATCACTGTTGTGGCTTTAGGATGCATGTTTGAACCTGGGTTTTGTACTGTGATAAGTAAAACTGCAATTCAAGGCTCAGGAGGCAATTTTGTAAATTGATGTAAGGAGATGAAGCTGGTTCTTTTCCTTTTTATGAATGTGCTTTATCAAAGTAACTTGCTTTGCTGTCTTTGTAAGTTTTCATGAAAATTTTTCTTTGCCCTAGAGATGCGATTTTGGGGTAACATTTTGTCTGATAGTATGATCAGTTTGGACTCTCCACTCCTTTTTAACGAGCTTGAGAAATTATAGTAATGTCAAATACAGGTAAATCCACTTGTTTTATATTCAATTGGGACAAATTAACCTGAAAAATAGTAATTACATGGTGCATCCCCATCTAGTTGATGAATTGTTTCCCCAATGGAGATGAATTCTTGCAGAATATTTTTTCTGAAGAAGGAACAGATATGGTTAAAACACATTAGAAGATTCTTTCAATGAGACCCCTGTGATTAAAAGTGTTACTAATCCAAGGTTGTGGATGTTAACATTACTGCAAGCAATAAGAAGTTTACATTAAAAATGCATAAGCAGTGAAACATGACAGTTCCCACTAATATCTCGCACAGTGCTTTACCGTTTGTTAGGTAGCAAAAATTTTATTAGGCCATTTCTAGTATGAAACTTGCTCTGAATTTAAGGGTCAAGAAACATATGTACTGCAGGATGCCTTCTGCAGAGGGTCTGCACTGAACAAAGCAGAAATAGCACCATCGTCAAGGTTCTGTTTACACCCGAGAGTTTAGCTGTATTCATGTAGCTGAAGTGACATAACTGAATGAGCATGGTGATGGTTAGAATGTGTTTATGGGAATGGAAATAAATTATAGTGTTACAAGCTGCATTTAGTAACTTCAGAAAGGTTGTACAGAGGAACTGCATTGCCAGAAGGAAAAAATCACATCCCTCACTGGAATAATCAAGTTGTACTTCTATGTGAGGACCAGGCCTAAATTAATTCCAATTGCATTTCTGAGTAATTAAACAAGAACGCTGCTTCAGTAAAAGCTTTCTTTGGCTCTGAGAGGATTTAGCACTGAGAGGTGTTGAACATCTGCATCTTTACTGAAGTCTGTGCTGGCTAAGAGGCTGTAAGCCATCACAGTGTTCCTGTCTTGGATCTCATTGAATTCAGTGGGAAAATGCTTGGGTGGCTGCAGGACAGGAACCCCTTAAGAGACCTTTGTTAGCCTTGTGTATCTTGTTCTCTGACAAATCATGTGCACAGTCAGTATGAAGCAGTTTATCCTGAGTGCAGAAAAAAGTACCGAAGTGTGACAATCACAGAGGTGAGCTGGGACACAAATCCAAGTTTTGTTTTTTTCATTAGTTTTATTTCCACTTTGTGCTTCCATAGTCCACACATAACTAACACAAGATGACAAGCCCAAGCAAAGCACCCCCACCTCTCTTTCTAGGGGCCCAAGCCATTTATTCTCTCTGCTGCTGGATTCACTGGTTACTGGATCAGATCCTGGACTTGAGCAGTCATCACAGGGGCTGGTTTGAGACTATTTCAAACTTAAATTTGCATGAATTCTTTTATTCCATCTCACAAGACATACAGTATATTTTTTTGGTTACTAGTTTCCATTTAACATCACCACAGCTGCTGCAGCCGCAGATAACCACATGATGAAGAAAAAGGAAGAGAAATGCACTTCCATAGGGTTTCTGCACATATGCATACAGAATAAGTCAAGTCTAGCTTCAAAATTAGTTTAGGTTGTAGTGAGCTTTGAGTATCTGCACTGATGGAATTTGTGTAACTCCAGCCCCTGTTCTTGTTCTCAGTATTAAAATAAAGCCATATATAGGAATCCTGGAAGCAGCAAAGTGGTGTGCAAGTAGCCAGTCTAAAAGAGTAAGATTGAAGTTCCTCTTTTGGTAGTAGAAGGAACAAGTCGTGAAAACAAAGGCAACATCTAGAAGATGGATTTTGGTGAGAACAGGCCCTCAGTTGACATCTTGGCGGTTTTTTTGGTCTTTTTTTTTTTTTTTCTACACCACAGAGCAAAATTTTCCATACGTGACTGCACTAAGATACATTTCCTTATTTTGGAATATTTCCCTGTTTAAAACAGTGAGGTTTGACACCATGACTGATTCATTCGTTTAAATAGCACAGTCCTTAGGGAAAATACTCCAGGATCAGGGGATACAGATACTGCCTATTCCAAATGTCTAAAAAATAATTAAAATACAAAATTAATAAAATGCTGAATGTGCACAGTGACAGGATTTTAACTGACTTGACTGAGGCTATCAGGAGTTGGGTGATGAAATCTGTGGTCAGCTGTGGTAAACACTCTGCTTCAATTTCTGTGAACATTTGCTGATGTTGAACAGGCATCTTTGCCTCTTAATCAAGCAATACATAAAATAATCTAAAATAGATGATGTGCTAAAACAAGTAACAGAGCTGTGTGTTAATCAATTGACTTGCGGAAGCAAGTGGGAGGGACCTACTTTTTCATGTTTATTGCCTCTTACAGTCACTGGCCTGCAAAAGAGGAGCTCGTGTTACAGAAGTCCTTGAGAGAGAAAAGTTAAAAGTCATATCTGGCTTTAGTTTCTTGTCTACATGGAAGCTGTATTTGTGTCATTTATGTCATTATTGTGTCATATCCTGAACCAATTTTCAGCAATTTTTCTGCAAGTACAATATATACCAAAAAAAGAGGACCATGCCATCCTGCCTTTGACTGCTTAACTCACTACAGACATGAACCCGCACCATGTATTATTTAAATGTGTAAGTTGACACAATTTACAGGATTTAGAATTGGAAATAACATGAATTATACAGCAGAAAGCTTTCAGCATGGTGCAGAGTTGAATGTTTTTCATGCAAAAATGAAGATGCACACTAAACTTAAAACCAGAAGGACTTAATGGGTAGTTAGATAACTGAGCAGACCATCAAGCCTTTTATTGTGCTCTCAGCAGTGGGTTGAATGAAGATCTTCCTGGGTGGTAGGGAAAGCAGGTGTGGACTGAGCTGGAGGACCAGGATTATGTCTTTGTGTGACTTTTCTCATGAAGCAGATTCAGGTAACCATGTAGTGAAGCTGCCCTTTACTGTAACTGTGGCTCTTTCAAATTTGATTTGGATGCAGCTTGACAAAAAGGTACAGATACTATGTAAAATATGGAGTTTTGGTAAGAGAACAGGGACCAAGCCATCCAGAGCCTTTGCTGAGTCTAAGGGAAAAGTACAAAAGTGCCTCAGACAATGAGAAAGGCCTCCTGCTGAGTCTTGAGTCAAACCCAATAGCTAGATGCAGGGAACACTGGGCTTTACTAGCTTTGGTGTTCAAAGAGTGATTTTTTTTTTTTTTTAAATCATGAGTACAGATATTGTGA
>VWZG01000800.1:55910-79289 GCA_013396735.1 Grallaria varia
TAAAGGGAATATAATACAGCCTTGATACTCCTTTTAAGAAAGTTGAAAGCAGGATGTGCCAATTTAGCAAAGTAAGCTTTCAAAATGGGCATGATGCTTTTTATTTTCATTTGAACACTTCAAAAGGCATCAAAATAACTGTTACCTTCTGTTCTGGAAACTGTCAGGAACCTATAAATAAGCATAAAATAATGGAGTAGCAAAAAAATGTTATGTCAGCAGTTAATGTTGTTTCTAATTTTTTTTTTTCTTTTTCTTTTTTTATTCTTTTTACAGTATATCCTATTCAGTGCATGTCTCTGAGGATTACCCAGGTACAGTGCAACATTCTTGTATATGACACATGTGTGCATGTTACCACAATTTGCTATATTCAGATGAGACTATCTGAAAGTGTGTTGATGTCTTCCAGGTGCATCTTGTGCTAATCATTTTCCGTTAGTTAAATTGCTTTCACAGTAATTTCTCCATTTCAGGCATCATTTGTCAGATGGGTCAGGGTGAGAACACAGGTTCACAAGTTTAGAGAGACCTGAGCTTGCAATGCTTTCCACGTCTGGAGCCAGCTGTGATAGGAGTGAGGAAGTTCCCAGCCTCTCTTCGGCGTGGTAGACAAAGCTTGATCTTTCAAGAGTCTGAGCAGCCTGGCGCAGGGCCAGCAAAGCACTTCTGCATTAGACCTTAATGAGACTACTCGTGTTCTCTAAGATAAGCCTGTGGACTGTGCACTGATGCTTCTGAGGGTTAGTTGGAGCCAAGCATTCATGCATGGACCTTCAGTAATGTTAGCTTGCAAAGCTGGGTTGGCAAAAGCATTCATGTAACCGCGTGGCCAGCCTCAACATGGGGAATTATTCATAGGAAAGACAACCAAGTAAGAGCAAAAGCTAGTTTTCTTTGAGCTTATTTCCCCAATTTCCTTCCCAAAGACACTGCACAGATGCTTCAGGCAGCACAGGCTAGTAGGAACAGAAGAGGGAAACAGGAATGCCACATGCTGTGCAGGTAAAGGTACACGGTAGTACTGTCAGATTGCACCACATTGTTCACCTCTATTTAAGTACCACAAATGATATGAAACCCCCTGTACTTTTTTGATCTTTATCCGTAACATCTCTGTAATATTTCTCAAAGAAATATTTCTCATTTCTTTTAGAAGCTCTAAAGAAGTGTGACTTTGATCTTCTTCACTGATAAGCAGCAGATTGTATCTGATCAAAACAGACTGTTTGAAGGAGATACGGAAAAAAATCAACAGTGGTGCTAAAAACAATGGATTATGTGAAAGAATGCTAACAAACATTGTTAGATATGTTTTTTTTAACCAGAAAAAACTGAGGAGGAACATGATACTAGTATTAGTCTATTCAATACTTAGGGGGAGAAACTAAGATTCATAAAATGCACAAATTGATTTGCTGTTTACTCCATTGGCCTGACAGTGGAGTAATGCATGGAGGAACAAATAGTTGGAAAAAATCTTCATCGTTTGTTATTAACAGTTTCATCAACTAAACCTCACAAAATTTGGCCTCTGGGAACCCCTAACTAAATGGCAAGCTCAAACACTGAACCAGCAGCAGTTACTCGCACAGCACATGAGATCTCATTTCCTGGCAAACTCCTCTCTGACAGACCTCAGACTTCCCTTGTGAATGTTATTTGCAGCATGTCCTGAGGGTCTATGAGCCTGAGTGACTTTGATGGCCCTAAAACCTGATGAATATTCTCTGCCATCATCCCCTGTATTTTAAAGGCAGGTAGCATTTGAAGGTTTCACACTGTAGCTAGCTTGGAGCAGTGAGTAAACCACCACATGTTTACTGATTAAGATCTAACCCTTGGAAGACCTGATTTCTTTCACGACTCAGGCTTTTGCAGGGTGTATGTGTGCTTCATGATGAAGAGGTGTTCAATGTGTTAGAAATGAATGATAATGACTTTTTGCTATTTTACAGCTTTGATCATAAAATAATCATTTTGACTTGGTTAACCAGATTCTTTGTCTCCTGTCTTTGTCCTAAATCTCTGACTTAACGTTACTGCTGACTGTGACTCTCTGCTCTGGCATGTATTTTAAGGGATGTTTCAGGGACCTGTCAGGGTGTGATGGTGTCAAGTCTGGGAAGCTCTCTGCTGATGTCCTCCTCGACTGGCAGTGCTGCTGCTAGTTGACATAATTCAGAACTGTGCATGCTCATCAAACTAAATTTCTCACAGGACAAATATTTATAGATCAAGGCTTAAGTCCATTATTGCTTAGCTATACCAAACTTATATTCTTTGTAGATTAAGAGTGTGTAATACAGAGTGGACTGAATTTGTAAATCCAGGACAAGGCTGTCAGAGTTGATCATCAGATAAATTGCTATTGCATGCCATACATATATCAAAATCGAAGAGATTAAGTCACTATACAAATGATGTTAATTCAGCTAAAATGGTACCACCAGTAGTAAATTTTAGGTACTGTAAGAAGAGCTTTCGGTGATATTCATAATCTCACTGTCTGCATTACTCTTGTGTGTGTAGCATCACCATTTTTGCACTGATAACAGTGTGTAGCTGTTGCTGAGTTGCTTCAGAAAGCATCAAGTACAAACAGCTGAGTATTGAATTGTACCTATAGAAACCATAATATGACTTGACAACTTCCAATAATGGAAGGTGTTTGAAAGTTTTGTAATTATGAATGAAAGCTAAAAGTATACTCACAAAGGCACACTGAAAACTTAACAGTTGAGCCATTGAGATGGTGATGTCCAAAAGTAGCATATCCATTCCTGAAATCATGAAAATATAACTGAGAAGTTAGAGGCAGGTAATAACAGTTCCAGAAAAATACCTCTAACAATTTTCTCATACCATTGATACAGCTGGTGAAAATAATACTCCTAAGGAGAAGTTATAGAATATAACATCAATGAGTAGACTTAAGTCCCATTAATATGAGTATATCATATCTCCTGTGAGAACTGTTACAGCAGCAAACATTTTGCTAATGAATATATGTTCAGAATTATTTATGTTGGCTGACATAAACCTGTGGAACTGCTGTAGTCTTTTATCCCAGTGCTTTGTGAGTTACACACCTGTTAGAAGAAACACTCTTTTTTTAGTCCTCATTAGATTGCAGCAGAGAAAGAGTGAACCCCTTTGGCAGTGAGTAGTTTACTGCAGCCCTCTACTAGGTCCAGGGACTAGATCCTCCACTTAAGAGGAGAGATGTTCCTAGGTGTAGTTTGTTAGAAACTGAATGTTGAAGAAAGCAAACCAAAGCCGATATTGTAATTTCAAGTTTCATCAGACAGATGGAAGATTTTAAAAAAACCAACCCTAATAACTGCCGATAGAAATGGAAAAAAAAAAAACCCGCTTGACAGTGAAAATCATATTACCCAGCTGCCAAGAAAGAATGACAATGGACATAAAAGTATAATTAAAAGCTATAAAACCTGTTACTGAGCAGCCCTTTATTCCATATATGTATGTCTATTCTGTACAGAACATGCTGCCTTTCTTAGTTTTTTTGTACAGCAGTAAACTGTAGCAGAATGATACCCATCCATATATAGGATGTTAGATATATTTAGAGCCAAATGGTGTCCTCAATTATCCCAGGTAATTAGATTCTTTAGCAATAGCTTGGACTCTCAAGGGGTGGGCCTGTGTTGTATATGCCCAAGAACTATCCAGCATGGTGAGGCTGACACTGAAATGATGGCAACAAGGAGGAGTATGCAAATAGAGGCAAGGCAGAGCTTTGTGGAGTGTGGAAGGTGCAGCTGTCCTGGAGTCCTAGCTCGCTGCCTCTCCTGCCAACAGACAAGTGGGAGAAGGAGTGAATGCTGGCAGAAGAGACCCCACTTAATTCGCATGATGCTGTGGCTTTAAAAGGCCCCTGTGCCCAGCATGTAGCTGATCAGACACAGGCTGAGCTGATGGAGCAGGTTGCTGTGCCCACTGGAGCACCCGGGAGTGAGCAGTGTTGGCCTCCTGCAGCACTGCCTGCACACAGCATGTGCATGGTGAGCCGACCACAGATCGCTCAGAGTGCAGGAGTGGAAGAAGGCGGAGGTGTGGGACAGTGTCAGACCCGGCAGATGTATGTGAATGTGGCAGAAAGGCTCTTTCCCAGGTGGCCAGGAAAACCCCAGTGCCCATCTGTGTGTGGCAGTGCTGCTGCCCAGGCAGTGTGGCACACCATGCAAGGGATGGGGGGCAGCCAAGGCCCCGTCTTGCTAAAGGTGACAAAGAACTGCTCTGATACAAAGGATGATACTACTGAGTTTTCCTCTCAATTAGTGTTAACATCTTCAACATTTCACTGGAAGCACCTTGGTCAAAGGCTTTGAAATTGCAGCAGTACATTTAAAATTACATGTGAGTTCACGAACTTTGCTGATATGGAACTGGGCTGTTCAGAATTGTAACAGATGAGTCCTTCTTTCAGTTCTCTTTTTTGTCCCTTTATCTGTGATTATCTTAATTGTCAGCCTTTCTGATCTAGAGCATAAGTTTCAATTCAGCCCAGATCATTAGAAAACAAAATACCATTACTTTCATAGGCAGTTCAGCAATATATGCAAAATTAGTTTCTGCAGATAGGACACAAATCCTGCTGCTTCTTGTTTGTTGTTAGTAAACATTTGGTTGGAAAGCAAAAAAATAAACCAAAAAACAACCCCAACAGACACACCCCTCAGCCTAATCCCTATGTTTTTTAAGAAAATTTGGTATAGGCATCATATTCATACCCATACCTAACATTTTTGTTAAGTGGAAGGAATTTTTTTTTTTCCAAGTGAGGAATAAGAAAGGTTATTCACTGATTAGAAGACACTTCAAGTAACCTTTATGTGACTAGACAAAAATGAGGCATGGGTATTTTGCATAATTGACTATTAACACGCAGCTCTCCTGCAGCCTTCACTGTGCTTGACAAGTCTAGCTTGAGTTTTAGTGTCAGACATAGCAAAAAAAAAAAGCAGAGAACAAGTATTAATTTTGGAAAATGTTGGCTACATAAGCCTTGTGGAATGGTTCAGTGCAGCTCTAGGTGGGATTCATAAAAGCTGTGACATCAAACTCCAGGGATTTGGTTTATAAATTTGGGTCTGAATCTTCCATCCTTTCTTTTTGCTAACAATCTCAAGAGAAAAAAGCCAAATACACCAGGAAGATAGTACTTATCTTCCCTAACCATCTGTGGAATGGTTCCTTGTGGTACAAGGGTGGGACAAAAAACATGGGAAAGGTCTGGCAGAGCACAATGGGACTTCATCATGCAAAGTATTTTTCTTTCGTAGATAACACTTATGTTTCCAGTTCTGATAACGATGAAGATGTGTTAGTTACAACAGAGCCAATTCCAGTAATTTTCCACCAAATCGCTACAGGTAATCTTATGTCTGCAGGGTTTCATCAAGTTCATACTTTGTGAGGAAAGACAAGATGTTGTCTGCACTTAGAAGGAGATGTGTTACTGTGTACAGCTGTTCAGTTTGCTATTTTCTCACAGTCTTGCCATAGTAAATTGGCCTACTGTTCAGAATAGAAGAAATGAAAATATTTCTTTTAGGGATCACCACGTTTTTGTAGGCAGATTGTATTTTATTTTTTTAATGGATTGCAGCCTGTGCTAGAGCAATTCCCCTTGCATACAGTTAGAGGTGCTTAATACTTTCCAATTCTAAGTTTTTGTGTTCACTTTCTTAGAATTTAACTTCAGTGAATCTTCACCACTGTGGATGAAACAGTCCATAACTACCACTGTCTCTGGTGAATTATTTCAGGAAAATTTCAAACAAAATTGTTCATCTGTTTCACTATATTGGACTATAGAAAAATTATGTATGTTTTCCAAATGGTTTTGAAAACCTCTCATTTTAAATTATTTCCTTATTTTCAAAAAGTATTTGATACATGAAAGGGTATGTTTGTCAGACATATAGGCATTTATATTGTATATAATAAACGTTTGAGCATACTCCTTGGAGACATGTTATATTTTAGCAGTTAAATTCTCTGATAATTTCAAGCTGCAGGAGAAATTGCACAGAGCAGTCTTAATTCTGGCAGTTCTTCAGATAGGAACATTTGACTTTGTATTTTTTTTATTATTATTATAGACCTTTTGGACTTTTTCTGCATAACACAGAATTACTTTGAATTCCACTGAAAGACTAATGTGATCTTCAGTCTCTGATTTTGTTGGTACAGACATAAATGAGGAGAAATTTTACTGAAGCTGATGCAGTGGCACGCAAACAAAATCTTGCTGTTATAGTCAGAAGTTTGAAATCAATTTTACTTGCAAATATTTAACTTGAAAAGAGATGAAGTCCATAATTTAAAATAGAGTAAACCCCAGTGTTTTATATGGAAGCTGATCTGATATAATTTTCATGAGGAGTTTTGATTTTTCATTCTTTTATAAATTATATGAAATTAAGGAATGATGCTGAATTGTAAATCACAGATTGGAAAAACAGATCTCCTACATGGACCAGCTGAGTTTCAATTCACACTTAAAAATGTGAGTCTTCTGGGCAGTAGAGGCTTCCTGATTTTAGACTGTTGCATTGTAAACTCTTTGATGCATTTCATATCTGTAATTGTTGTTTCATATTTGCTGTACTACTGCAACTAAGAATTCCAAGTCTGTGTATGCAAAATTATTTCACTTTTTTTCACATATGTTCCCTATTTTCTGTTTTTTTAAGAATTAAGAAAAACCAGTGATGTCAACTATTGCTTATCCATAAAAGCAAAGTTACAGAGGGAGAATGGAGAGGTATGTATTTCTTGTACTCATATTTTAACAAAAATTATTCTAAGTAACAACAGTAAGTAATAAAATACGAATGTTTACCGCAGACTTCCTATCAGAGTGTGCTTATGCCATCTGTACGTGTTTACGCATTTTAAAAGATAAGCCTGTTTCTCTGGGTTTCATGTGTGGATTAACCAGTGATTCACTTAATTGGGATAGAGACTCTTCTCCCATCCTAGGAAGTGTGGTTTTGATGTTTATCTCATTCTTTATTCAACAGTGATGTAGACCCTGTCTGCCCTAAAAATACAGCTCTTTTGGAGAAGTAGATCGTGATTCCATTAACTTTGGGTCTGCTCTTGCGCATAAGACATCGCAGTTGTTTAGCTCATTGCTTCTTCATGCAGCCTGTAGCAGTCCCACTGGAGACCCAGACCTCTGCATGACTCAGCTCACCATAAGTAGGGTCTTGAGTATTAAGGTCTTGCAATCATGGTTGTATTTATGCTGTAACTGGTGCTGGTCACTCTCTGACCAGTCTCATTGAGACATTAGAAGCAGTAGCACTAACATGAAGTCTGCAGTGCTTGACAGTGTTAGGGGCTCCTACCTCAAGCAAGAAATTGAGCATTGTCAGGAACTCAGGTGCTTAAAGACTTCCTTTGGTAAAGGTGGATGGTGTTTCTTGATGACTCTGTTTTAGGTTGTGAACTGTATTTGACCCTGGAAAGGGGACAAATGCGTGTCTAGATGCTGTGTAATTCTTTTAGTAATGAAACTTGATTTGATATAAAACACTGCATTGAAAATACTTTTCTTCTACTGCTTCATCACTGTATTCAGTGCTCTGTAAACATCAGAAAAATTCAAGTGTGGGAAGAATTTACTCATTTGATTAAAAGCGTTGAGATATAGTTAGCTTCTGGAGGTCAGAATTTGAGCTTTTGTTTTAAATACCTTGTTAAACAAGGTGTATAAATGTGAAAGTACTGAAAATAAAAACCTTTTAAAAAGTCTCTTATTACTGACCATTTCTGTTGCCTACACAGTTGGAGGTTTGGTTAGGGTATGATGGGTTTTCTCACTATTCTAATGTGAGAATTTTGGGGTTTGTATGGAATTTTGGTTCAGTTGCGTTCTGTTTTGCAGCAGACATCCCCATGCACTAAGGTTATTATAAAATGAAGAAGGCTAAAGCATTTTTATTTCTTCTCAGTGAAATACAAGCAGAAATTATTTTTTTGCCTAGTACAAAATTGCCATGAGATTGTCTGAAATACAGTTTTTACACTGTGTATATACAAACAGTGAATAGAGCAGGAATTTAGAGGCAGAGTTTGGGAAATGGGATTACAATGTCTAACCATAGAGACTGGTGGTAAGGGTATATTTTGACATTCGTGACTCTGGAATTTGGGGATAATGTCCATTCTTTGATTCATACATCTGATTTCTATTCCATTATGGCATTTCTGTGCAGGACATAAATAAAAAAGAAGCAGTTAGTACATCGTGTTCAGGTTGAAGTGAAAAACTGCAGTTCTGACAGGTGTTCTGTACGGGTTCCTAGCCAGCAGAGAGCATAGAAATCACACATGCATTGTGGGAAACAAGAATTAATACCTCAAGCAATTGCATAATTATAAGTAAAGGTTCAATTTGTGAGAAACAGAACATAACATTTCATCTCATGCTGAGTTGCAGTCTATACTAGGGTCAGTTCTATTTACTTGATGCAATTATTCACAGAGCAGCTTATTTAGAGCAGGTTTTACTTAGGTAAGCATATGACTTTGTAATCCTTATTTCTCACTGTCTCAGAGCACAGCTAGTCAGAAAATTAAGTCTGAACTTTTCTGGCACCAGGATGGAAGTTATGTTAAAAATAGTAATTAAGCACCGATGTGTCAGTTTTTCACAGAAGGAAGCCTTAGATATTTTACATTTGGACTTGGATTATTTCCTTAAAGTGTTAGAGTTTATTTACAAGAATTAAGTAAAATAAAATTGCACTAGGTCACTGAAACACCGAAAGGACTAAGTCCAGAACCAGTCTTGGTGGGTAAGTTGTGCTTTGTTTAGCAAAAGAGTGAAATATCCCTGCATAGTCTGCTGCATTATCCAGTTCTTCAAAGTACCATACAGTGTCTGTAGTCAGACAAGTAGTATTTCTCTGATTTCAGGGTTTTTTTATGTACCTTGTATTAGGTGCTTTTTTGTCTGATACTTCACTCTTCTTAAAACAGGCCTTATAGAAAAATTACACTAAAAGATCTCTTAAGAAAGGATGCTATGAGCTTATTTGTAAAAAAGATAATTCCTGTAGTTATATTTAGAGCTATAAATGCAAGATCAGCATATTACTTTTATCATTGTTAACTTTCCTTTTCCATTAAGGAGTCACGGCACAGCAGCACAGTTGAAGAAGACTCCGAAGGAGATAATGATTCTGAGGAATTTTATTATGGAGGACAGGTAATGCAGGAAATTTTTGGCACAATTTAAAAAAAAAAAAGTAATATTTGAAAGTTCTCTTTGTTCAGTCCATTACAAATTTATGATAATATTTCATTTTTTCTTTTGTGAATAGATTGCCACAGGTACATATAAATAGTCTTTTAAAGCAGAAATATTGAATATGTTATACTTCGTAGTTATCTCAGATCCAAAATAAGATTGCTTTGTTTACATCTGCAAAACTGTTAGAATCGAAAAAGAAAATACTCTCCAGGAAGCTTGAAAATACAAGCTAGTTGCTTACTTCCAAGAAACAGATACTGACACTTATCCCATTATGGATACAAATGGCAAGCCAGGCTGGATCCAAATCTTTTTCCTTCTGGAGAACTGCCACGTTTTAAACTCAAGAACACTACATTTTAATGGTAAAAACTGTTATTACAAAACAGTTTTGGTCTAGGCAATTCTTTTTCTGCGCTCTACAGTAAAATTCACCTTGAAAAATGCTGCATGTTTTAGATGGAAGTACTGCTCTTTGTCTTTCCTTCTTGTTCCCTCAGCAGAATTATTTATTATGACATTCTCCTATGTACTGGGAAATAAAATCTTTTCCCACCTTTTCGTTTTGCAGTGTGCTTCACCCTGCTAGTCTCTTTATGCAGATTTCTTATTTTTCAGCCTGAATGTGGCCCCAAGGAATCATTCCTCACTTTACGTTATTAGAACTGTTTCTTTCAGTGAACATTTTAGCAAATGAGAGTCGCTGTTTATGAAAGTTATCGCTGCCTCAGCTTTGGTGGCTGAAGCCATCCGTGCCCTGGGTGCAGAGCCCAGGCTGCAGGAGCACGCCAGCAGTGCCAGGGGGGTGGGTTGGTGCAGAAAGCGTGGGACATCGCTGAGCCTTTTCTCTTGCAGAGCCAGCAGCCTGGTGGCATTTGAAAACAAAATACGTGTCAAGATGTTTTACAGTAAGAGAAAAAAAATAGCACGCCCCTGAAAAGCTATTAAAAGTTATACTGAAACTGGAACTGAAAAAAAAGTATTTTCAGTGTCAGAAATAAGTAGCGTGGGGTATTGACTCATGTTCACTTTAGAAATGACTGCCTGCCTGTCTTCAGCTGCTGACTCCTACAGCCCCATGCTGAGGAGGACCGTACACATAATTCAGTGCAAAGAGCAATGTCTTATTTTAATCTTCCTGAGAGGAAAAAGCTTCTGATCTTACCCTGTAGTGATGAGTTGTGTGTACTGGCTTCATTTTTCAACTCTGAAGAGATGGCAGTAATCTCAAGGTGAAGGGAAAGGCAGAGAAGAGCTGGGAGTGCTTGTTTCTTGAACCACAGCTAATACATTTGGCAAAAGATGCCTGCCAGTGCCCAAATGAATGAATAAATATTAAGGCTTCCAATGAGACATGAACACACAGAACTGTACATCAATTTGCAGGGTGTAAAAGAGCTGTGTAATAGGCAAGACTGATTAGAATTTAGTTTCCCTATGTTAAAGTGGACACTACGTTGCATTATCTTCTTTTTTTAAGGTAGTACATTTCATTCCAAGGAATTGTAACTGGCAAAAAAAAAAAAAATTAGGTTTGCAATAAAAATAAAGTATCAGATTATTGTGAATATCTTGAGTATAGAATATCCAAAACATAAAATATGGNTTTGAATTAAAATTTCATGGTCAAAAAGACAAACTTTCTGAAGAAGACCTGTAGAATTGAACAAAATACTGAGGACTCAATAAGTGGAAAATCAGGTAATGAACAAAGTCTCTCAAAAGGTAAAAAACATTTTTCCAACAAAGTCTTTGTAAGATGGTAAGTGGGCACCAGGTGTATTGGGTAGACAAAAGAGGTGGCTGTATATGTGGGGACAAGCAAGGCAAGCTCCTTCAGTTGAAAGAAGTATGTGCTGTGCCCACAGAGAAAGGGAACAAAAGGGAACAAAAATAGCGACTTTAGCAACTAGTGGGAAGAGATGCCAGTGTAATTGTGTGCAATACAGTTGGGAAAGATGGAGATCATGGATAATTCTTAGCATTTCTAAGTGTTTACAGCTGGAAAGACAGGAGAGCAGCTGATGATGAAACAAGGACCGTGGAAGATGAGAAATGGCATTTGATAGCCAGTGAAAACAAGGAGCGACCTTTTGGTCGTAATTTAAATGTTTGTATTCACTTCCCAGGCACCTGCTTGTAATCCTCCCTAAGGATTTAATGGATAAATACTGTAAAGTAGCTAAGTGGTTCAATAGCCTAAGACCTATTGATTTTCAAAGGGATTTAGGTTTGTAAATCACTTAATCTCCTTTTAAAAAGCAACCTTTTGTCATTATGTGGGACAAAATAATCTGAATAAGGTCTCAGATTAAAAACAGAGACTTCTAAACACAGACCTTTCAGTTACAGCAAAGTTACCAGATTTTTTATCTTTTATATTCACTTTCTCTGCAACTCCTTGTTAACTCTTGCTTTGAATCTCTATCTTCTACGATTGCAAATGAGAACAGATGAAAGCAGTAATACTACTGCCTTTGGCTCTCTCTTTGCCTCTCTCTTGTGCTTCAGTTATAGGACATACTGGAAAATGCAGAAATACAAAATTCTGACAGTTTCCTCTGCGTACGTCAGCATGTCTGTGGCGCTAATTCAGGGATGGAAAGTACCATACTGTGGTCTTAAAATTTGCCAGAACATTTCTTTGTTTTCTTTTTGCGTTCATAATCTCTTACCTTCAGAAAATAGATTAGATAAAACATTATGTTGAGCAGGTCAGTGATCTGCATAAGTGTTCCTTTTGGATTTTAATATTATTGATATATAAGACTGATTTAAAAATCCTATTTAGGACCAGCAAAGGTGGCAAGTGCACCACAGCTGTGATTAGTCAAATGATTGCTTTGCTCTGTTTGGAAACAGGACAGCAATTATTTACGCATCTTTAAAGAATTCTTCCTTAAGTAACGAGCATGTAAAAAGTATTTGTTTCCCCCTACCTAAAGTGAAAAAAAAAATACAATAAAAGTTTTCTTCCCATTCTTTTCTGCTCCGAAAATAGTTCTGACATGCCTCCCCAAATTAAGGAAATTGGTGTGTAACCTGGTCACAAATATCATTGATACTTCTGACAAATATGTGCCCCCATGGTATGCTGATGAATTCTGTACCTTATACTTGACGAATTTTAAGTCTAAACAAGTTATTCTTTTCTCATTTTCACATACAGAAAAAGTGATCATTGATTATTATTTTAGCACTATTAAAATTTAAGTAGATTGAAAAGCACATATATAAATATGAGAAGCTGAAAGTGTCACAGCACTGGTTTTCTACAGATTTGGATGTACAAATGGATGCAGCTCTGCAATAACAAGAACTCTCTGCAAGAATTCCTCTGTATGGATATATATGTGTGTGTCTAAAGGGATAAATTACACTCTAGTGCATTGCTCTCTGAATTTATCAAAGGTACAGGGCAATTCCTATGCTCATTTCTGAATTTGTCCAAGTCCAGAGAGTTCATTGACTTCTATGAAATTACTCTCATTCTAATTGTTGCAAAGAAATAGATTTAGGTTCATACAGTTAGGATCGCATTGCTTGAGAAGAAGGTAATAATAGACAAGATTGTTACATGCCTAGCGAGATATTTTCAACCTTGTAGAAGAGAGGAGAATATTAATTATTTTGACTTCATCTATTCCAACCAAACCAGCACACAAGTTTTGCTTTATAACATAAGCACAAGCATAACTTTCTCCTTTGTTTCACCTGGAGTTGTAAAAAAAAAAAAAAGGGTAGAGGAGATGATGTCTAAATAGATGCTTCTTTACACCTTCCCTGGTAAAATACATAAAATGGGCAAGTGTTCTTTAATTTTTTTTTTCCCGACTGATATTGTTGCACTGGTGGATAGAATCCTATGGGTAGACTGAAAATGTAATTTAGATCCTGAGTAGCTTGGTACAGAGAATAGTTTCAGGCTTCTCTTTTTGTTCCCAAGGCATTCTGTGTCTGGTGTATGAAAGTGTGACAACAAGAAAGAGTTAGCAAACCTTTGTCCCGTAGAGTTTGGACTAGGTTGATAAGGTTGGGATGATCTGGTTCTTATCCTACTTAACCTTTTTAAAATATGAAACTGTCCCAGAACAAATCCTGGGACAGAACAGGACAGATGGATGAGACTCTGCATACAGCAGGAGAATCCTCAAAACACTTCAAGGCAGAGATACCTGCTTTGAAAACCTCATTACTTAGTAGACTAGGCAGCTTCAGTGCATCAGCTTGTCAGCACTGTGTCCTTTCTGAGTGTGGCATTAAGGAATCTTCAAGAACCTAGACTGGGTGCCAGTAATGAAATAAATAAGAACTCCAAAGATATTTTTCTTTCCTCAATAGGTTAGCTATGATGGAGAACTTCACAAGCACCCACAGCTGGAAGCTGATTTAACAGCGGTGAGAGAGATCTATGGACCTAATGCAGTATCTCTCAGGTACGTCATGGATCTTACTGCATTGTGGAACCTTTAATATTTTGGAGACTGAATTCTGTGTGGAACTCCCCTGACTGCCAAAGCACAAGTCTCTTCTGGTGATTTCTGCATGTTGTGTGACAAAGGGAAGGAGCACTCAAACAAGCAATAATGCTGGGGTTTTCATTGGGGTTTTTTTTGTGGTTCAGTGTGGGTACATGTGTCTGTGCTGAGAACAAGCCCTGGAAGCCTGTTCTAAAATACAGGTGTCTTTTGGAGTTCTCATGGTATTCAATCAGGCTGCTGTATTCTGTTGTAAATTGATATTCAACATTTCTCTAAACTCTTGTTGAACTCTGTTTCTGTCATATCCTGTATTTTGCCCTGGAGGTGAACAAGAGTAACGATAAGAGATTTAATAAATACTTTCCCTAGGGAATGACTGAAGGAATTGTATTTGTCTAGTCTAGAAAAAAGAGAAGGAAAAGACACAATAGTAGTTTTTCTTCTTCAAAGTAGCTGTTTATAGGTAGAAGGAGTGATCAATATTCTGTATTGTCATCATGAGAGAGACAATAAGAAACTAGGGTTTGATTAGAGGTTAGGGAAGCTTTCTGATTGTGAGAATCTGAAGGATCCTACACAGGGAACCTCAGTGGTGGAACCTCAGTCAGATGTAGATTCCTAAGAGTAATTACACAAAAATTCTATTGGGCATATGTGTGGTTCTGCCATGGGGCATATCTGTGATAGTTCACATATGCCTCAGGTATTCTGTAACTTCGTTTTTCATCTATGTAATCTTAGTAATTTCATAAAAATAACAGACAAGACATAACAGACCTGCCAGAGGTATTGCAAGGTAAATATCAAAGTTGTCATACAAATCAAGTAATAAAACGCAGATAAGATAATAATCTTAGGCATACGTGTACTACAAGTAATTATTTCCGTTAATCTCTAAAGAGTAAGGTCGGGTTTTTTGTCATAAGAAGAGAGAGGATGCCTACAGCTATAGTGTACTACACCTTTTCAGACTAAGTGGAAATTTACTATATTTCAAGGACCTGGGGAATTGAAATCCAAGTAGATGTGTGTGGGTTTAGGAAATGAATAAGTGTTTAGTTGCCAAACTGATAACTGTGGAATTGAGAATGCCTAGATAATAATTTCCCTCAAGCTCCTAAAATTGAAACATTATATGTAACCTTTCAAAAACTTTAATGCATCTAATTTATTGAATCCACTGTTTCATTGGAAGCATTGTGATCCCCTTGAGCTCACAGTAGTCAAAATTGGCTTCTGTGACTGCTTTTGGCATGTGTAAAACTTGGATGCTTCAGCCACTCTATGGTGGTTGAAAAGACTTTAAAATTCTTGGAAATAAACACAATGGTAAGCATTCAGTTTCATCTCTGTGTTGCAGCTCCACTTCTTTGAGGAGAGAGAAGTTTGTATGACAGGGATGTCGATTAAGATGCATATTTCCTAGACAGTTGACCCTCTTTTCCATCGTCTCTTGCTGTCACAGAGTCAACAGTACATGTAAAAGTTAAGTTCCTATACCTGCATGCTTTTCACCACTGCCCTTAGAAATCTGGCCACAAAAAAGCCATGAGAAAATGATCCATCCATCTGATTCAGACTCTTCCATATCTCTTGACATTGTTTATGCACTGATGGACAGAGGACTTCTGGGAGCTTCTTAATCAAGATGTGTTTATCAGGCCATTTTAGGCAGCATGAGCTGCAGGTGTTGAAATAAAACATGATTTCTTCTTCACTGTCATCTTGGAAAATTAAAACTAGAGTCAGCAACATGTGTCTAAAATACATCTAGGATGCTAGTGGAGTGGGGGCAAAAGTATTTCCGTGAGGATGAAAGTTCCTCAGAACTAATTTTTATCATATTCCTTCTTCGCTAATACTTCTATTGCATTACTTTAAGTGAGCTTCTGTAGAATTTATAAAACTATGCTTCCTTACAGCCTTTTGAATCTTAGTCGTGTAAGTGGCGCCAGCCCCCATTCATAAATATTACCTAAGAGTGCATAACAATCTTTGAATCTTCTGGAAAATGAACAAAAAACTCTCATGGGACTGTTGTGTAGTGGCTAAGCCGTTCAGTAAGTGGAGAGCTTCATTGTTTCAAAGCCAGGTTTGCGGTGAGCTGTAAGAGGTCAGCGAGTGCCTGTACAGCTCTGGGCGAGGTGACACTGCAGCAGCTCCTGTAATAGAGCCCTGTCCAGCCATTCACCTGCCCTGTGTGTGCCATGTGTGGACACATCAGATCTGGAGAGAGAACTCAGGTTTGCTCTGACCAGAGAGCGCCATTGGGTTGCCACGGTTTGGTGGGTGGAGCTCCCTTCACCAAAGGTTAGAAGAGGTCAAGCAACTTCCAATGCAGACTTGGTCCTGCCATGGCTGAGAGGCCGCTTGGGTAGGAGCCAGTTATATTCACAAAAATTTTTAGTGTTTCAAAATTGCTTTATGGACTTACTTATGCACAACTGCTACTGTGCACTCAAGTCTAGTTTAATAGAAAAGCATGGAAGTCACTGTGAGAACAAGCATATAAACGCAGTGTACAGAAAAAAACCTACTGACTGGAAACTAATGTGTGAAAAATTGAGAATGATTGCATTTTTACAGTATTGGCCACTTAAGCAATTTAAATGAGAAGGAAAACAGTTTTTTTATTTAGGTGTATGAATGTTTATCTTCTAGCCCTATTTTCCAGAAGTCTTCAAGTACATTTGGGGAGGGCAATCTGAGTGAGTAAGAGAATAAGAGGCAGAAAAGTCATGGTTTAAATATAAGATTTCAGATGGCAATGAAATACCTGTGAACATAAGTAAAATCTGAACTCTCTGAATTCCAGCTATACTACACATAAGAGATAAAAAAGGTAACTTTTGCCTTGAGTGTATTACAGGACAGTCTTTATTTTTGACAAACAAATGCTTGAATGTATGATGCACTCTTCCAGGTATAATGTGCTCTCTAGGCTATGTTGTATTTGTCTTCCCTGATTTATCTCAAGTCTCTTCTTAGGTTACTGACTGTTAACCTGAAATACTTTTGAAAATTAAAAAGGGATTGCTTTTGTCATAAATAGGAGCAACATGTGACTATTAATTTTTCTTCATTTGAGAATGAGAATACATGAGACAAAAATACAAACCAGCAATGGAGAGATTTGGGGGGAATTAGTAGAAAAGATTTAACCTGTTTAAGCAAGATCCCCTGAAAAAAACTTACAGTACAGCAGATGGTCACCCACTGGGTATATTGATCCAATCTATGTAAATGTGTATTATATAACCATTCTGATTTTACCGACAAGATTATCTTTTATAAAATCTTCCCTGTCGTAAGTATTCCTGGGTTGAGGAGTATCTAAAAGAGCTCTAATGTAATGTAATTCTTTCCTTTCAGGGAATATGGAGCCATTGATGATGTGGATATTGATCTACATATTGATGTTAGCTTTCTTGATGTAAGTAATCTAATCACAGAATTACATNATATAACCATTCTGATTTTACCGACAAGATTATCTTTTATAAAATCTTCCCTGTCGTAAGTATTCCTGGGTTGAGGAGTATCTAAAAGAGCTCTAATGTAATGTAATTCTTTCCTTTCAGGGAATATGGAGCCATTGATGATGTGGATATTGATCTACATATTGATGTTAGCTTTCTTGATGTAAGTAATCTAATCACAGAATTACATTATGAGTATTAATACCCATTTAATTTTGCTACACATCAGACTCTGAGACTTTCCTTTGTGGAGACTTGATCTTCACAAGTGGCTGTCACAATATGGATTAATGCTCAGTGGAAAGATTCAGTTTTCCTTATATGATCATGCCTATCTCCTTTCAAACATTCTTTGTAAATGGTAAATATTTTAACAAAGATAAATGAAATACTTTTTTTTAATGTTGTTCTAGATATTAGTCAGGTGAAAGCACTTCTTACAGTCCTGAAGGGACCAGGACTATGGACTGATTAGGGGGAAGCTTGAGTGGCAAAGGAGACAGAGGACAGTGATGCTGTCAACTGGCAGCATGGCTTCTGTAACAGTTATGCTGTCATTAACTTCACACTTCCTCACCACATTTGTGCAGTAACTTCCTGGCCTCTACATAAAGAGTAAAAATTGGAACTTTTAAGGGCATCATTAGCTTCTGCACAGATATGTCGTATTTTCAGGTTAGCATAGCATGTAATACAGTTATTTCTGGGCATTACTGAAATTTAAGAAAATCTGATTGTATGTTTAATTATTTAGATCAGTCTTAAGGAGTAAAAGTGGGGGTTTTTTGCCCTCTGTTAAGGGATTAGTTTCCATTCTGTCTTTGTTTGCCTCTTTGCTTCCCAGCTTTGAAGTAGTATCTGTTGATAGAAGGGACCTGCACTGTACAGACTGTGCTATGTATAAACCTGTGCTTGGTTTAAATCAGTTCACTCCAGAACTGGAAGTAGTCTGACACTGCTCTTGAGGGCATTAACAAGCAATAGTTTGTCCTAAGTCTCAAGTGTAATGTTGGAGTAGATACTAGACTACTGGGTAGATGGCTGGAAGGTAGCAACCCTAAGGTAGACTGACAAAATGCAGCAGTTCCCCATGATGGCTAATTGTTGTTTTCTTTTTATCTTAAACTAGGAAGAGATTGCTGTGGCTTGGGATGTAATTCGCACAGAGCCTATAATAGTGCGATTGCACTGTTCGCTTACACAGTACTTAAATGGTCCAGGTTGGTCAACTGTGTATTCTTTTGTGCCTTGTATGGTGTCCTGGTCTAAGCTATGGGATAGATACTCATTCACTACCAAATCTTTGACCCTGCATGTGCTTAGTTCTACTGCTGATAGGCAGCGTCCTATTGATTTGAAATTAAGCTTACATATATTTGCATGTCTAGGCCCTCTGTAATGACACGGGCATCTAATTTTAGCTTTCATAGGTTGATTTTTGGAACTTGTTTTCCTGATGTTCTTTGAAATGCAACTGCTTCCCCTGTGGTTAAGAAATAAAGATCTACAGTTTCTAATGCATGATCTCCTGATTTTGTGTATCTCATCTGCGTAGAATGCAGAATGGTAATGAAGACATACACAGATCTGTGCAGCACATTAACATGCCCTTTTTAACTCACCTTTGAAGAATCAGGTCATGGTAATTATCCTTTCAGCTTCTGATTCCTATTGAGTATGTGAACTCTAGAAATCTTTAGATTTGAATGAGTTTTTAAGTGAATAAAGTTTCTTCACGAGAGAAAAATGGTCAAGCTCATGCAGAATCAACTGATTTTGAAGATTTGGAAACATACATATGCAAGAGTCAACTTAAGATATATTTTTACAGTGAGAAGTCAGACTAAGTTTGGATGATAGCTTCCCCAGCTTTGGAGACTTGCAGTACAATCTGTCAGTTCAGGCTTTTATCTTTGGGAGAATTCTGCCTCTGGAAAATGAGTAGATATTTCCAGTCATGTTTAGCAAAATCTGTCTCAATGAGCTATTTTTACAGAATATGTTGCCTGATGATTCTAACTATAAGCTATATTCTGTTCATTCAAATAAGGATTTCATTATATCTATATTTATTTTTTTCCCTTGCCTTTAGTCTTTTTGTCTGTAGTTTATTACTTCAATGATTTTCATAAATATTCAGATCTTAAAATATGTATTTACTAGAGCAGGAAGCAGTGTTCAGAACTTTTCTATCAAAATGTAATTTAAAAAATCAAGAAGTGCAGCGAATAAGAGAAGGTGAAGCGTGAAGAGCAGTGTGCAGTTAAGAAATGATCCAGTGAAATGAAAAGTAACAAAAAGATATCTTCTGTGCAGTTGACAAGGTTAAGATGGGAAACTTAGTTCCCAGTGCTGCAGCTGACTGATTGTGGGAGTGCTTGAGTGCTGAGAAAGGTAAGGTCAGGGTCAGATGCAAGTGCTTTACTGACATTGGTTTTATGAACTCAGCTGCTTGTTGCAGCCGTATCTCTTTACTTGCTAGCAGAGCCCAGTGAGATCCACCATCTTCTGTGTTCATTCTGTGAATTCCTCTTCTGCCTTAAACATGTTTTTTTGAGACTATTGGGCCAAAATTTTATGCTATATCTTTTTCTCCTCTAGTACATTCTGTTGATTGATAAACAGAAATACAGTATACTCCAAAGCACAGCGGGGGATATTAGTATCACCTTGATGCTGAGTAATATCCTGATTTGAGATAGCCATTCTTCTAGTTAATAGCATTTCTTAGTATTGTCTCTGTGGGCAGTTTCTCCCTGGAGCATTAGAAGCCTGTCTCAGAGAGGATGAATCAGCCGCTGATGGTACCAGGATATCTCCTCTGGCTGTAGAGTCTAGACAAACATTTTGGTCTAGATGTCAGATTTTGAGATTGCTGGTGTAGGTATGAAGATTCTTACTGAAAGTATTCCTCATCACCCCATCCCAGCACAGTGTCTCTGAAATTGGGCAATCCAGAGATATTGCTGCTGCTAATGAAATCATTCATCCCTTTTGAAAAAATCAATCAGTTTGTATTTAAAGGATGAGTTTATACTTTATGTTATTTGAATAATAATATTAGAGAAGGGGTAAGTACAGAGTTTTGAACTGAGTGAAATTGCTTGGCCAGGTTATTTATATTGTATTTTGGTTTTAAATTTAATTTATTAAAACAAAATTAAAGGATAAACTTTGGCATTCTGAATAAAATCTGGGTTTATAAGTGGTCAGAATAACAATCAAAATACTTTTTCACTGTTTCTAATAAAATTTGGACAAACCCCAGATTTTTTGTTTTCTTTCATTTTTTATTCTGCTATAGTCATTACCACCTTACACAATACTAATTATAGAGTCTATTTGTGCTTGTAGTATGTATTGGTTGTTGTTCTGCCTTGAGGACCCGAGGCTCTCTCAACAAGTACTGGATTACATCTGCCAATTCTTTCTAGCGAAGGTTACTAAAGGATTTTAGTAATGCCACTGGCTAATTTTCTGTCCTTTACCCTATACATTTCAATGTCTGACAGATGAACGTGGATATACCAATGCTAGGATGGGCCTTGAGGAACTTTCAGTTGTCGATGGCCACTGAAATTCACATATCAGGCACTTAGATTATGTTTTTGTATCTTGAATTAAAACACTCACATTCAGTTCCAGTCTGGATTTTCTTCATAGCTGTAGGAACTCTGGTGTGTATAGAGGACTTACTTGGAAAAAAGCCATTTCAGAGATCCAGTGAGATGAATTCCTGGTCCAGATACATTTAAACGGATGCTGCTTGCTACTTGTAAAATATATATATGTAAAAAGATACCTTTTTGTAAATAAAATTATGGTGAAGGGATACATTTGGGGGAATTCCATTTGTAAAACTGTGAATTTTACAGGCTGATATTCCAAAAAGTATTATTCATTTCTTAATGTCCTTAGATGACATGTCTACTTTCGCCATTGCTTCAATTTCATTGTCTAAATTCATGGTACCGGTAGAACAGAATCCTTAAATACCGCTTCCTTGGTCATGAGTTCTTTATTACTTCTGTGAGTTTATATACCAACTATATTTCCTTTTTCCCTAGTGCCAACTGTGGATGTATTTCAGATCTCTACTAAGGGAAGATTTGGGCTGGGACATCAGCTGAAAAAGTAAGTCTTGAAAAGTGCAAACCTCTGTTTTTAGGCAAATATTACACTCTTTTTCGTTCCTGAACCATGTCAAGTGGCATAAAATTCATATGCTGTCAGTTTGGTTGTCAGATCAAAGTGTTTTGATCTTGGATTTTTTTAAATAAAAATGGAAATTTGCCTTTTTGGTTTTGACAGTTGTTGAGGAGAACCTGATTTGTGCTGCTTGCCAGGGTTTTCTGTCACTATGCTGCTTTTTACAGAGTAAGCTACAAAAATTTTAAGGAGTGTATCTAGGAGTGTTCTTTTTCACATTTTTGCTTAGATGGTGAAGNATTGCTCTTTGTTGTTTAAAGAAATTTGGTGCAACATTTTTTAAGTCTTACAAATGAAGCAAGTTATTAAAAGCTCTATGGTACCTGACTTTGAAGGAAAAAACCCACTACCCTAACATGAATAATCTCTTAAAACTTTTGAGTATTTACACTGTCTCTGATTTGTGCACCAGGTAATTACTAAAGGTTCCTGTAAGACATTTTCAAGAATATGGCTGTCTACTGCACAGTGGAGCCAGAGTCAGAATACCTGTGTACCCAGTGGTCCCTCTTGATTGTGGCAATAGGATATTCACCATTTTCAGTAAAGTCCATAGCAAATTCAGCTTTGATGCCATCGTTCAAAGATTCACACTTCTAAATAATAACCAGAGAATAAGCTCATACTTAGCTGTGTAGTTGCAGTAGCTAATCCCTGTAGTCACATGGTCCCTATAGTTGGATGTGTTGCCCTTGAATCAGTTTTTCTCTGGATCTCCACGAGAGATATATTCTGCATAAGTCTTTCAGTTGCGGTGGTTGTTTACTCAGACTGTGTTCTCATTAAGAGTTCCATGCCAAACTAGTTCTTTGTGGAAAAAAAGCATTTTTGAGAATCTGAGGCACCCATTGATCAGTCCACATACATGACAGAAAACTGCCTGTAGAGTGAGAGTACTGCATTATGTCATCTGTATGGCAAGTACTGGGACCCTAGTATTGAAATGATTATATCTTGTCTAGGATAAGAAAATCTTTTTTTTTTCTCTCTTAATTTGCAGAATCATGCAGACATTTGTTACACAACAGTGGAAGAACAGTAAAGAGAAATCTAATTGTACATACAATAAGAAGGTGTCTGACAAAAAGGTGAAATCCCCTCTGCACATCTTTTCTACATTGCGCAGGTAATAGCAAGGAAAATGAGCTGTTACCAACATATCCTGTTAAAAATCCACAGCATAACTTGCAAGGTGAAGTGTTGACTTTTCTCCATAGAGAAGTGCTCTGTTTATATCATACCTCATGGATTTGCAGTCCTTGCCTTGCATGGCATCAAAAGTGAATTAGGTACTATTACAACTTCTGAGACTATTTGAAGGCAGAGCATTTCAGTGCCCTGCTCTCTAGCAGCCTGTTTTATCTTGAACTGGAAATAATTAATTTTATTTTAACTCATGTTTGTATCTATTAGCTTAATCGCATGTGATTGTTATATGAATGAGAAGAATAAAAATATAAGTATTGTATATGAAGTAATATATATGTATAGCATATATTATGTATATTTTAAAAACCTGTCATTGTCTAGCTCTTAGTTTTACAGCAGTATGTATTTTTAATTTTTTTAAATGAGAATAGTCTATTAATGAAAGACTGATTTTTAAGATGCTGAGTACCTTTCCCTCTCCACCACTGGACTACATTAATGTTTACCTTTTCTGAAGTGCAGGCACAGAATTTCAAATAACAAAGGCATTAAAAGCATAAGAAGTAGTTTGCGAATAGTCAATTTGAATTCACTATGCTTNATACTTTTAAGTGTATGTAAAACCAGACTCTAATTTTCACTCTTTCAGGATTATGACTGTTTATTCTAGTGTTTTCCTGCTGATGGAGGATTGACAGATCACCCCTTTGATTCAATTAATGAATTGAAGGCTTCTTTGAGTATTCCTTTTTTTTTTTTGGTTTTT
>VWZG01000805.1:0-10667 GCA_013396735.1 Grallaria varia
AAAAAAAAAAAGAAAACATACAAAAATCCCAAACAACAAATCAATACAACCAGCCTTCCTCTGCCAAACAAGCACCGCCTTGTTTCCAGATGCCTAATATTAATTATTTTTCCTTTAACAGCAAAGAGTCTCTAAGGGCAGATAGGAATCTTTCATTTGTTTTTGCCTAATTGTATAGTTTGCTTGTGTATTTTCATGAAACCACCTAGGCAAATTATACATGCTGTGTATTTTAGTATAATATGATGCTTTTCCCAAGACTCAAGAAAGTAAGTTTGAATAGTATTACAAACATTCCCAATGTTTCAGACTTTTTCTTCCTGTCTTTAGAATTCTTTTACCATATTGTACATTTCATCTTTCTACTTTTAAGGTCTCTTATTTACACAGAAGAATGTATTGTATTATCATAAGTGTTTGTACTTTATTTTTTTCTACTTAGGCTCTCTGCTTTTGCTGGTTTCAATTTCCATTTTATTATTATATTTTGCCAGACATCTTTTTGCTGTTGTGTGTGAACTGGTCTAGTCCAAAACTATTATATTAGCAGTATTCATATAATTGCATACATGTACCTATTCCTAAGTAATAAGTTGCTTATTATATTCTGGACAAAAGCCAAATAAATTTAATAGGCAGCTTTACTTCCAAAGTATAATTTTGAAATAAATTTCATCAATGATGAAATAAATTTCATTACCAATGTACAGGTCTGTCAATAGCAAGTTCAGAATTGTTTAAAACCACTATTTAAATGGTAGTAGCTTAAACTCTTATAGTTTTATTTGCTCTATCAATGATCAGTTAATATATGTTTAAATTCATGTCTTCTTGTCTTTTTGAAAAAATCACATGGTGACTTATCCATGTATACAAAATAAGAGTATCGTCAACAGTTGTTGAGCAGGTAGATAAGTTTATTTACATGGATCTAAAATAATTTATAAAGAAAGAATTAATAAAAGCTATGAAAGCAGATGGAAAAATTGCATATTTGGAAGCACATTCAATGACCAGTGCCTCTGAATGTGGCAAAAAAAAAAACCAAAGAAGCTGCAAAAACAACTTGATACTCTTTTTTCTACAAAGTTTTTAGCACACATTAAGATTTATGCTTGAAAATTAAATCCTGTACTATGGAAAATTATTAGGGTCATTCAACAGGCCCATTCACTTTTTTATGCATATCTAACAAAATAGAAATAAAACTGAGTTTCAGTGTGAAATTCTGCGTGCTGGACAAGTGCCTCACCAGCACCACAGAAAATGGACTAGCAATGGAATCGATAAAGTGATTGTAACACAAAAATTAGCACATAAAACATACGAAAATAATGAATGAACAATTGTACATTCTTACAGAGAGAATATAATTTTTGTACAAGTATATATTTCAAGTCTATGAATTGTATTCCAGTACTCTATGCCATTGCAAATATGAAGAAGAAGAAAAAAAACATTTGCATAGGCTGAATAGTCCAGATGTATTTATAAACCGCAGGGGTAATAATTATTAGATAATCACAGTAGCTCTTCAAATTACACAAAGTTTCTTTTTTTATGCAGTTGTAGATCCTATACAATGAGACAGAAGGAGGTAATGAGGTGAGGGTTATATATGTTTTGGTGGGACAGGTACCTGAGTACTTGTAGGTTATCCAAGGAATTATCTGAAGATGTGCCTGCTCTGAGGATTGTGTCCCAAATATTCATCCTGCTTTACATACAGGTTACAGATTCCACATTACAATAGAAACTGAGAGTGAGCCATTTTTAGACTTAGGACTAGAACTGCTACTAGCTGTTAAGATCTTCTGACTTTCTCTACTAATGAAATTCTGAGTCACTCAGTAAAAAAATGAAAGTCTGTCTTTTTACTAGGGCTCCTCAGAAGCCGGATGACATACAAACACCCATTATGAGGCTACAAAAGACATTGAGAGATCATCCAGATGAGACGTGAAGGATTTGCCTGCATGCAATTAAAGGATAGAAATGTATATGTTACACTGACAATGCATTGTTTTAAATGCAGAAGGGAAATCAGAAAATATGAATAAAGAACACCAGTAAGTTTGCTGGTTTTGATTTTTTTTCTCTTTCTCCTTTTTTTCTTTTCTGAAAAATCTTTAAAACTTTTAAACGATATATTTTCAGTGGGTTGGATGAGTATCTCTAAGTCTGTAAAAGAAAAGTTTGTTCAGAAATAAATTGTGTGATGACCTCTTCAGCTCACTGATTGCTCTCAACAACACCTCCATTCTGGATTTTCCATGTGTATAATAGCAATTTAACCTCATTTAGATAGCAAGCTTCCTGAAAAGTCACAACATACAGAAGTCCAGTCAATAAATAAATATGAAGATATCTAAAATATCACAGAGCGCAAAAGAATACATATTTATAAAGAGAAACTTAGGCAAAAAGCATCTCTGCTTGCCATATGAAGTGGCTGTATATTTGCCAGTACCAATCCAGAAACTTCACCGCACTTGTTGTCACAGTCTAATTTGTCTCAGTGAACAAAGCCCGCCTCGTAGGAGGCACAGTGCTGTGCTACTGTTGCCGTGTGGCTCCTGGGTTATGGCCAGCATATGCCCTGCCAGACTGGATTGTGAGCGGTGCAAGCTCATGTCACGCTGCAGCTGCCCAGGCAGACACAGTGTCTGCCTTCTCAATATTCATGTGTGTCCCATTTCCACCATGTCTGTGGTGTGAGAAGCTGCCACTGAAGGATTCAGATAAATTTCACTGAAGGTTTGGAAACAGAAAATTGATTTTGATATGAGGCATTACATTAAAAATTTCATTTACTGTATAATTTTGAAATACTTCTAAAAATATACAAGCAAGTTATCCAGAGCTACTTCAAACAGAAAAATTAGCAACAGACAATTTCCACATACTGGCAAAATATCTCAAAAGACAGAATTTGCAGTAATTGAAAATATCTTCATGTACGCTTCTTTCTCTGAACATTTGTACCTCACTAACTAAAATTGTTTCTTCCTACCCTCTGATTTGCTTGTTTCCGTGTTTTAGTGCATACTTTTCCACTTCTGTATGGTTAGGGTTAAGGTTTTTTAATTTTTATAGTTGAATCAGAAGGTATGCCAATAGATTAAAAAGCTCCATAAACACTTTCACATCTTCGTATTAAGCTTGAAGCCCAACAAATTTTTTTATCTTAGGTATTTCTTCAGGATAAAATTATTTGAAAGCATTTTCAGGGGCCCACAGAATTAACAAAGAAACAAAGACAATCAGAGGATTTTGTGCATAAAATAAAGTTTTGTACTTTTTTTTTTTTATGAATCCATTAGTTTCCAAGGAAACTGTATTAACTGTGGCATATCTCTTCACTAAATTAAAAATTAAAAAGCTACAGTTAGCATGATTTTGAATTTGAATTACACAATATTACTGTTGCTTTCACAAGAAAGTTTCACAGATTCACAGAAACTTAGAAAACAGAATGCTTTTATAAATCACCCCATCATGAGGGGGTCTTTTACAAAAATATTCTTATGCCATGGTGTCTTTCTTTTACCAATTTTAATCATAAATATGAGAATAGTTGTTAAGTGGAGGAAAAAAAAAACACAAAACAAAAACCCACAAAACAAACAAAACAAACAAAACCCAACTTGATTATTTCTTGTAAAAAAACCTGCTTGTACTGCTTATTGTCATACCCCTAAAACTGTTTTAGAAGGATTTCAGTGACAGAGCCATCTCACAACTGGTGAAATTCTTTATGAGAAATGCAAATACCCTCTGGCATATATATGCACACCTGACAAAAATCTTATTTAATACTCAAATCCCAAACAGTCTCGAAAGCTTCAGCCACATTGCCACAGGAGCCACCTGGCTGGGCTGGCAGTCAACAAGGTCTTCCTGGTAACCCGCCCAGCCCACACTCCTGGACCCCCTAATTGGCTGTGACACCCCTCACTTTGGCTGAGGGGACAGTGGGTGGTCAGTGAACCAAAGGTCCCGTCTGGAGGGGGAGGCCACAGTGACCAGAGCAGATAAGGAGGCTCTGGGTGTTTGTCTGTTTGAAGCTGTCTATGTGTGATCTTTCTAAGTGGTAACTATGTTCTTTCTCTCCTCGTTTCCCCCTCTTTACTCTTTCTTCTCTTAGTTGCTCTTCCTTTATTCTTTTTTTCCTCTTGTGGGTAACCTAAATGTGTATTTTCTGTATTTAACTTAAGTTGCAAGTACTTCACTTTAAGTAGCAAGGAATTTGTTTGCTAAGTGTAACGAAGGTTCTCTATAGCAATCCTTGTTAATCCTGGTAACTTGTAATGCTTTGTGAAGTTGCATGCTTATCTCTGTAAAACCCTTTCTGCCAAAATGTTTATTTTCTTACCAAATGAAAAGAAATCTCAGAGAGAAAAATGTGTAGTTATTATCCAGACATTAACTCAAGGTACTAAAGAACCAAGGGCTTTACAAGAGTTTGTGTAAGCAAAATCTCTTGAAGCCTGAAATTAAGATGTAACACCTGGTAAAGTTTGACCAGGTTGTAACAGAGGACATGGGCAGCTGGGGTAGGAAACCTGTGGACCCTAGAGGCATGGGGACTTGAATAACAGAGGAAAAAAATTGTAAATGGGGGTTCTTCCAGGAAAGTTGCTGCTGCAGTTTCTCAGGTAGATTGGAAGGGTTGATTTTGCTTCTGATCCTATGGGAAAAAAATTCTAACTTTTTCTACAAGAAATAAAGGGAGACTTCTATGTCTATTACTAGAGAGGCCCTGCACCCAGTGGAGGTGGAGGAGAAGGGCAACCTGGTCAAGTGAATTTCTCCACCTCCACCCCCCCCATACCCTTGCTTTTTCACATAACATCTATAGACGCAGGATTAAAACAAACAAACAACAAACCCAGTAACTGGTTATAGAGGATTAATGGCTTTGACAGTTGTTTTTTTTTTGTCAAGTCTAGAAAATGACTTTAGCATGTGATAAACCTATGATTACCTTTGGCACTTCAACCCATTAGATATTGAAATCTGATGATATAATGCTGCAATCAATGTAACTAAACAAAAATAAAGTGCAGAACAATTGATATGAGTCAACAGAAACATACACCTATTCTTCATATAGCAGCTGATCAGTTATACCAGATGAGAATGTGGTTAAAACACAATAGATTTGCTTGAAATACATTATTCATTTTTAATTGCTTCAAATAGTTTCAAGCGGCTTGATTTTTTGCGGTGTTTTTCACCTTTCCTCCAGGTTTGAGTGCATTTAATTGTGGCTAGTGAAAATTCAAATAATTGAATGGATTGTTTAGCTAGGTCTAAATATGACATAATAGCAGTCTGATCCATAATGCAATGGAATTTATGCTAAGACTTTATTTTAGGATCACCTTGTTCAAAATCTTCTTCATTTGAATATTTTACTTGCCTTTCAAATAATTGTGTACATTAGCAAGATTTTCACAGGTATCATATTCTATTAAATTTCCAAACTCAACACAGTTTTCATCTTATTGTCAACACAGTTAACACATTATTATCAAAATTTTTATTCCCCCCCCCTGCCTGCCCCACAAGGACCTACTCTGCTAAATTTAAGCACCCATATTAGATGCTACTTCAAAACAGATTTTTTTTCTTCTTGGTTTTTTGTTTTCTTGAGACATTCAAAGCTACCTTCTTCTCTATTCTGTGTGGTCAATTAGTTTTACTAACATTAAGTCTCTAAAATTCCAACATTAGAGAGAAGTTAGATTCTTTAATTAAGTGTTCTGGGTCTCTCATAAATTGCTATTGCTTACTGGCTTGGGAAAACAGGGAAAGCAATTCAAATTTTACCCTGATAGAGTCTGCATTTCACCTCTGTAAACATAAGTCATGTGAAAATAGAGATAGTAGCACGAACAATAGTAATAGATAAGCTAATAGAAAGTACTGTAAATGTTAAAGAAAGAAGAAAAATACCAAAGCTTCAGCCTTATTGCAACAGAGAGAATTGTTATATTGCAGATATAACTAGTCAAACCATTCGTCATCAAATACTGATTCTAAAAAAATAAGCAACCACTGTAATTACAACTCACGATTACATTTCATAGAAACTATACTGTTTTGATGTTTATTGTGAAGTGTTTTAATATGTGAATGATGTGAGCTTTAGAAGAACTTTACTCAAACCCGTTAGTAGTCCTATCATCCACAAAATCATTGGAATAGCACCAATCTCTCTGTTGATTCTTGATTTTCTATTGTAGTAATGAAATGTTGATATTTTTGAACAGTTAGTAACATCAGGTGCCTCACTGAAGTCTGATTTCCTGTGACTTTTTGTAATTTAAACTATAAATAAACTACACTTATTACTGAGTGCCAAAACAGTTATAAAAGCTCTGTTTTCTATTTTCTATTACAAAAGCTCATTTTCACAGACAGCAGACTCATTTAAATTTTATCCAGTCATGTATGTTTTTGTTTTGACTGAATTAAAATTTGAGTTTGGTAAATAAATGTAGTTTGAAATTTATATAAAACTAAGTTTTCTCTTTATTGCTATCTTTATATGTATAAAAATGTCTATATCCATACTGATATCTATGTCAATATTCATATTGATAACCATTACTGTAGCTATCTAGTCTGCTGAGGTAATCTTGTGCTCATTCAAACATAATTGAGAACACTAGTTCTTGGGCTTTTTCCTATATGTATTTTGGAAAGGGCTTATCAGCTATTTGTTTGCAGTCTTAAGGAATTTCTTGCCTTTGATGAATTAGAATTTGAAACTGTTAGAAGCAACAAAGAGTAATTAGTTTGTATTGCCTGCAGAACTCAAAATTTAGCTGTGAAACCCTCAAAGAGGAATTTTCAAAGTCAGCTTATGTTTGTAAGTTCACACAGTGCATTTTCTGAAAGAAAGGAAAGACAGGACAAGGGTGTCAAGCACTGGAGGTGTTGGAGTGATCATCCCTGAAGGTGTTCAAGAAATGACTAGACGTGGCACTTAGTGCTATGGTCTCGTTGAAAAAGTGGAGGTTGGTTAAAGGTTGGACACAATGGTATTGGAAGTCTTTTCCAACCTCAATGATTCTGTGGATAGATGTAAACTTTAGGATCTGTTACAACTAGTATACTGACCAGAGCTTCTGCATGGTTTTTAGCATCTCCTTCAGGACTACACATCCAGTCTTCTTTCTGAATCTATGATTTTGAATTTTGTAGTAATTTCTATGATTCATAGTTATAACACTCTCAGGTCTGGAATGAAGTATGAGAAACAAATGTTTCCTTGTGAACCTGTTGGAGCCAAGACAGAGTGCAGTAAAGCATTAAGGAGTTGTGGATACTGCAAAGAAAGCAAGGCTTAATGGTGTAAGAAGGTCAGTGGGTTCTGATTCTTCTTTTTTTTTTTTTTTTTTTTGCATTCTCTCTCATTTTGGTTACCTGAACAGCTTATGAGCTCAGGAAGCTCTTCCCAGTTGCATGCCCTAGGTTCAGATTCTATGTGTACACAACACATGGCACTTTACTTCCATAGTTCAACTGTCATCTGAGTCCTTCCACAATAAATATGACAATGACAATCATGATGAATGTGCATGCTAACAATTTTATCCTCATCCAAATTACTGGGATAGAGGTTTTTTTATTAGTTTAAAAACTAAGTAAAGAGATTCCATTAGTGACAGAATTTTACAAGTTCACTCAATTTTCTCTAAAAACTCCTTTCAAAGTAATAGTCCAGGTCTCCATACATAAACATATTGCAAACCACTAACAAACAATGTCCCAAGAGAAAATGAAAACACTTTTTTCATTTTCTGTGATGCAGCTAATGCAGTGTACAGAAAAGTCTCCTACTTTTCTCTTTGAGTGGTCTTAAAATGTGATTTCTCCACTAGAAAGATTCTAATATGTGATTTCACTGTTAAAAAGCAAATTTATGTTCTGAATTTCTTCTACAATTATTTATAAGTCTGCAATCATTGAGTTCTTTGCTGCTCAAGATCAATCAATCCTGAATGTTGTTGAGTGTGTGCATAATTTCAAACACATACTGAATTAGAAGATCTATATATATTCCACTACAATAGTTTTCTGTATCCACTTGCCCCACAAAATGCATATAACTTCTGATTCCTGTTGAGAGAGAAACAGCATTTTTCTCCATGACTTATTAGGAAAGTCAAGCTTAGTTTAATTTTGACAGCACTGTTATTTTATAAGAATTATAAAACACTTACTGTAATTAATCATCTGGACAAATCAAAAAGATAATGTACCCTTCAACAAGAAAGAAGACCATTGTTTTTTATTCATGTTTTACAGGTCAGAGACAGGATTCTGGCCTTGAGGAAGAGAAATAAGTTCATTTTAAAAGAAGAGAAAAACAGAAAGAGGGTAAAAGTAGCCAAACACCTAAATGATCCACTGATCAATTGTGGGAACCTAAGACTATATGCTAATTAGCTCCCTTAGTTGGCTGCTACTTCCGAACTTGGCAATAAAGTAAAGGTTTTTGCATTGAGACAGAGGTATATTAAGTTACATTTTTTAGCCTCTCTTTCACAGTTCTATCCTTATTCTGTGCACATAGACTTACACTGTTTATGTGTAACAGGATAAATCTGGTAAATCTCATATTACACATGATGTACAAAGATGAATGATCCTTTCTTGTTAATTCTGTATTTTCAAAGAATTAACTAATCCATAACTGATAAAATAACAACATGCAGCACTAAAAACTCCTAGCAACAAGGAGTCCAATATAAGCCACATTTCTGGTGGTTTACCCGAAGCCGCAAGGAATGTTTAGACTCAGTATTGCCACCTATGTTAACAGTGCTCAGGTTAAGTTGTTTCTTTGCTTTAGACATCAGTGTAATCATATCCTAGAATCTTTATTGCTCTTTTTTTCCATAACATGTGGATATCTTTTACAGTAGCAGAAATGTTTTTGGAGCATTTCATTCTGTGATAGTATATAAGATAAGAGAGCATGATATCTGTTACAGTGACATTTTATGAAAGGTTGTTTTCTGGAAGCAGCTATTTTCTGCCTGGTTCTGGTGCAGAGAGACAGTTATCTTAGAATGCAAGTCAACCCATCTACCTTAGAGGCTTATTTTAGGATGGACTGGTAGACGTTGAAAATAATCTGATGGTTTTTGGAAAGAACTACAGGTTTCAAACTAAGATGAGACTAAGAAAATTTGTTTGTTAAGTACAATAAATTAAAAATTAATCAAAATTAAGAATTACAACCCCCCCCCCAACAACTAAAAACCGACCATAATCAATCAAATAACAACCACCAAAAAGAAGAGCTATAAACTATTCAGAAGCTTCTGGAAACAATTTACAAGCAGTTCTATCTATTTCCAGTTCATCAAACTCCACTACAAATTCCCAACGAGACAGCCCTCCTTCTCTCTAAAATTCATTCATTTTACTTCGATATTGTGAATGTTAAATGTGACTGAGAACATAGCCCAGGGTGTGAAAAAGCCCAATATTTAATATCAAAACTAATTTAGAACCTTGAATTGATTTTCTATGAAGACTGGATTGCTTGGACTTTGATATTAAATTCTGTCTCTTTCTAGTTAGATAATTATTTATTCAATGAAGTTTGGTAATCAAAGTTTAAGACAATATAAGGATGTGGAGAATGAAACAGAATACAGTTATGTTAAAACTTCGAAATTATTCAATACTCCTAATTTGAGACAAACAGCAAAACCCTACAAACATACAAAGAAATTACTGCACTGGAATTGAATCTGCTACTATCCAATGTCATAATGATGGTCTGAAGTTGCAGTTTGATTAACTGCATCTGCTACTGGCAAAATATGAAAGTGCACAATTAGTAAAGCAAGCACATGTTCAATTCCACTCAGTGAAATGTGATTGCACATTGCTTCTGAAATTAAGATGCTTTTATCTTTCTGAGTTGATTTTTTGTTGGCTTGTTTGTTGTTTTGGTTTTGTTCATTTGTTTATTATTTTTAAATCTAAATACTCACCACCCTAAACCAAATATTTCCAATGAATTTTCCTAGAAGCATACTTCCTTCTTCATTTCAGTCCTTTTTAAATATTATGTTTTCCATAATAAACACTACTATTCAGTACTGATTATAAAATATTTTCCCATTTTATTGATTTTGTTTTGTATATCAGCTTTTTGATACTACATTACTAAAAATAAAATAAGGAAGTCAATATTTATTTCTTCTTAGTTTCTACTGAATTTATATAATTACTTATATCAGAATCTTCAATAAGCTTAAAAAATTTAGAAGTCTGCTTTACAGAAAAAAAAAAGTCATGGTGAACTACATAATGCCTCATGCCTTCATGAATATATATTGAAATACAATGAGACAAGAAGAAATGGCACCTTTGCCATTTAGAGATTTAAAATTTAAAATGAACAGATTTTCATGTAGTAAGAGTACTCAAAAATAAATTAATTGCAAGTCTTGTTGTCCCCCTTTCCTTAGACATACAAACTCATATAACTGACAGACCTATATTGTCTAGATAGTTTTGACTGGTTGATATCAATATTATTGTCAAGAAACGACCAGATATTTCTTCTTTCCCCCAACTTCCATAATGGGAACTAAATACTGAGTGTTATCTAATCTTGTTAATTATTACAG
>VWZG01000813.1:0-50878 GCA_013396735.1 Grallaria varia
CTAGGTAGCTCTTTTTTTTCTTTTTAATTTTATGAAGCTGACACTGGAGGAAAAACGGGAAGCAAGTTGGCAACGAATTAGATGTGATTTCTTTTATAAGTATGGGCTTTCAACCACTTGGAAACCTCTGCTTACAACTGAAGTAACTTCCAAAATAAAACATTAGGAATTTTTTTTTTTAAGAACAAAAAAATGCATGTTTGTCTTCCCTGCTTCTGAAGAAAAGATGAGCACTCTCAAGACATATAATCAAAATTATAGAGTGTGAGAATTACTACAGACATGAGAGAAGGCTGAAAGCATGCACATATATATATTTGTATATCAAACTACAGACTGTCCTGACTGCAGTAGGTACCAAGACTCAGTTAGTTATCTGCTACAAATGGTATGGTTCTCCAGTTTGAAAGAGCAAAATGCCCAAATTCACAGAAGAAAGTTATTTGCAATCCTAATGGATGTCAGTATTTCCTGCAGGTGCACAGATAGAATATTCAGAAAAAGGACCTGCAATGAATCCATTAGGATCTCCATCATGGAAAAGAGATTCAGAGCTAGAGCTTTATGGCTCTGGTTACAAGAATTTGAATATTCCTTGTGTCTCTCTTCAGAAATGTTTGCTACAGTGAATCTGTATACTGGATAAGAATGAAGAACAATATTTGAATGTTTGTTTGCCCCCCTCCTTGCAAAACTGAATACTGGAAGAACAGCAAGAGATACAGAGCAGTAATGTCTCTCAAAACCGCAGTTACATTCTTCATGTGCCTCTGCCTAAAGGCATGATGTACACAGGTGTGCAGTAGTGGTCTCTGAAAAGGGTCAGTTACCCAAAGTTACCCTTGTTAAAATTAAGGTTCCTGGACAACACTGGTGAAAGGGAAAAAAAAAAAGAAATCTCTCTGTGGCAGTAAGAGAGAATGAAACATTTCAGATGCATAAAGTCAGATAAATTTTATTACAGAAGTCAAAACAAGTAGGTGCAGACTCTTCGTGCACTGAATGAGGTATCAATTTTGAGATGCCATACAAGTAGGAAAATTAAAAACAAAAAATCCTGGTTTTAACTTACGAACTTGAAATTGTGTATAATTATAGAAGCTAAAAAAAAAAAGCCCATAAAACTTGACCCTTAAGGAACTCCCAGCCACTCCTTCACAGACTAGTTCATTTAAGATGAAGAACAGTGAAATAATGCAGGTCTGTCAGACACCAACTTTTCTCTCTTACCACTAATTGGCAAAGACAACTGGACTGACACCAAATATTTTGACCTAGCCAGAGTAGCACTCAGCAAGGTTAACACCAAATTAAGAAAACAAACAGCCCAGTATGAGAACATGCGACTTTTAGTGGTAAAGAAAAACCACAGGACACACATTAAATGCATAAAGAACTGGTACTATAACTATACTCTCATGCAGTTAGAGAGAGAGACCCTTTATAGGCAGAGTAACTTTCAAGGAGATCAGATACAGACTGCAAACTAGGAATCATTTCTTCCAAAACAGGTGATAAATTCTGCTTTATGCTGAAGATAAGTACTTGCTCTGCTACATTAGAAAATTAATCAAAGAGACAATAATAATTTTAATTAACTGAGCTAGACATCATTGCCATATGTGAAACATTTATCAGTTTTCAAATTAAATATGGCACTAATCGAACAAGCAAATTTGAGTTGACTGTAACCACAAGAGGACACCTGGCCCAGACAGGATTAACTGCACCAGCATCAGTGGGACAAGACATTTGACTCTAGAATTTGCATCATCTCTATCACTTAAGAGGAAGCAGGGGTGATGTTTAAAAGCAGGCCAGTGATGCAATAGCATAGACTCAATTCTACCTGTTGGATAACTCAAATGCTTTGATGTAATTTCAGTCCATTACACATTTCCATTCACAGTGGATGTGAAAAAAAAAACCAAACTACTGTCCTTCTTGCTGCAGCCAACATAAGTTTGAAATGATAATCAACCTCTTCTCCTTTAAAGAACCCCACTTACTTCTAATTTTCTTTATATGTTACACTTTAGCATTAATTAGTCTTGCTGTTTTCCTCTGGCTCTTTCCAATTGATCCATATCTGTCCTCAACTGCAGTGCCCCAACTGGACATTCTATGCCATTCAGCTCAAAAGAAAAGATGGAAAAGTAACTTGATCATTGTGAGTAGGTATTTATACAAGATGATGGTCGATAGCTTTTTGTTTCTTTCTTTTCCCCTCCCCAAGGATGTAATACCCCCAGAAGTCACCTTCACATTGAAAATAAGTCACAGTTTTCTAGTAAAGACCATCTCAGAAGACTGTACACTGATACACAAGACTGTATCAGTGAGTGAGCATGGACCTCTCATGTCTAAGTGCAACATATTTAGACATTTTTCCAGTAGACATGATAAAGTTGCTTCCTGAAAAGGTCTTATGTTCCATATATAAAGACAAGACAAAGGAGCCTCAGTTAGCTCTTCTGAACTCAGAGCTCCAAGAAGTAGACAAAACTTTCAGGAAGTTTCCAAATAATGGGAAGCACAGGTAATAACAATAAAAAAACTCTCCTGCAGAACTCACTTCCTCCACCAGACACCACTGACTTGAATCTTTCTTTCAGCATTTACTTGCTGCAAACAAAAGCCTAAATAACACCAGGAGACACTATTGGCCAAATCTACAAGTAATTCAAGTAAATCAGTAAAATTTCAGTAAGATAATGAGGTATCCCAATAGCAAATGCAAAACAATCAACAATATCCTCAGATGCTGATCCTTTTTTTGTGATGTTTTATAGATACAGTCACTGAAAAATTTTGAATGGCGCAGAAAAATAAAGCTCAAAGACCTATTGCAAAGTGTTGATTTTTACAGTTTACCTCCTTCTTACCTTTCCTGTGGAACAGCAAACCAGTACTCATGTTTTTTGTCCCTCTGTGCATACTGTTGCATTGATGCACTTGCTTGAGAAACAAATGTTTTTCTCATTGGTTTCCCAACCCTGAGAAGCAGAAACTTGTGTGATCGATGTCTTCTTTTTTCTTTTGTAACAGAAGACCCTATTGATAAAAAAAAAGTAAGCTATCCATAACATACAAAAGAGCTTAACAAAATCATTAACTAATTTTGTATTAGGCAGTACAGGTATATAGGACATTTATAGAAACAAGTAATGGAAGATAGGGTAACATAAGTAGTAGTAATTACCTGCCTATTATGTAAACTGCATCAGTAGAATTTACTTCAGGGTACAACACATTAATTAATTCCAACATTCAGTTCTGCTTCCAATTGCAGATCACATTATGATAGTATTCCATCCATGCTTGACAGTATTCAGAAGGTAATCTCAGTGCATTCCCCTCAATACTGAATCAGACAACCCTCCACTACTAAAAAGATATCCCACACAAATGCAAAAGACACAGTGTTAAATAAGTACTTTGGCTTGATTCACACATGTTAAACCTGTTCATTAGTCACTTTCTGTTTACAACAGAAAAAGTTTAGCACTACTAATACAGGATTAAGATGAATTTTACTCTGTTAACTTTATCAAACACCTCAATGATATGAACATGACCCCAGGAGGAAGTGTACTGGATGTTGCAGTACAGGTTTTTCCCTCCAGTAATGTATTTAATTGAACTAATAAAATTATATGATTACCCTCAAGGTCTGGATTGTAAAGTCAGCATAGGGTAAAGGAAGAAGCCCTTCTTAAAATTCTTTCTTTACTAGATTAATTGCCCAAATCTTCCAGCCACAAGGGACTTTTATAAACCAAGGAAGGAAAAGGTAAACTTAAGAGTTCTTATCATCAGTTATGTCAACAAAGGATTTATCCTATCTCTGGTATTAAATGTACATGCAGATTATGCTCCAGTTTTCTATGACAATCATTTTTTGCTTTACAGCAAGTTCTCCTTCAATGTCTACGCAGACCAAAGATCCACTAAGCAGAGACAACATCACCTTCCTGATCTAAACATTGCTACTGTATGTTTTCTCAATCAGATTTTCAACGTAAAGTTTTGAATAGCACTGTTCCACAAAAGATTATTTTCCCCCAGTAACTACTTAAATGTGTGCCTCTATTTTCAGTCAACATTTTAGAATTATGCCTGCTGTATGGTAAGTTAGTAATAACATGCATTACTTGCAAGTATTTTATAAATGTGTCAGCTCAAAGGGAAATTTCCAGATTGAAAAAAAAACCACTAAAAAGAAACAAAAAAGCCTGTTTCATAGGACTGGCACGTGACCTTTGTGGCAGTGTCAGATAAATATTCTTAAAATAATCTGATATTTGGTATTTTGGTCCTTCACATGCAGCTGTTGAGAACTTCTCTGAGCTCAGAGAAGTGGGATTTTAGTTCCAGCTACCAGACAGAATGAAAACAAGTAATTTAGCCCTGCCCCCAAGTCTCAGAAGGGCTATTTAAGATGCTTTTTTTTTTGGTGTATTTCTTCAATATCTTCTTGTATACATGACACAGACTTAATGAGAAAAGCTTTCAGCAATGGCTATTGCGTGTCGTCTTGTTTTTCTTTTCCATCTCTGCAAATATTCAGCTAACAAAGCAGTAAACAGACATGCTATTATTAATGGTATTTCAGCTTGTTCATACACACAGAAAACTACAGACCATTACAATTTCTCCAAAGTGTCAACTACATCTAGTTTTATTTCAGTCTAGTGGTTAACATAAGTGTCTGTTAAAATAAGAGTCTAACAGAGTCCTGTGTAACAAAAAAATTAAAAATAGATACAAGGGAGACCTTTTTAGTTATTCTGGTCTACTCATAGTTATCTACTTGCATTGCATCAGCTGCTCAATATTCAGAAGAAATGGATTATTAATTCCAAACTCAGAAACATTTGATCTGCACAGATCAAAAAATAGTAGTTCCCAAACGCCTAAATGTTCAAAACTCCCACAAAAGAGAAAAAATTAACAAAGACCTTCCTATACAAAAGAGATTAAAAAAAACTATCTAGGTATCTTAATGATCCAAAACTCATAGTATAACTACTTCAGAATTTTATTCTGAGACAGGATACCTGACAGTGTTTATGGTAACTCAAATTTTAATTGACCTAGTATTTTTAGTGATCTACTGTTAATAGATTTGTAATTTTTAGTCTGATGGCTTTCAAGAGTTAAACAGGAGATCTGTGCTTTTACCTTGGTTCTATTTAATTGCATCTGTAGAAGGTTCACCAAATTATCTAGACTAAGAATATTTCTCAATTTACTGGTTTATTTGCATACTGGTAACATAACATGCAATAATAACAAACATATAACAATTCCTACTGAAGTAATGGTACAAACCTCCAAAAAGGAACTTTTTTTTTTAAAACTTTTTTTTTCCTTTCTACTTTACCCCCTCAAATTTGAGAGAGGCTGGGTGTAACAGGGTGTGCAGGTTTCTAGCCAGCACTCTTCTGTGAGACTGTGTGCAGATACTATTTGGTAATTCACTCTGTGAATGTACAGATCACATAACACATAAAATACCTCGAGACACTCAATGATATTTTAGAAAACCAAAAACTAAAGCATTTAATACAATGGAATTATAAATAATATTCAATTATAAGAAAAGCAGCAACTGTGGCAAAGAACACTTAATATCTGCATTTTTTATAAGTCACAACCAGCAACTACTCCTAGCTCACATATTTGCCAGAAGAATACTTTTAATACTTAAGGCATAAAAGTCAAACTTTTTCCAGAATGATGCAACCATTCCTGTGCTTCAGATTTCTAAATTCAGTTACTTCCTCAACAGAGGAAGAAAAACTAAACAAAAGCAACAGAAACTACTATTCCAGATTCTGAAGTGTAAGACATTTCTGGCAGCCAACGAGCATACCTCTCTATTGACTGTAATTTCAACTTATAATTATTAGCATAAAGAATTTGACCTTGAAATACAGTTCATATATTTTTAATGCTTGTCATGCACTAATAGATTTTTTCTAGCCCCCAAGATATTGCACAATTAAAACAACTAGCTTATTTGTCTCCATTAGTAAGATGGTAAGGCATCAGAAAGTGACCTACAGAGGTTTTAAAAAGCAAAAACACATACAGAAGCATATTTAAGTTGCTTAAAGGCACAGCATTTTTTTATAGGAAATAACTTCCAACTAATAATCCCCGGCCCTCATGTTTGCAGAAGAATAAAGGTACTCAGAAATAAAACCTAGCTGTACACCACATCCATGCCATTAGTTTCTTGTCATCTAGCTCTTACTTGTCCTGATAAATGTTTTTTGGACACTTAACTTTGTTCTAGTTGCTAGGAAAGCATGACAAGTTACAAGTGAAACAAAATTCTTAAATTATCAAACCCAGTGTTAAGACTCTGATGTTTGCTGCTCACACCATAAACCTTAACCAGGAGGCAAACATGCTATAAATAACCAATTCATTCCCTGAAATGCATTCACACACATGTGTAATATATATGATTTCTGTGAGGAAAATTATAGTAACCAAGTTACCTGCATTCTCCAATTCCTGAGCAATATTTTTTCCACTAGTTTATGTGGCTTAACTTTGGCATATCTTCAAGTCAATGAGAAATATAACCCATATATGGGGAAATGGGCACACAGAACGAAAACAAACTACGAAGATTCTAATGAACCAGAACGGGATACATTGTAAATCCAAAGGCTAACACTGTATCCATAAATTCCCACTGACTCACCTTCTATCCGCCCATCTCCGGCAGGTACAGTTTTCTGACTAATTTCTTTTTGTGAATCCTGCTGCATGTTTTCTCTTTGTTGTTTTGTTTGTTGCATAGTGTGGGTCTTCCAAAGTTTGCGGAGTTCTTCAACTTCTGTCTCTGAGTCTTGAGTTTGCTCTTCCACTACTTTTCCTTTATTAGCTACCTCTTTCTTTTGAGAGTCTGTGGTATCTTCACAATGTGGACACTCCTCTTCATTCTCTGGTTCTTTTCTGAGTGAGGAATCTCGATCCTTGCCAACTTCTGCCTCTTTGCCATGCTCCTCACTACCATGTGATCTTTGTAAAGACTGCTGGGAAACATCTGCAGTATGTTCACTAGGTTCTCGACCCACCTTAACAGACGTTTTAGCACTTTCTGAACTTAAGTGGGTACCAAACTGTTTAACACCTACAGCACTGGGCTTTAAGTCACTGGCAGCTTCATTTGAGTCTGAAATGACTGTTAAACATTCAGCACTAGTCTGGTTTATTGTTTGGACAGATTCTGATGATGCTCCAGAAGATTTATCTTGACGAAGCTCATCTGAGGAAACAAGTTCCTCCCGTATTGGAGAGAGTTCTGATTCTGTGAATACATCTTCTGAAAGAGACTCCTCTGTGCTCCTTGGGGCAGTACTAGCACTGTCATTGCCTGTATCCCGAATCCTGGAATCCATTTCGTCTGTATTGCTCTTTGCAGCTTTCTTGGAATGGCAAAGTTCTCTTACTGACAACTGCTCTACATCTCTGTTGGGCAAAAAAGAATGTTGTTATAACAGTTACCTTTTATATCAAGCTTACTTCTTTATTAAGTTTTGTTTAAACTCTTAAAAGAACAACACAACTTAATCCAGAGCATTAGTAATAAACAAGCATAAAATACAACACTGTAACAGTAAACATGGCAGACCTTTTGCCAGCATGACATCGGACTTCCCAAAGTCATGACATTATTTTCATAAGGAGAAGCTCCACTATGAAACCAACTAGATTGTTTCAGACCTTGAAAGTGTAAAAATAAAAGCCAAAGTAAAAACAACAAAAAGCTACACAGAACCATAATCTCTAGAGGCAAAAATCATCCAAAATCTTTTAAGTTTTGTCTACCAAAGAGGCCAGTACAATTGTACAGATCTGTCCCACCCTATGAGGAAGTTGTCACCTAGCTCACAGATAAGAAGTGAATGGCAGAAATCATCTGGTCTCACCTTAGCTATCTAAGCCAGTCAATGTAGAATAGGAACCATCAACATAGATGTCACTATTCTGCCCCTGGGAAATACCTAAAACAGTGATCAGCGTCTTCAGCAGGTACCTAATTGTGAGGATACCACTGCCTGGCAAAATAAACCCCAAACTACTTGGTACAACTGAAGATGTCGATAAATAACGTAATCAAAAAGCAAGCATAAAAACTTTCCCCATAGGACATAGTCTCGACTTAAACTTGCCTTTCAAGATAAGCTGAGTTTTAGAAGAGGAAGACTACAAAGGTACTGTGCACATGCTCAGAACTCAAGCTTTTCTGCAGTTGTAAAAAAAATAAAAAACAACAAACAAACAAAAAAACCCCAACATCTGAGCTGTTCACAACCTTCATAAAAAAATTCTCATGTTTAAACACACTCTTGACTGGAGTTCTCAATATCAATTTCCTTGCTATCACAAGTACATCACCTCTTCCATTACCTAGTATTAAATGCTTTTAAGAAGCTTGTACATTGATCTCCTGTCTTGAAGGATAATATATTCACTCCATAGTTCTACAAAACTTTATTCAGTTAGTTCATATTACTGAGACACCTGTGAAATTTAGGATGTTTTTGCAAAGCATATGCACCCACTTATCCAAGTGTTAAGATGGAACTGATATTATGCCTCTGCTGATGGAGTAATTCTGCTTACAAATCATGTACGTAATAAATTCTAAAGTCTAACCTATTAGACTGGGCCATTTCCTTGATTTTTCAGGATTATGCTGGTAATAGGGCTCTCATACAAGCACAACCTAAGGTTCATGAAATCTGTAAAACACTTGCATGTGGTCAGATATGCTTTTTTTGTCCTGTTTCAGCACAGACTGTGGCTTATAGATGGAAACCATACAACAGGAAATTGCAGTTTTGAGAACCAAAGAATCCATCAGGTTCATGATCATTTCCCATATGAATGATCTGAATACAAAGATTGTTTGCCCAAGTTTAAGGAGGTTTGACAGTTGGTAAAATTGGCAGAGGAGTTAATTGTAACAGTGGAATATTTAGGGAAAAAAAAAACCCGTGAGAAGATTTAAGTCTCAAATACCTCAAGACACCCAGGTCTTGTCAGATCTAGCTGTAGCTGTTGGGACCTCTGCGTTTACAGACTTAAGAAATTTGATTTTTATTTCTCCTAAAATTTACAAATATGCCTTACCTTTTTATGAGGCTACAGTACAAAAGTGGGGGGACTGAAGAAAACACTAGAAGTTAGTATTCCATCCAATAATTTATAAAGTTGACAACAAATACAAATCAAATTGGACATGCAGGGCTCTGAATGCACAGTGTGACCTTTTATTAACTGACATGTTTTCATTCCATATGCATTCATATTATAAACAAAACATGTGCTACAGGAGCACAACATCATAAAGGGCATGACTTGTAAGTCATTATTAAGTCATTAACAAGATAAATATGCTAGGAAAAAACCCCACTTGTTTTGTAACTGTGATATTATGATTCAGACAGGTAGGTTACAAAGAGTCATCTAATTTTCATTATCTTTTTCCTTCCACTGTATATTGATTGAAGTAGGAACTGTGAGCAACTTTTTAAAATGCAGTCTGGAAAATAAACTTAAGCAATCATGCTGAAGGCATCATCATTCTATATCAAAAGCCCCAAAGTACTACTGCAGCAATATATACTTCAGTTGTTCTTTCAAGAGACACATGACTTCAGGCAGTCAAGATATCAGTTTACTACCACATTTATGCCAAAACTGAGCATAAAAATGGTATGAGGCAACTTACTTCTGGGTGTCCAGGTATTTAAGATTAAGATTGATGTGCTTAGTATATTAAGATGTGCTTAGTGCACTACCTATAAGAACTGTAAAAGAGTATTTTTCAGAGTTCTGAGTATCTTTGAACCTTACTTAAAATAGCCGCATTTTTTAAGATTTACACATCAGGCAAACCGGTTTACACACTCACATCTAGGCAACACTACCTTAGTTATAAGTAGATAGTCATGGCAGTCTGCAAATGTTAGTTCTTTATGGGCTGCAATAGGTAAGGGGGATGAGATTTATTATTTTTAATCCTTTTTTGTTTTTAAAGACAGAATTTATCATACTTTGGAGAACAGTAAAAATATTAGATGACAGAATGGAACAAAGATTTTTAATAATGCTGTTTAAATTTGGTTTTAAATGCCTGCCAGGCTGAACACCAGTGATTAAAGCTCACCGATGCAAATACACTGTTTACCAAAAACAAGGCTACACCTAAAGGTGAATATGCAGTCTCACCCCTAGCCAGAAAGGGAAAAAATATAGTCCTAGTCCCATGAAAATATACACAAATCTCAGAAAACAAGTCTTGCAACCATGTGAGCAACATGAATTTGAGAAGTGAAAAACAGTAAATGAAGATTTTACACCTAAGACAGCTTTAAGTTTCACTTTTCTGTCTCATACACCAGTTTTTAAATTATTGAAGAATCAAATACATCTGTTACTGTTTTCATAGTAGGGACAGACTGGGCAGAGGAAGTGGTGTGGTACCTCTTGCTATACACTGATCTTTTAGAAGAGACTATTGGATGAAACTACAATGCACGTATATAGAAGAGGATTTATTCTGTATCATATATAGAATGTGAGAACTTCAGGTAAAGCAAGTTTGCTATAGGGTATTTCCAAGCAAATCTTTGTTTTTTCTTACCAAGGAAAAGAAGGAAAATGCTGGTTTGCTAGTTTTGTATGGTCAACACATGGCTACAGTCCAGATTTACTCAAAGCTTTACCAGTACTATTCTATCTTACATGCTTAATGAATCCTTAATTTTGCTGTCCACAATTTCCTTATACAGAGCAGCTGACATCACTTCTTCCATTGGACACATGATGCCATACTCTTCACAGCCGTTCTCTTGGACCAGAGGATCCATTTTATGAGGATCAAACATTATGTTATTTGGCGTCACTAGCAGCACACCACTGACCGTACCCTAAAATGAGAGGGAAAAGAAGTGGTAACTTTTCTCCTTCATATTTAATCTTTTTCTCCATTTTTGTTAGTGGTTATTGTTTGTTTGGGGTTTTTTGTAGGAAAAGGGCATGTTCTATTTTTTTAAAGCACATTTTTATTTATATTTAAGCAGCCTGATACAGTTTCTTGTGTTTTGCAGTCATATAGAAATGGTACTTTTTCTGAGGAAGCAAATTAATGCCACTTATACTTCCCCAAAGAAAAGTTTTAGTAAAATAAGAGAAACCATTGCACCCTAATAGATACACTAAACAGCTCCTCTGAGGTAGGAGACATCCTTCCCAGATAACCACGTGGCTAAGTTGGTAGGTTTGCAAGCAATTTCAAGCATTGTCTAAAACTTGACTCTTAACTCTTCTCACTTTCTGCTATTTGAGAACAAAAGAAGATACCTTCAAAAATTGTCATTTATCGTAATTTTCTAGACACAGAAGTAACACAGTAGCCAATATAAGTCATTCTAAGTTAGTGTGTCTCTGACTGATCAGAAAAATATGTTTACAGAATAAAAAACACTAAAGACTTTTAAAGATGCAACTCCGGATGGGTCTAATCACAATGATACTGATGCAGTACATGAATATAAGTAGATTCTAAACTTTTGAGTATAAAAATTTTTTAACATTGACAGTCATATTATACAATACAGGTGTAAAAAAAAAGTTAATTTATAATATGTTGAACTTTCTTTTAAAAAAAAAGTGTTACAAACACATGCAAACACCAACACCCGTTGCCTGCTACAGAAATTCATTTAACTGTTAGAACAGTAGAGTCTGAGCTAAAACCATGACTTGGAGACAATCTAGCCTTAAGTAGAATGACAGGGATCCTTCAGTTAGAGACTTTGAATCCTAAGACTTTACACATCAGGACAGACATTCAAAACTTTTATGTAAGAATTGGGAAAGAGTCACTTCATGTGCTGCTGAAACTTTATAGGAAATCAATAAATATTCAGCTTACTAATAAAACATCCACGGTGATTACAAACATTGTGCATTGGGGGGACTGTTTGTTTTCAGTATTTTTTCAAGATGACATATCAGGGCAGCATGAAATACTGCTACAATCCTTCTCAATTCCATAAATTTGTTCCCAGGTGACAGCTGATGATCTCCACAGTAGAAAAACAAAGATGTCATATAGTAAAAAGAGAAGTGCAAGTTATAAAAACATGCCCCTAAAATAATTATAAAGTCTACAACAGTGACCAAAGGTATCCTTAGTATGGAAAAATAGAAACAGTCTCAAAACCAGCTCAAGCATCTAGACTTGATTCCTTATAGTCGTTCAGTGCCTAGTCAGGATTTTTATGTATCTTTTAGAGTCCAACATGTATGCTAAAGACTTTAAAGTCAGGAGAACATATTTACCCAATTCCAAGATGTTTAGGATACTGAAAAACCCCCCTATCACTGGCATTTCTTTCCCAGCACCATATTGAGGAAATAGACTTTCAAGGTGTAAAAAGGATCTCCCAGACAAGGACTGTCAAGAGGAGTCAAGATTTCGTTATATTCACTGCAGTCTAGAAGACAAATTTAACATGACTGCAAAAGTCTACTCAGAAGAACTGCTTCTCTTTAAACATATTACTTCTGTAAATTTGGTACATAATTAAAATATGCAGCAGCATTTCTGTATCTGAGCTTCTTCATTAATGACCACACATGAAAATGGAATTTTATTAATATTCTATAGATCTGATCCAGAAAAGACAAGGTCATAGCCTTGATGGCAGCTGGATTAGATGACCATTGTAGGTCCCTTCCAATCAAATTATTCCATTCTATTCTTTCACTACCCACATGTTGCATATGGGAAAGGAAATGGGAGTTCTAAATCCTATACAATACCCAAGACAGAAATCTGAACAACCATTATAAAGGGAAGATTAGAGCCAAACTATCACACTGGTGTGCCCACACACAAAGATTAGGCAGTTCAGTAAAACGCACTTTTAAGAAGGTTTGGGAGGACTCCTGATAAGAACTTTTCAAAGAGAATTTCTTGAACACACATGGTTGAAAAAGAACTGTAATTCATGATGTATGAAGCTTTTATCAAAGATAACAATTTTATTTTATTCTTAGTTTCTTGTAGGAGCTTTGAACGATGTCAGAGTTCTCCTTTTCACTTAATGAACAATGCACTTGTGCTTTCTGTCCTCTAATTTTCAGGTCTGTGGTTTGTTTTTTTTCAAGCCTTAGTATTAGTAATTTTCCTTTACCTACTACTTTTCAAAACAATTTAAGTAAACTAGCAAACATAAGAAAGAACCAAGTATTCACACCTCCTCTACTAGTTTCAGTTTCAATCAAGCAGACTGTTTAAGATACCTTTTCCTGCCTCCAAGGAACAGTGCAGTACACTTTTCTACAGAAGAAGGAAATGGTGCAGCTCTAAGAGTGGGCACACCTACATCTGCAGTAAACAGTGCGTTAAGGTGTGACTGCAGCTCACAGGTTACACTGATTTATTGTCTGAACAGAGTGTGGCATATTCACATGACCCTGTCTTTAACTGTGCTCAAAACTCTGCCTTTAACTAGCCACAACCAGTTAGCCAGGAGCAAGTGCAGTGAACACAGCAAACAAGTCCAGGTTCCAGCCACTGCAACTTAGAGAATTCCTTGTTGCTTGTCCACAAAGTCACAGGTGTAACTAAAACAAGCTCCAAACACATACAGAATAAGTAGTGTTACAAAGTGAGAAATGAGACCGTCTTAATTAATGAAAGCCCCTTTGCATAATTAGATGCACTGAAAAATAGGCATTCACTAGATTTCAGTTTACAAGTAGCAGTCACACTGATGACAGACTCCCAACTGAAGCCTATAAAACAGTTAACTACTAGCTTCAAAATCACATCCAGACTGGGAAGCAGAGAATGGATCTTTTAAGCTTTTTCTAGAAAATTTATCAACCTGCATCATCAGAAAACTTAACAAGGAGAGGATAAGACAACACCTAGATGCCATTCCTATCATATGTGACACAAAGGCTAAATTATATGTTAAACTTGCAAAACCTGGCACTCAAATCTGAGCAAGTTAGTACTCATTTCTCTCCCACCTACCTCCCCAGGCATGGACGGATACTGCAATGGATTATACAACACTATAGCAACAGAGTTCTCCCTGAAGTTCTTAGAAAATAGACTATAATGATGCAAGTCAAATTCAGATGCCATTAGTGTGTCTTGTAACATTCTACTGAGAAACTACAGCACGTAAATAATACATTGTAAATTTTAACCCTAGATCGTAACTTTTCCAGGACAGCCAATTTCTAACAAAGGCTCACAGGCCTCAATTCCTCTGCATCGCAGCACTTAAAAAATGTATGGAATGAAGAAAACTAACTGCAAAGTAAACCAAAGTAAAACCAAAGCTGATCCAGTACTTGCCTCACCAACTTGTAACACAGCTTTTGTCAATACACATGTATTTCAAAAGGTTTCAAGCCTAGACACGGATTGGCAACCCCTTCCATCAGCCAAACAAAACAAAAAAACAACCAAAAAAACCAGTAGTTCTAGAAGATCCTTATTTATCCGTTTATCAGTAGCTTATCTGAAAACCTATTTCTGAGCAACACAGAATCAGCAGTATTTCTACATTCACACCCAGACTTCAGGCAAAGCAGGAAGTACTACATGATTTTTCATAAATAGTGCCTCATAGTAATTTCTCTGTGAGGTAGGAGAGCAATACATTTTGTTTGTTCCTAAAGTGTTCTTAGGTAAAGTCTTTTGACATGCTCAGTCTCTGAAAGTCTGTGCAAGACTTGTACGCCTATGAGATGAATGGAGATTAATTAAAGTGCCACTAATTTGGAGCCATTTGTGTAATGACACTAGTGAGAGAACTGTAACTACAGCTTCAAAGTTAAAAAAAAAAAAAGATTTTACCATACTATACCCAATGGAGAATATAGAATTGCCTGTTTACAGAATCAGAGGTTTATTCTGCTAACCCTGTTCTGCTTTAAAACAAAAAAATGGAAGCAAAGCTACACAACTACACAATTCCTTATACTATAAGGCATATTCTTCTCCACTGTATGTAAAGAAAATTACTTATTTGAGATACCAACATAAGGAACAAACAGACCTCATGCCCTCAACACAAAAGAATTACTTAACAGTATGGCATCAGGGAAGTTTGTCACCTATCAACTGCTTGCATCATGTCCTGAAACAAGTGGCCTCGGGAATCCAAAGAAAACAGCGAGTAAAAAAATAAATACTGAAGTAGACATATACGTGCACATAAGCTGATCCATGTACCCATCTGTGACTAAATTACACTGCACTGTTTATGATTTAAAGACGCTTTACTGTTACATGCCATATGGTAACATCTGAAGGTTTCAGTACCTTGCCATTAGTGATGTACTTGCAATTAATTTTTAGAAATTTCTCTGTAAACGCTTCCTCCTCTTCAGAGGTGGAGGATACCACTCTTGTAGGACGAACACATGCATGCGCTGGTGAAGCAGCTGACTCTTTCTGTTGGACTCCATCTGGATCCTAAAAGAAGATACAAAAAAAAACCAAAACAGAACTGAACAACTTGTCTTTTTAAATATTAACTTTCAGACTTTCTGTTGTGTAATCCCTGTGAAAAAAACCCTTAAAAATAGGGTTCCAAATCCACTCGAGCTTAAAGTACTGCTTTGATCTGACAGTGTCTATAGCTAACGAAGCACAGCTCAGCCAGTCCCTGATAAAAAAATACACCTGGGCAAAGAATCAGAATCGCCCTAGAATAAACAAGAAAATAATGATCAAAACACATAAGGAGATGACCCATTATTCTGTCACATGTAAAATTTGAACAGAAGTTAACAGAAAGGATTCTTTTCCAACTTGAACAGAAGTCCTATTAAAGGTCTACTGTAATCCTTCCACAATATTATACACTGCTTTAAGTTGGAAGGTCAGCTAGTCTAGCCTTGTGCTCAAAGAAGGCCTAAATCTACATTCAATCATGTTGCTCATGGCCTTTCCAGTTGATTTTAAATCTTTAAAGCTGGAGGTTCCACAGCCTTTCCAAGAAACCTGCCCCAGTGTTTAGCCATTCTCATATTCTTCTGTTATTTAACCAAGACCTCTTGTACAGCAACTTGCAGCTGTTGCTGTCCATAATTTTACTATGAACTTCTGGAGACCTTCACTGTTCTTCTCACTCTGATCTGTACTAGGTAGTACAACATGGAAATCCAGTTTTCCATCAGTATTTTCTTCTCCAGCAAAAAAACCCCTCAGAAAATACAAAACAAATGTCCCACATCTCAACCAGTCCTTGTGCCTCATATATTTCCATTCCCTGACCATCTTAATGGCTCTCCACTGGACTCACTCCAGCATGTCAAACTTTGTCTTGTACTGAAGGTGCCAGAAGTGGACACAACACTGCAAATGCAGCTTCACAAGCCCCCCTCTTGCTATTACACCTGACACCCGGCATGTGATCAGACTGCATCTTCACAAGTAGACATTGTTCAACATCTCCACCAGTCTCAATCTCTCCTTGGCCCTCAGCTTTCTCTGCAAACCTTCTACATAGCTAGCCAACCCTCAACCCTGTACTGTTACATGGGCCTCTTGTCTGTCCCAGGTAGGTCTTAGCAGTTCTTGAACTTCATGAGGTTTCTGTTACTTCATCTCTCCAGACTCTTGATGTCTCTGATGAGCAGTCCTTGCCCCTCCCTCCACTGTACTGACCACTTCCCCTAGTTTTTGAACAGCATCACTCCAACAGGGACCTTCAAGGACTTGAAAATGACCACCACCACCACAGAAAACAGTGTCCAAGACCAGGCTCGATGGAGCACTGTGTAACCTGGTCCAGTGGAAGGTGTCCCTGCCCAAGGCAGGGGAGTTGGAGCTAGATGATCTTCAGGGTCCTTTCCAACAAGCCATTCTATGATTCTACATAGAAATAAACAATCACACATACATGTTGAATAAGTTCAAACACAAAGATCCCAGCAATTTTTCCAGCTTATCTTTTATTCCACCCATTCAGTTCACATTTCCCCAGTATTTTAACAGGGCTGCTTTGGGACTATGTCATAGGCCTGGCTATAGTCAGGCTAAGAAACATGCATTGCTCTTCCCTCATCTGCTGAGCCTGTCATCTCATCACAGAAAGCAATCATTTTTGTCAGGCATGATACAGCCTTGGTACATTCACTCTTTCCAACCATCTTTGTCATTCACATGCCTGGAGGTAACTTTAGGAGGATTTCTTTCACAACCTCCCTGGGAAGACAAAAATAATTGTCTATCTTGCTGCCTACCAGTATATCTAACTAAGTAGTGAACATGAAAACCTACCAGGGACAAGACAGACTGAGAAAAAAATTATTTTCAAATAAAAGGTACAGATATAGAAGACAGACTGCACCAAAGACTCTTATAGGTATAACCACCTTGTTTTAGATTTTTCCCCACAATTAAAGATTTCCATTTTATAGACAATTGCTACTTTTAGTTATTTATATTACTATTTTTAAAAAACGTGGACTTTTATGTTCCCTTTGGTTTTCTACTTTCCTGTACAGTTCTATTCACTAGTACAGACTGCAGCTAAATGCCTTTAATCATATCCAGAAACACAACACACAATTGCTTTGAGTTCATCATTTGTCCTGCACTACTTTATCCTTTACCTGCACCTTTCAACTTTCATTAGAAAACAAACAAAAAACCAAAACAAACTGTAGAACACTGAACCGAATTTTGCTGAAAAAGTTAATGAAGGTATAATTAAGAAACAAACCTCCTGGAGATGAGTTCTGCTTCTATCTACACCTTTCTACTAAAAGGTCTGTGGCCACCTTTGAGACACAACTTATCAAGTGGCTGTGAGTCCTCAGCTGATCTCCAAGCCCGCTGTGACTAGGCCAGCTATTTCTCATCTTGTTGCCATATGACACACAAGCAGGAATAATACTGGTGGTAGACTCCCAATTTAATGATAATGCCCTTGTCACTATGTATTATTTTGAAGTGGATTTTAAGCTTTATAGGTAGCAAAGCACATTGGATCTTCTCAGACATGTGCATCAGACTGTTGAATGAAGAAATCCTTCAAAAACCCAGCAGCATAAGAAAGGTTTAAAAAAATCTAAGCTAGAACACAGTGACAGTAACAAACAGTGAGATACACACTGAAATCTTAGCTTGTGTAGCAACGTGAAAAAAAAACCAACCAAAAAACCCCACCAAAAGACCCCCCAGCTCTAACTGGGTTACACAGGTTATATCAGCCACATGCTGATTTGTATTTAGTCACTTGGTTGCATTGAGCTACTCCAATGTTTGTGAAAACAGAAACAAAAGAACAGAGCATATCATAGCCTATTTGACTCAACAGGGATTCAGATATTCCTTAATCATCTTATTAAATATCTACCAAGAACTCAGTGATTTCAAGAACCAGAGAACAGAGAAAACTCCTTTATGTTATACATACTCTCTTTACCTCAAAAGGTGCTTAAATTTAAACTGCAAATCTGGACTCAAAATTGGAGGAGAGACAAAAGAGAGCACTAGAAAATGTATGCTAGTTTTTCTCTCATTCAAAATGATAGCAATCAGCAAAGAGACAAAAGAAAACCAAGAAAAAAATATGAAGAACAAACCCCTCCAGCCTTAACTGCTCACACGGAAGCTGAGTGCCTTTTGTATTGCTGGAGAGACTGTCTGAAAAACAAAATCAAACACACAGAGTCCACACTGACCAGCGCAAGAGATTTCTTTCCTTGGTTTCTTTTGAAAAATATTTCCTCATTCCTTACATGTAGTTTGAAAGGTCTCAAAGACAATAAACCCTTTATTGTATATTGTCACATTGCTCCTTTGGCTTTCCCTGAAGCATTTAAGAACTACTTGTAATGATCCACAACACGTAACAAGATGCACAAGATACTTCTGCAACAGTAAAGTTCCGATAAATAAAATTTAACACTCAAATTGTTGCTATCACTGGACAATAAACAAAATAAGCTTTCGAAAAAGAGGTTTTTAACTTTTTACGTATTTTTGTCTACTTTGTTTCTTTTACACTTTCAAGTTTTGTCTCTGCTATGTGCATACAGTCAAAAAAGTTTCCACTAAATTACAGGTATGGCTACAATATTAAGCCTCCTTATCTACTATTTGCTAATGAGCATACACAAAAAAAGTATCGACAAAAGAAAGAATAAGGTGTTTTCTGACATAGAATCTGGTGCACTGTAGAAAAAGTTCTGATTTCTAATAGTAAAACTAGTAATTTTCTCTCTAGTAACTTCTCACAACATATGCTATAAGGCAGGTGTTTCCTAGCATTTACAGTCATTTTGAGATTGACAGAATACATTCTTATATGTTTTGTATCTTACAGACTAGTCTACTTACTGTGCTACACATCCAGTGTGCCATAAGACAAAAGAAATTATTCAGCACAAGTGACAGCAGGTATCTTATGAAAAAAGGCATGCTAAGTCAGAGCAAAAGTACAACAGCAAAACCAAATACTAATTTCCAGTAGAAGGCTCATCACAGCCTTTGCAATGCAACTTGAAAACCTATTCAGCAACAAAGCCAAACCTTTATAGTTAAACTTGTGCAGATCAAGTCATGCAAGCACATAAACAAATACTTAGTCTCAAACCTTCCTAAACTTTGAGCATACAGAATCCTGAAGTACATATTTGACAGTTTGACTGAGCACTATCAAAACATGCTTTCAAGAAAATTTGCTGTTCGAGAGAAAAGTATAATAACTGGGAAAGGAATAGCAGTGACATATTAAAAATAATCTGAATAAGGTCATAATTGCATGAATTGAATCTCATGCTCTGATATCACATTTTCCTGGCTGGAATGCTCCCCACAGAATTCTGTTGATAGCAAACCAGCGTTACTGGAAAGACAAAGCTCCCCCCTACCCAAAAATCTACATTTGAGCTGAATTACAGAATAGCTTAGATGGCTAAACAATTTTAGTGTTTTGAAAGTCTACAAAGGTAGAACTACTGAGCAGAAGTCAGCTGTAATCAGCTTTGTATTAGCCCTTCACTGAAACAGACTTTTTCCCACCCTGTATTTCATTTTGCTAAATGAAACTAGAAAACCCTCTCCCACACCTCCACAGTGAGCAGGGGGAACCTGAGCATCCTTGCCAATTTATTGTTTCTACAAAAACTATCAAAAAGATTAGAGACAAGTGTTTAACTAGCTTGGAAGTGTAAACAATACAGAAATGCAACAAACTTATTAAGATTTCTCTGTGCAAGAACAGTATTTTGCTACAAACAATTTGCCTTCAAATCAGTTTTCACATAGAAAACTGTCATTTACAAAGATTAAAAGCCTTTATTTACTTTTAAAGAGGTACTATTTTACTTTTAACTCTAAATGTTGTCAAGCACTTTCTCCCCAAAACAAATGGATAGTTTAAGAAGAAAGCATAGCATCTCCAACATTTATCTTGTAAGGGAAAATTAATTTCAAGCATAACAGGTATACCTACATTTACTGTAGCCTTGTCAAGCTCTGCTTCGGAAGATGTAGGTGATAGGGGACTTATAGGACTTAGAGAGGGGGAGCTGTCCACACTAGAAATGTAGTCTGGGTCAGGAACATACAAAATCTATAAAGAAGATATAATGTAGTTAGAAGTTAGATATGCTTTCAGATTCACTTTAGCTTTCCCACCAGTTCAGGTATATTTGCTATGCTTTCTCAAAATAAGCTACACAAAGCTATGCCTGCTCTTATTACTTTTAACTGAATATGAGTTGAGGGAATAAATAATGCCATCCAAAGTACTACTTAATTTTAGCTTTTTAAGTTTTTAAAAGCTATCTTGATATAATTTTGATTTTCAGTCATAATAATTGAGGAAGAAGTTCAGACAGAAAGCATTAAAAATATACAGCATACCAGCAACGCATGATAAAAGTGTCCAAAGAAGACCTGTCCAATTATTTCTAATACATTATTTCAGCCATGGTAGGCATTCAAGCCACCTAGGCAAAGTTCTGCATCAATCAGAAATAAACACAGGATTTTGTCAAACAGAGAGCAAATACCAAACGGCCAGCTGACCTATCATAGGTTTCCAGGCTCAGCTTTCAAGAAGAAATGAAAAGTAAAGGCAGAAACAGGGGGAAGAAAGTAAAAGTATAATAAGTGAATGATAATTCATATACTGCTAGTAAAGACAGCAAGTTTTCAGAGTAGAATAGAACTACTATTCAAATTATTAAAATAGAATAGCAGGCAGTAATATGCAGTCATGTAAACTCGTTTATAAGCTGTATCCTGAATATGTCTCCTGAGCTAGAGTTGGTGAGCAGCCTATTATATTTTCAAAGCAACAATTTAGCTTGTCCATAAGCGTTATTACACAATTAAGTATATCTAGTTTTAAAAGTCCTCTGATCTTATTTAAATGAGACAGGTAGCTTCATTACACGCTCCCTTTTTAGGCAGGTATTTAATAGTTACAAGGAATTCACAAATGAGAGAAAAAGGAAATACTATTTACAAAATCAATAGGAAAACCAGTAAGATAAGTACTTTAACATTTTCTCTAGTAGACATGAGAAATATAGGGAAAGAGGTCTTTGTTGGATAAGCAATATATATAGTGTAATAGTACCTGTCCAGGAACGACTGCTCTGGAGAAAAGCTTATTTAATTGAACCAGTTCATTAGGTGTTGTATCAAATTTCAAGGCAATACTGTTTAAAGTATCTCTTGATTCCACCTGTATCAGTTGGGGAAAAAAAACCAAAAAATTGTAAGCATTTAGTTCAAATGGCAGCTTACCAATTTTGTGTGTCGGTTTACCAAGATTTTGATGACCCTTTAAGGGTTCGTATCTTATGACTGCCCCCTCCCCCCAAAAAAAACCCAAAACCCAAAACAACAAAGCCACCCCAAAAACATACCTATCCCCTAAATATTAGTCTATTACAATCCCATATAAAGACACATGCCTTCCCACTATGTCTCCAGGTGTCCAGAATTGTCAGTCACACCCCTTGAGCTGTAGGCACAGCTACTACACCAGAACTTCTGTTGTATAAATTCACTGCTGGGCACCCCAGACCAACACGCAACTGACTGGGTTCACAGAACCATTCATTTCCCCTCCAGCTCCTCTGTTCTTCATCTAAAGAAAAGCTGAAGCAACCTCTACAAACTTGACCACACTCCCTTGCTATTGAAATAAGCTTCTGTTAGACACTGACTTTGAAGTAAAATCCATCACCTAGAAAATGCAAAAAATGCTGAAGCAAAACAGGTCAACTAGTATGACAGTAGATGGAGCAAAAGCATTTTGAGTAGGTGATTCCCAAGTAAGGAAGGGATTTTTTTTCAAGCTCGTATTTTCATCTCCATCTCCCAAAATATATTTAACATGAACCATCAGAAGAAAGCAAAAGGAAAAAAGGAGTTTTATTCAGAGAGAGTAATTCAAAATAAAGAATGCATAGCTTTAAGAACAACGGAGATACGACAAGGGAACATATAACCAAGAAGTTTACTGCATAACAGCACAAGACTTCATAAACACTGCATTAGGAAAAAAAATCCTATCCGTTAAGACAAGATGAAGATATGTAAGCTAAGTGTGTTGCTAATATAAGATTTAGAGAATCCCTTCCATACAATTTTCTAAAGGTGAACTTTTCAACTTAGATTCACTAAAGAAAAGAGATAAGCATTGCCAAAGAACAGGCAATTAGATTTTTTTAAGATAAGTTTCTATTTCTATTATGAGAACTCCTTACATAGGAAGGCAATAAGCTAAACAAAGAAACAAACCTCTCTATCAGTACTTTCAGTATGAAAGACTGTATTGTAATACCTCTTAGTCACTCAGGACTGTATGATCAGACACACAGAAAATCAGAATATTCTCATGTGTCACATTTAATTGGTACTAAAGCAGAAACCAAAACAGGACTGTAACCAGACAAGTACTATGTGCTCCACAGACAGTAACAAAACTAACAACCAAAGCAAAGAACAGTAGTCTTTCCATCAGAAGACCTACACAATACAGAAGACATGCTAAAACAATCTGTAAAGTGAGATTCAAAAGTTTTGCCTAAGCTTGCTCTCACGCAAGTGTTGAAGGACAATAGCTAGCTGCTAGGTAGACATTCCTTATGTATCACTTAAGGATAGTCTAAAATTTCAGTTGTTTCTACCTTAGATGATATATAACAAATTAAAAGCATTCAATTAAAAACCATAAAGCTTAAGCCCTTTAAGACTGCATTCCCTCTTTTCAGCCTTTAGAAATAAAAATATCTGGTGAGATAGCTTGGTGATTAAAGGGTTTGTCACTTAAAATAATGGCAAGTATAAGCTTCCTTTTCTCATTTGGCTGCGAAGTTCACACAGGCAAATTTCTACTTTGCATGGAACTTCAGAGACCAGCATGGATACCTTCTTAAAATAAAGATATTATTCACGTAATAGAGACTTCCTGAAATAGATTCAGAGGCTTATTTATCAATTCTCAGGCTCTCTGCTATTTTAATAAGTAGAATCTGAACAGCCAAAAGCTCAGAATAACTTTGTGGAGAAGCATAGAATAACAAATTGAAAAAGTGTCACTCAGATTTTCTAGCAGTTTTTTCTCCCCCATCAAGTCAACACTGGAGGAGAGGTCAAAAAATCATTCCTTCTCTCTCAGAAAGCAAACTTTCTATACACTGTATACAGTTATTTAAGTGTTATTCTGAATATTAAGGTTCTTATATAAATATTTGGATATTAAAGCATTATGGTGAATCTTCATTGTAGTCACATACATAAGAATACAAGTAAGTCTAAAGTTCCAAGTTCACTAAAATCTGTTTTTTATGGATCTAACTAGATACAGAAAGAACCACTTAAGATCCTTACCTTCCATTTTCCTTTCCCAATAAAATCCCAAATCAAACAGTCTCTTCAAATCATTCTGTCCCCACTTGAGCAGGGGTACATTCGTTACCCCTTGTCCACTTACAGAGCTCTGCTTATATACCCATGTTTGCCAGCTGTGCTTGTGTGTACCAGCAGGCAGTCACCCCTAGCTATGGGTCAAACTGCATTCATTTCCTCAGATTAACAGCTGGCATAGTTATTTTGAAAACTTATTTAAAAACCTAATTATCTACTGATATTTTAATGAACTTTGCTGTCATTGCATCTCAATACTTGGTACTCATCCCTTCTTCCATTAGAAAATATATATCAAATACACATGAATCAGAGCATGGAAAGAAATACTACTTTCATTTCAAGACTGGATGTCCAACAACCAGAAAACAAAAAAAATAAAATAAAATTGAGTATTAAAATAAACCAAAAAAATTAAACAGATGGGAAGACTAGAAAGAAGGGTGAAGACAAAGGGGAGCAGACAACACAACTTGAGTGTTATATCCAAGTCCCTGCAGTTTTGTTCTTCACATATATATATATATCTAACTGGTTTCTAACTAAAACAGAGTCCAGACCCAGCTCCAGACCTTAGACTTACTACTAAATAACAAGGAAAATATCATATGCAGGGAGACTGGCAGTTCAACACCGAACTCTGGATTAAAACTCATTCGTGAGGCTATGGTTTACTATAGTCTTCTGTGACTTTCATTAGTTGGTATTGGTCTACTTTCATGACCAGGACAACATAGTCTGTGTACTAAGTACTTATTCACAGCTTCAGGAGAAGAGCACAGCCTTTAATCTCCAGAGAATTACAGGGAAGGAAGTGGGCCAGGAGAAAGGAATTATTATATTGGAGCCTCCAACACTGATAAATGAGATCATCCATCTCCATTGCTCACTTGAAAACATTTTTTTAACCAGAAAGTGCTTTTCTATACAGTCTATGCACTTGAGGGAAAAAAAAAACCAAAACACCAAACAACTATGTGTAAATAGCCACAAATATTTCTTTCTTAAAAGGAAGAGTAGTCCTAAGGCTTTCCTTGAAGCCATGGAACTAGTAGCACGCTACACTCACTGATGATCAAAGGCCAATACTGTCTGCTTATGCTCCATTATTTATCCATAGTCGGCTCTTCTAATGCCTATAAGGAGTCACTAGTTGTGCTTGTACATGTAACACAAAAGACTTCCAATGCAATGTTAAAGTAAGGAAGTTGTCAACTAAGCAATGTAAAAATGCTGCTTTCACGACCCAAAAGGGACTCAAAGTTCTATCTAGTAACAAGAATTCACCTAAACTACTTGCTCAGTTGGTCCTTTGAGCCTGTTCACATGCATCAGCTGTGTGCTGAAGGGAAAACAATTGGCTTGGAGCACCAATGGTGAATTCTGAAATAACAGACAATATCAATTTGCATCTAATCTGTTAACTGACATTCAGAAAAGGAGAAAGTATATGAACTTTAAAAAAATATCTGTTCACTGTCTAAGCAATACCAGCAAAATTAAACCAGTTTTTTGTATCTTTTGGAGGCATTTTAGGACATACCTCCTTCAATTGCTACCACATCTGTTTTCAGTTAGTACCATATCTGTTGATACCTTTTCTCTGATGCTACACACAGAACAGTAGTTTCAAGTGTTTATATTTTGGGAATTTTAGATTAAAATCTTAAACATTAACTGCTTTTTTGCTTTAGCTTTAAAGTGAAAATATATTTTCTTGTTTATTTGTCCCTGTAGTAATTATTTTCTTTTCAAAAAAATTCTGGTGTGAAGTCTACTTCACATTAAAAACCCATCATTTGCACCAGTGAAATACCATCTCACTCTGAACTTCAGGAATACAGATAAGACCTTCCCTCCTAAAAACAAGTAGCCACTGGAAAAACTAACAAATTAAATTATTATTTTTAAGAAGGCAAAAAAACCCACTAGCTTTTCAACTGTGCTGGAAGGTGAGGGAGAGTCTGGTTTCTGTCTTCATCCTTCTGCAATAAATACAGGCATATAAATACATGCGTGGGTACATATGTGTGTTGTCTCTGTGAGAGGCAACAGGACTAAGTCAGAAACCAGACAGACAAGTGCACCTCTCCACACAGAATAATCATAAATAACAACAGCATCAAATTATCACAACAGTTACCAGACCTCTCAGAGTGAACATAAGCTCAGTTCCTAAAGGTTAGATCTGTGTATTTTATAAAACCATATGTGCATAACATTTAACCAAAAGCTCCAAAAACTCAATGCTACTCTAGTACTTCAAAAGTTTCGTGAGTGAAACATATAGCAAGACACTTCAAAATATAGCATCTGTGAAGCTGAAATGCACTGTGTTTCACATATGCAACAGGCTCCTTTAGAAGCTGGACTAAGTTTAATGACAAAAAGCCTTTGATTCCTGTGAATCATCTTTTTGACTCACAAGGAAGTGATGCATACTTTGGTATGTATTAAGGAAGCTATTTTTGCATCTAAAACCCCACCTACTGGAACATAAAAAGCTGCAGAAGTACATGACAACCTGACACAAACACACAAGGTTAAAAAAAGGAATGCTTGTTGCTTCAACTTTGCCTGGGATCTTACATGCCAAAGTAAATGCATGCACATGGTGGCAAGAACCAAGTTAAGGGATTTACAGCTGCTAGAACCTAAGCAGCAGGAATTTGTTTTGAATTTCACCTTCAAAGAAGTCTTCAGTATAGGCTAGAATTATATTCAAATTCTGATCTAAGCCACACTAATGAAGTGCTTCTTGCTCCAATACACACATGCTCTGTCTCTCCAAATGACTATCACAGCTTGGCTTGATGTAACATTAGGAGTTAGGTACTCCCACCAACCCCGTATCTCTTATTCCTGGCATAAGAGAGCATCAAGAGGTCAAGTAAAGACCTTTTATAAAGAAGTCCTCATTTTTATTTATCATGTCCAGTTTCAAAAGTATTCAAAGATAACTATGATAGACTTCCCCTATTATAACATCAATTCTATAAGCATTATTTAAAGGCTTAATTATATTTCCAGTATATAACATAAGACACATACTTCTCACTTCTGTTTCCCTTAGTAACCACAAATGCCAAAAGCTGACTGCAGCACAGTTTGAGGGTCATTTCAAGAACAGAACAGAGAATAGCTCCATTTTCAGATACTGATACAGAAACAGAGTTACACAGTAAAAGGTATAGATCTATGTAAATTATTAGGAGAACACCAGAAGGTCAGTATCAAGATACAGCTTCCCTTCCAAGCTTAATTCTGTTACTTCTAATAGCAACAGCTTATTAATAATGCTGAAAGCAGAGAACTTGCAGATGATTATATAACTATGGTTATTTATTGTTTCCAACTAGTCATCTAAAAAAGTGAACCAGTCAACAGATTGATTAGCTCAGAATTTTAAGACAAAAGGCAATTAAAGGGCAAAAATAGCATTACTACTACTCAAGTACTACCAGCTAATTCCCTGATTTAATTTCTGTCAAACTAAACTATCAGATATACATAATTCTAAGATTAAAGATAAAGCATATTACAGTTTTGTCAATATTTTGTAATGTAACTTTTTAGTCTGCACTTGCTTTGCAATAACATTCTATCAATAAATCAGTGACTTACAGAATATTCAAGAGTCCCTCTGGGCTTTTGGAAAGACATTCGTCGCCCATCTTTCTTGTCTGGGGTCTTCTTCTGGCCAGTGTCTGAAAAAAATTGAGGCAATGCGTGTGTTAAATTCATTTTCTTCTCTCAGTACTGTCACAGGCAGCTGACTACAGCCCCGTGGGCAGACATCTAATTCACCAGTTACACAGCTTGCTCCTGCTGATTCTAACAGACACCAGCTGCTAAAATAGGGACTTCATTCCTCTGCAATGCTTTAAGAATTTGACCAATACAAACAACTGATAACTGGAAATCAACTAACTGCATAGCTCTCCAGGAAGCAATTAAGGAAGGAACACTAGATAGGAGATGGACTCCATCAGGCAACCAACATCTCTGGAATTACTGTGCTTAATCAATTCTATATGACACCCAGTCTGCTTTCATCTAGAGCGGAGATGATCTAGAGTTCCTGTATGTTTGATCTGATAACTGAAGACTTTTTGCTGCTGTTTGCTAAGTACAGAGTATCTAAAGCTTTTTTATAAAACAGTATTAGTGTTTCACTTCATAATTACCCTGTCTGTAGCAAACACAGCCAGCCTGTACAAAACCACTAAAGATTTTTAAACAAATAATACAAACTAAGAACTGTTTTTTTTTATTAGGGCATTGTATTTTGATGGTCTCTGTTTCTAAGGCCTAACTAAAAACAGTTTGTACCTACAGTATACTCCTTTATACAACTGGCTTCATATTTATAATAATCACAATGCACCACTGTACTTAAGTGATTCAATAGAAGGCATTCAACTCTAGAAAAGTGAGCTTTTTAACATTTCTATTTATATACACATATGCATTTTCTAGATGCATCTCTTAGAAAGTTAAGTCTCAGTCACACAGCTCCCATCTTCAATAGGTGCTGTTCAGGAGCCCAAAATACTTATGTGACTGAAACCGTAAGTTTTCAAGCTACAATGGGATTAGTTGTACTCCCATTTCAATACATTCAAAGTTGTTACCATAATTTACCCAAATATTTCAAGTCAAATTGAATAGGAGAAAGAAACCTTATTATAAATCNTGGCTACACTGAGAATTGAAAACTTACTGTATGTCTATTTAAGCCTCACCTGAGGTATTAAGGAAACCTATTACAAATTGACAGCATCTTTTGTGCAATATTAGTTTTAGTATCCTGACTGCAACACTGGAAAAGAAACTAGACAAGTATTTGCACAAATTTCATATACCCACTACCAAGTTTCTATTCGGATAGCTGAAACTATCAAGATATGGGGGGAAGAAGGTGGGAATCAACATAAATTACACACCAAGTTCTTCACTGCCAAAAAATACAAAACAAAACAAAATAGTAAAACCCACACATACACAAGAAGGAACACCTCAGAAAATCTTACATTTGCTATATAGGACAAGCTGCAGAGGACAACAAAAGTGACTTCTAGCAGATTCAACATAAATAATCTCCTGTGGTATTCTTTATATATATTCATACATATAATAAGGAAGTAAACTTTGGTATAATTCAACCTTTTTTATATATTGAAAAAAGCCTGAGGTAGAATGCTCCCATACCTAAAATTGACCTATAGATGGAATTAATTATGGTAAGTTTAGTAGCTACAAATGACATTCAAGAATTTAATCTTACTTCTAAAAATCCATACACTAATTCTGCACACTTCCATCTTCATTCAATACATTAAAAGGTATTTCTTCCTTTATTTATAAATAGCAGCTTTTTAAAACTTAGCTGACAGAAAAGTCCGTTTCTGATTATATTCAGCTTTTAAAGGTATTACAAACATCTCTAGGGGAGTTGAAACCAACTCAGTAATGAAAAAAATACACTAGAAGTTTGCAGGGAGATCTAGCAGCAGCCAACATTCGACCCTTTAGGCCAAATACTTTGTTACCAAAGTTTTTACCTGACCTTGCAACACAACAGGGGCCTCCCCAGCAAGCTACTGAAAAACTGTAACAGCTGCTTGACTGTAGCTGTTACAAATTTTTCAGCCCTAATCAAAGCTTTGCCAGTAGCTTAATCATTTTTTCCTGAGCAGTCTGGGTCAAATCTTACTAAGGAAAAGTCCAAGGATGCAACTGAAAACAGACTGATCTCATCCAGGATCACATATGTGCCTTAATCTATACATGGAGAGCCCCTATTGCAGAACAAGTATCTTCTTCTCCTCTTCCCCCCCACCCCATTAGATAGAAATAAATAAGCTCCATACTACAAATATATACATAGACACATTTAATTTGTATATAGACCAATGTAGTTTGTGGGGTTTTTTCCCCTCAATCCTAACTTAAATTTTCTTTTTCTTCTTACTAGTTCAAGTGTCTAAAGAGCTTGCAGAGAGATGTCACACAAGAGGCCAAAATAAACAGTCTCCTCCCTCTCCAGTCACTGAACAGCAGCATAAAGTCTTGCACAAATAACCATTTCTGTTCCTTATGCCAGAAATAAAAATGGAAAATTATTTGTTCTTCACAGTTGAAGAATCTGTCACTTTAGTATCACAGAATCATCATAGAATATCCTGAAATGGAAGGGACCCCATAAGGATCATTGAGTACAACTCCTGGCCCTGCATAGGACAACTCCAAGAATCACACAGTGTCCAAGAACATGGTTCAAATTCTTCCTGAATTCAGTCAGGCTTGCTGCTGTGACCACTTGCCTGGGGAGCCTGTTCCAGTGCCCAACCATTCTGCAGGTAAAGAACTTTTTCCTAATATCCAACCTAAACCTCCCTTGAAGCACCTTGATGCAATTCCCTCAGGTCCTGTTTCTGGTCAGAGAGAAGAGATCTGTGACTGTTCCTCCACCTCTCCTCATGAGGAAGCTGTAGACCACTATGAGATCTCCTCTCAGACTCCTCTAGACTGAACAGACCAACTGACCTCAGCCACTCCTCCTATGGCTTCCCCTCTAGGCTCTTCATCATCTTCAGAGACTTCGGTGCACTCTGGTAAATTCAGGGAAGTAAGAGCAATCAGAGGGTAGGAGTGGGTAAAGAAGGTCCCTGTTGAAGGCATTTTGTAGCAAAGTAGATGGCAGGAGAACACCTACTATTAAAATTCCAGAAGCTTATAACCTGCAGTTAGTTTTTTTAAAATGTCATCTCCTCACATACTTGAGACAGTAAATCCTACCCTTCCTATCATTGTCCAATTTCATTCCTTCCCTCTGTGATATTTCCCCTCATTATACATATATATAATTCAAGTGTTTCATAATCTGCCATGATTTAAGCCTCCCAAGTCAAGAAGAGATGGAGACAGACAATGCCAAGCTATGTGCATGCCGACTATCCAGCTGGCCAAGTTACCAAAATCCACACCTCTGCCCACAGCCCAAGTGCTTGAGCTGCCTGTTCATACAGAACACACTGATTTCACCTAACCTCTTGGAAACAAAACTAGGAAGCATTTCAACCGTGAAAATAGGTCAGAGCAGCAGATACACTCAGCCTCCCTGATGACACACTATAAAGCCTTTATCTCTCACTAAAAGAGCAGGCTATTTTTGAAAGTAAATGCATCTTTCAGCCATTCCAGTGTCTCTAGTAAGCACATGAAAGCAGAAACTACCACCAGTATAGAATGCAGCAGTCTGAAAAGTCCTCAGCACCAACAAGAACCAGTCTCATGCTTCCACGTTACTTATTTTCCTGATTACTCTGTTGCACAGCTCATGTTGGTAGGTTACATACAACCTTCACTTCATCTGCCAGTAGCAAGCTAGTGAAACTACCAAAGGCTGATGTTCTTAGACCACAGGCAGAAGAAAACCTGCTGCCACTGACCACACTATGCACAACCTCAAGAGTCAAGAATAACTTGTTTAGCAAGAGGATCTGTGGTGCCAGGTTATCAGAGCTCTTTGCCAGGCTGTTTTAGACAGAAAAAAGACCAGCCCTTTCATAACATCAGGGTTGATGTTTTAGTTCTTAACTTCTTCTTCACAGGACTGAGCCTCCACAACAGCTTGAAACTGAAGTGAAAAAGTACATGTGAGATCTGCAAATGACCAGAAAATATTTCAATTGCCTAGGGTTTAAATGACTGGAACTTGAAAGATACAGAAGGCAGTGTTCAAAATGACACCAGACCAATATTTAGTCTGAAGGCATGTGCACAGAAACTCAAGACTAAACGACTGCAGCATAAGAATGTTTACATTGATGATCATATGTAATCAGAGAGAAGGACTTCTTGTTCCAATATAATTATACACAATAGTAAAAGGAGGGTTATGAACATTATGGTTCAGGAACATACAGTTTTCATTGAGGCAGCTTTGTCCTTAAAATGTGTAATCGTCAATGGCACTATTCAACTGAAAATTGAAGGCAACTGAAGTTAAATTCTAACATTTATAGGAAGGGTTCTACTAATTGCTTCTATGTGGCCCTGTGCCACTGAGTTTTGGTCAAGTGAAAACATTCTTGTGGCACTGCTAGCTCAAATTGTTATGACAAGATTGACATTTCTCATTTCTTAGTATACCCTCTGAACTGGCTTGTAGACCTTTGATTTGTTGTTTGCTGTTCTAGCACATCCTTCGGTCTTCTGGCACTAAGAGCTAACAAAGAGAACCATGCTTAAAACTGCTTAGGAGGATCTTCAAGCTCTACATACACCAAAATGTACTCATTTTCCTTTATCCCACTATTTTTTCTGCATGGTAAGCTTAAATCTCAAATAACTTGTAATGTTTCTCAGCTGTTGATACTCTATTCATTTCAATGTAACAGAAGTTACAACAGTCACTTTTTCCAGATGAATACATTGATAAACCAGACAAGAATCCTCTGAAAAGAAAGCAAAGTAGTCAATGATTATTGATTTTTTTTAAATTAATAAAGGAGCTTATTATAGTCAAGAAGACAAGAAAAATATTATTTATCCACATATACACATCCCCTAACAAGATTTTATGCATCAGATTTACAGGTGTTTGGAAAAAAGGAAGAGGCAGCAACTTTGTCAAAATCTTGTCTCGGACACAGTTTTCCACAGGATCTCAAAAAATATGCAGTGCATATGGGTAATGAATCATAAGAAAGTAAGAAAAAACAGTCTTTGAAATATTCTTAAATACATTGTTATTTAGCAGTACATGGAACAACTCTCTAATTGATAAAACAGAGGAAGTACAGATATTACATCTTTATTAGATTAGTTCTGTTCAATAACAATTAGATCATTATAATCTATTCATAAAGAAACAGAAGAGATTAAAGTAGGAAATCTTTATATTCCATAAGACCCGGTGACCTGACGCTCCCAACAGCAGGGACTACCTCACAGTCGCAACTGTCTCATTAGCCCTTCTCCCCATCCTGCAGTCAGATAGACTAATCACAAGAATATTCTTTTCAGTTATCTTCCAATGTCTTAGGAACTAGAAACAAAGAAGCCCTAATATAGTAACCTACAAGATGCTTGTAGCCTACAGTTTTCTAGTCAAAATGGTAGGTTTTCAGACCAAGGCAATGTCATAAACAATGCCTCCTTCAGTCTACTCCTGCTAAGCAACAACTGTTACTTATTCTGTGATTCAGCTCTTCCAAGTAAGTCATGCTCTCAAAACTCTTGATCCCTATCACTGCTCTCCACATGATGCTTTTGTTCACATTTTCCTCAAGCAAACCTCCAAGCTAAATGCATCCAAGACCTTGCTACTTTTGCATCAGCACTTCAAAACCCATCAAAACAGCTTTTTCCTGCAACATAGATACAGCATCAATCCACATTCATTTTGTGATCCCCCTAACACATGACGCTCTTTCCTGCTATCAAGGCAGCTGCATAGGATGTAGGCAGAGATAACAATGCATGACTTCAGAATGGAAAACAATTCAATAGAAACAAACTTAAGACAGGCTACTTCTCCAAATGACTAGGAGACAAAGCCAACTCCACGCATTACATTCCTGGTATGTGTATCACATGGGCTTTCTTCTAAAGCAAGATTTCACGTTCAAAGTAAACAGAAACTCATTATCAAATTTTCAGATTATGCCACAGTATGTATTAATCAACAGTAAGCTTCCTTTCCTGTTCCATCTGAAATACATACATATATAGTTCAATACATTAGAAAACTACCCAACTGCAATCTCTACCTACTGGACAAGCTCTCTGCAGACCAAAAGTATCTCTTAATGAAAACCTGCAAAAAAGTTGGCTGGTCTACTGATACAGTAGGTAAACTTTTCCAATAATAATTGTCTACCTCTTTCAGATATTTAAGCCCACTTAGTTATACATTTTCAAGTCTACACAATACCACATCAGCAGTTAGACCATCAAACAGCAATATCAACTTATCCTTAGACATCTTTAAGTACTTACTCTTTGCCTTATCAACTTAAGCCAATGATACCTAATTTTTCTAAAAGTGCAAAGTCAGTCAGTTTATCCTGCTGACTCGTGCACTACAACTGCTCTGCTGTCATGCAAAGGGATCTGCTGTGCATGTGAAGTCATACTCAGTGATTCAAAAAACATTTTACTGGATAAGTTTATTGCATTAGTTTGGTAGATAATAACAAACTGGGGGGGACCAGTAAACATACATGATGGCAGGGCTGCCATTGAGAGGGACCTGGATAGGCTGGGGGAGGAAGTCAACAGAAATTTTATGGAATTAAACAGAGCAAGAGTCTCCTGCATGGGGAGGAAGATCCCTTTGTGCTGTACGGGCTGGCACTGCCAAGAAGCAGCTCTGCTGATAAAAACTCTGGGGTCTTGGCAAGCAGAAGCTGAACAGGAGCCAGCAGCAAGCCCTGGAAGAAAGGAGAGACAATAGTATCCTCAGCTTTGTTAACAGTGGCCAGCAGACAAGAGCACCAGTGAGAAGCAACTATTAACTTGGCACTCGGACTGCTTTTGGAATACTGGCTCTAATGTCAGTGTCCCTGTCTCCCCCAGCCCCAGTCAATGCAAGAAAGGCACAGATAAACAAAAACTACGTCAGTGAAGGGCCACTGAGGTAGTTATGGGCTGTGAAAACCGGCCAAGAGAACAGAGCCTGAAGTTGAGGTGGTTTTGACGGACTGTAACAGCAGCCTTCTAGATAGCTTCCACATTGGTGTCAAGATGACAGTCAGGCTCTTCAGTAACACAGTGGCAGAACAAATGATAACAGACATAATGGACAAACAGGAGAGCTTCTGACTGGATAGAAGGTAAAATAATTAATTGCCCAGAGCAGTTGTGCTGTTTCCATCCTTGGACATTTCCAAGGCCCAGTCGAATAAAGCACTCAGAAACCTAGCCTAAAATCATCATCTTCCCTACTTCAAATGGGACTAAAGAACCTTACTTGCAATTTTAGTTATCTGTAACTATGATTCCTCCCACATTTTTCTGGTAGGCAATACAGATACATGATGCCACCACCAAACCAAGCCAGAGGGAGATATATGTACATAACATAGCAGGGTGTGTTGCTTATTAATAGAAGGTTTACATTCATACATGTAGTGACTTGAAATGCTGACATGAGCATGCAGGTTCTCAATAAAACATCACCTTCCAAACTGTTTGAATGTTAGAAATAGAAATTAACCAGAAAATTAAGAAAAAACACAACATGACATTAAAATGAAAATTCAATACAGTCAAAGGACATCAGAGTACAGGAAAAAAACCCCATTAGAATACATGTTTCAGTCACCTGCTAGACTAGTTTATAAACTGAGCTTCAGTAAAACATTCAACACATCAGAATCCTGTTGAATAGAGGAAAATGGATTAAGAATTGTGAAATAGGTAAAAAATTCGGTAAACGGGAGAGAGAAATAAAAAGTAGGAATATGGAGGGGTATATTAATGAGATCGCAATAGGCCAGTTTTTGACACAGTTCAATTGCACATCAGCAGACAAACTCAAAATGACAATCAACAGCAAAGGGTGGGCAAAAGGACACACAACACATCCTATAGCCCCTAGGCTTGGAGGGAAAAAAAGCAGGACAAGATGTAACAGCACAAAGAAGAACATGAAAAGATAATTTAACATCACATACACCAAGGGAATAGTCCAGAAATCCTATATACTAGTAGCACATAAGTCTGAAGAAGAGATTGTGCATACATTAACATATCACAAGATGACTGAGTCACCAGCCTGATACATTCCATGATCACATTTGCTTCTTATGCCTGTACCAACTGAAGTATTTTCAGACATGAAAGCGAAGCATTAGCGTCTTTGTAAAGGGTGTTGGTACATTTCATATGTGCTTCATCTGGAACAGTGCGTACAAGAAAACCTGCAGAAGTGTCTTCCCAGTTCGAATATTCTCTCATACTTTATCATACACCTGTTAATTTCTTAAAAGTGAAGTACTGAATTAAGATGAAGTGAGAAAGTAACCTACCTTATTCTTATGTTTGCTTTATTCCAAGACAGATTTTCATAAAGATACTAACTTTTACAGCAGGACATAAAAGATGTATTATAACCTGGCTATGCACATTTCTTTTTCTAATGCACTGCTGCTACCCTGACCATAGCAAAGAGGACTGACAAGCCACACAGCTTACTGGATACACTGTGTATGACAATCTTACCAATCAAGACATGAAAGGTGGTAAGAAAAATGTAAATAAACCCACAGGCCACGTGGTTCAGAACTGAGCAATCAAATTGAACCTGAGGGAGAAAAACAACAACAACTATTTCAATAGAAGGCAGCTAGAAAAACTTCCCTGACAGACTTGTTGAGAGGAGTCTCTGAGCACAGAGTTCTGAATCAGAATTTTAACTTCTGTACTGAAAGATACACATACTGCATAAAGTGGTCACAGACAGAAGTGAGGTAGAATTCCTAAGAGGGAAGAAGCACAAGACTCCAGGTATGAAACTATATCCTCGCAGAATCAAAGTATTATCTGGAAGAAACTCCTTGAGAACTTTTACTCCAGCCTCCAGTTTGATGCAGAGTTACTGTCAACATCAAATCAGATCAGCTTAAAACTGTAACCTGTCCCAGTGACAGACCATTCTGTGTGAAGTTTTTTCTGTTGTCCAATTTGAACCTCCCAAGCTAAAACTCATGGCCATTGCACCTTCTTCATATCTGACTACTGACAAGAGCATGCCCCTTGAGGTAGATGTAGGTCATAATTAGATTGCCTCTAGGTTGCCTTGGTCTCCACTGCATGACTAGAAGCCCAGCTTCCTCAATCCCTCCTCACAGGTCATATGCCCTGTGCCCCTAAACATACTGGCTGGACACTCTGAGTTCTCAGCAGCTTTCTCTAACAGTGGTACACTGAACCAAAGGGTACAGTCAACATATAGCCTCAGCAGTGTCACAGGAAAGAAGCAAAACCTTGTCCCTCACTGCTGGTCACACTCTTCTTACACAGCAGACAAAGCAAACAGCAGACAAATATGAGATGTGCTGTTGGCTCATTTAAGTAACAGGTTTGTATAGATGAGACTCAAATTAAACTGAACATTCAAGTTAATTCTGCAGTAAAGATAATTCTTAATCACACATTCCCTAAAGCCTTGAGTTGCATGTTAAAGCAAATAAAAACACGTGCATCTTCAGCACATCAACACCTACAGGTCATACTAATAAACAAGAAAGCTATATTCTCTTTAGCTGAAGTTTCTACATAAATCCAGGCCTTGAATATATACATACTGGCTCTTCCTACAAATTATCAATAGTCTATATTAAGAAGCTATATTTCAAAGCTCACAAGCCTTTTAACAAAAGTAATTCCACACTCTGATATGCCTTTACTAAAGCAAGATGCTTTCTCTAGAATTTCTGGTTCTCTTAGCATTTTTATACTCCATCACCATCATGACAAGACATATTTCTGAAGTTTTTTCACTGACTTGACTGCTGACACAAACAATGTAAACTGGTTAAACAGGTTTGCAGCCTCCTATGGCACTACTCAGTCTCTCAGTGACTCCTTTCTCCCTACTAAGAAATACTATAAACTCTTCTGCATGTGTCCAAAGAAATGATTTAAGGCACAGCATTTGAACAGATTTGCCTCCCTGAACTTGGAAACCTGATAGAGCAGCTGTTCAACTGTTCAGAAAGCATGAAAACAGTAAAGGTAAAATTACTAATATTACATGAATAAAATTGAGAATTTTTAATTTAGCTTCTACAATAAGGTAAGAATAAAAAAGGTTGGGTTTTGTTTCAGGAAAGTGGAGACATGGTTTTAAGACACATATGAAGAACTATTCTTTTAAGAAATAATGCATAGTCACAACTGAACCATGCAAAGAGAATGAACACTGAGAGCACTAAGGAGAGAGGAAAAGCTAGAGTAATAGGTAGGCCTGGATGCAGAACACTGAATACAGAGACTAAACATTTGGAGTAGTTAGAATTTGCCATTAAGTCTTAAGCTAATGCCAGGGGACCCATCTCTAATTAAAACAGAGGTTTGATTTCAACTGAAGCATTGTAATCATTGTTACAACTTCCACAGCACCCATTACCAGGGCACAGATGGTTTGTGAAAGCCAACATAATGCTTGCCAGAAGAATTCTACAGTCACAAGAATTTGTTTCTGCAGTAACTGACAGAAATCCCATACAGATGATAGCATGGGAGGGCCATGGTCTAATTGCTTTGCACAGCATGCTTTGCTTAGGTGAGGAAAAACACCAAGTATAGTTCTGTCAAAAAGGCACATTAAATTCCACAGACACAGAAACTTACCCTGCATTCCAGAACTGCAGTCACTTTTCATGAACACAAATTTTAAGTATTATAGTATGCAAGCATCTGAGAAAATACATTTTTCATCTGAGACAATACATTTTCTGCTCAAAGCTAGGGAAAAAAAGAAAAAAAAAAGCCCAAAATGTTACAAAGCAGTGCAAGTTAATCCTTTGTCTCAGAAGAAGGGGGGGAAATAGTCAGAGAGCTTTTTCCCTCCAAGAAATTACATGTACCACAGGAGATGCTTTATACTAACAGATAAACACAAGGTCTTGTAACTGATTAAAAGGCCAGAAGATGCTAAAGCATTTCACTGCAACTATGGTTCCGCAAAAGACTGTCAGTAATCTTTGTCAACAAGTTTTTAACAGTTAGCAGAGGCCTTATTCAAGGTATTTCATTTCACTGCTGAAAAACAAGTTATTTTCTCATTCTCTTCTCATATGTCTTGGGGGAGAGGGACATAAAACAAATAGAGTGGCACTGTAAACATAGTCAGTGACCCATTATCCTTTCTGTGCAAGAAGTGTGATCCAATGCCCACAAGGAGACATCATCTACATCTGCTGTATGACAGGCTGCATGGGCACGCCTATTGCTTTGCCTACTACACTGACCTTGTTTCTCTTGATCAAAAACAACTATTTTACTCTTCCAAAATAACCTACTGTGACAAATAAACTTAATGGTCTTTAATACTACATTTCAGTGGAGACATGACTTCAATCTTTACCTACAGACTATAACAAAAATTCATCCGCTTAGCGCAGACCTTCTCAAAACAGTGAAAAAAGAGGAAAATACTTAATATTCACTGTATACTGCTGTTTATAATATTATAAAGCACTTTCACAAACTTAACATCATATGACTTTTTCCTACCAAGTGGTCATTAGATCATACTGCTTTTATTAGTTACGTCATGGCTTGTTTGCAATCCCCAATCAATAGCATCACCTCTTTAGAGTCCTCACTGGCTGCTCCTCTTCTGTGTAAACAGTGTGTCTATATTGACCACCTTGCCAGTTTTCGTGGTATTTCTCGCCACTGCATGTGCACACTTCAGATGACTAAGTTACAATAGCCGTACCTGCAGCCCCACGATATTATCGAGAACAGGGGTGACAGCAGCTCTCTTATTCCCAGGAAAAGGACAAGGGGTCACTTACTGTCTCACTTACTGACTTGTCTGACCACCGAGAGGCAGAGATACTACTTCTGCCCCTTAGCATCGCCAAGTCTACTTTCGAAGCACTACTACCTGTTCATCAGGAGCATCAGAGAGGCAAAAACCACCTCGCACACAAGAGAGACCTCGAACCAAGGAGCCAGAGCTGCACTCCCGGTCAGCGGCAGTACCAGGAGAGGGAGGCTAAGGGAAGCGAGCGCAGCAGTTCTGCCGCCGCAATGAGGAAGCCGCTGGGACGGTTTCTGCAGTTGGCCCGTCGCGCGGCGCGGCCGCCCCGGCGCGGCCCCGGAACATGTGCCGGCCCCGGCACGCTCGCCCGGCGCCCCTTCCCTCCCGAGAGAGCGAGGCAGGCGCCGCGCTCGGCTCGCTGGGACCCTCTGCCCCTCCCGCTCCCGCCGCCCCCAGAGCTCGTCCTCCAAGAGAGGCTCAGAGCGGGCGAGGGGCCGAGCCCGGGACAGGCCCGGCCCGCCCGCTCCTTCCTCGCCGGTACCTGGCGGCGGCTTGGCGGGGCCCGGCTCCCCGCGGCTCCGGCCGTCCGGGCAGCGACCGTGCCAGAGGCTGCCGGGCACGGCGCCCCAGAGGCGACTGGCGGTGCCCCGGAGGAGGCGGCCGCCCTTGCCGGTGAGCGCGGCCAGCGAGTCCATGACGGCGCTACGGGACGGGGGGCGCCATGGCCAGCGGGCCGGCCCGCGCGCCACTCGGGCAAACTTCGGCCCGACACGCCCCTTTTAAAGGGACCGCCCCGCGAGAGGGGGAGCCGCGGCCGCCGGGACCGCCCGCTCGGGGTAGGGAGGGCGGATCGGGACAGCCCTGCCTATTCGGGACAGCCCTGCCTGTTCGGGACAGCGATGCCTGCTCGGGACAGCCCTGCCTCCTGGGCATAGCCCTGACTGCTCGGGACAGCCCTGCCGGCTCGGAACGGCGCTGCCAGCTCGGGACAGCGATGGCTGCTCGGGACAGCGATGGTTGATCGGCACGGCTCTGCCTCCTGGGCGCGGCGCTGCCTGCCCAGTAAGGCGCTGCCTGCTCGGGACGGCGCTGCCTGCTCGGGACAGTGCTGCCTGCTTGACACAGCGCTGCCCCCTGAGCACAGCGCTGCCCCTTGAGCACAGCGCTGCCCCCCGAGCACAGCGCTGCCCCCCGAGCACAGCGCTGCCCCCCGAGCACAGCGCTGCCCTGTGAGCACAGCGCTGCCCCCCGAGCACAGCGCTGCCTCCCGGACACGGCGCTGCCCCCCGAGCACGGCGCTGTCCCCCGAGCACAGCGCTGCCCCCCGAGCACAGCGCTGCCTCCCGGACACGGCGCTGCCCCCCGAGCACGGCGCTGCCTCCCGGACACGGCGCTGCCCCCCGAGCACAGCGCTGCCCCTTGAGCACGGCGCTGCCCCCCGAGCACAGTGCTGCCTCCCGGACACGGCGCTGCCTCCCGGGCCGCCCCCGCATCTCCACGCACCGACGCACGTTCGCGGAGTTGTCCGTGTTTCCTTGGGAGCCCCGCTGCTCTAGAACCGTGTGCTGCAAAGCTTTCCGCGAACTTTCAGCCTTCCTTTTCTCAGCACTCCCAAGCATGAAAATGAAGACTCAAGGCGGCCTCTTACTGCTAGAGCTTGAGTCAGTGGTGGATAAGATGATGTTTTCTCCACTGTAACACTGTGTGGTTTTGCTCTTCTTTCGACCCTTCCCTCTCAGAGTGCCCCTGTGCCCCGGAATGCCACCGCCCGTCCCCGTGCCCTCCTTTGGGCGCTGGCAAACACGGATACCCGGCTCAACCTCTGAGCTGACTGGGTCACTTTAGTCTTACAGCAGAACTTACCAAGTATATAATTTTTCTTTCTTGAAAAAGACGTTTCATTTGTGGTGCTCATTTCTGTACCCTTGCATTCTTTGTCCCCACAATTCTTGGAATTTTTTTACATTTGAAGAAATAAAACCAGTTGGAACATGATCCAACATTTTAACAGAGAAAGAAATACCTAAGGCATTGAACTTCATGATTAAGATCTGCCTTACAAAGTGCATTTTGCACATATTGAGGCTGAAAGAACAGCCATATAATGATATTTATACCTGTGCCATAGACCTCGAGAAGGCAGAACTGTAGGCTAATGTGCTAATATTCTAATGTGAGTATGATGCAATTATATGCTGCATCTAGCTGCAAATGAAGGCATTGTTTAATAAAAAATGCTCTTATTGGGCCAAATCTATTGTGTACATGCAGAACAGAGGAACAAAGTGCTGAGCTATTTCAACTCCCATTCACTTGTAGCAGCTGCTCAATTAAATCAGAGTTTAACGTCAGCATTTTGGAGTGCTGAATTCTGAGGGTTAGTTGATACAAAAAGTACACTCGAATCAACCCTTCTACTACTTAAATCAGTTCCTGCTCAGGAGATAATGATGTTCAAGACTTTTTTCAAGTAAAATCTTTTCCCTGAAACAGAACAAGAAATTTTCAGCAGAATTAGCTCCGCGCCCTCCCGCCAAGACCTGCCAGTAGAAATGGATGTGTAATCTGTCTGTTTCATGACTAGTGATTAAATCAGGAACTGCAGAATTACTGCATGGTTTAAGTACCACTAGAGGTTTAGCATATAAACTATTCTGCCTACTAGATCTGTCTTGCCCTAAACACTGTAATTAGTTTTCATTTCATTACAGTGTTTCTGCCATGAAGAAGTTATGGTTGGTCTTTTGTCCTGTTGATTCTATGTTAGGCAAAATCTACTACATCTTTGCACGAGGAATGAGTTCATAACTGCGGTGATCAACATTTTTGAAACTTCAAGATGGATTTGCCACCAGTATTGCAGCCTCTGTTATTGTATTGATTGCATGTATTTCCTCTGTGGTTTGAAGTAATTCTGAGGTGTTTTTTCTCTTCCAGGGTCATATTTATAAAATCATAAAATTGTTTAGGTTAGAAACGATCCTTAAGATCATCACTGTTAACTCAGTACTGCCAAGTTCATCACTAAACTATGTCCCTAAGTTCCACATCTACACATTTTTTAAATACGTGCAGGGATGGTGACTCCACCATTTCCCTGGGCAACCTGTTCCAGTGCTTGACAATGCTTTTGATGAAAAAATTTTTCATAATATCCAAACTAAACCTCCCCTGGTGCAACTTGAGGCAGCATTTATCATTATACTGCAGCGACAGAGGCTACAGATTCAGATTCAGACAGCATTATAATGAAGTATTCAAGGTAAGTGTTTTGATAACTATGAATTTGTCATATTTTAGCTGCTTTCATCTGTTTTCCTCACAAATAGTCTAACTGAAGTATACAAAGATCACCTATTACTGCAATATGATTTTCATAGTACTGAAAATCATTGTCTATACTCAAAAGCATCCATTTAGCAATGTTTTACTTAGCAAGAACAAGTTCTTCAGTTGAACTGCTCTAACGACAAAAACAAGATTTAAGTATCAGTGCTCAGAAAAGGTAATATTATTCCTTAAGATAAGTGATAAGTCACACTCACTGACTAGTGATAAATTTCAAGGCATTGACATAATACAATTATTAATAGTACATTCTTACTACCTTGTGAAGAGTATAGTCAGAGCTATATTTCTTGCCATTCAGAAATGGTCCCATGCAAACCCCATGAAGTTCAACAGAGTCAGTTGTGAAGCCTTGTAACTGGGTCAGGGTAATCCCAAGCACAAAATGAGGCTGAGTGGAGAGGAGCACTGGGGAGAAGGACTTGGGGGATAATGAGAGGCTCAACATGACTTGACAATGTGTGGATACAGTTGGCTTTCTGGGCTGCATCAAAAGAATTGTAACCAGCAGGTCAAGGGAGGTTATCCCGTCCCTGTACTCTACTCTCCCACCTGGAGACCCCACCTGGACTACTGTGTCCAGCGCTGGAGCCCCAGCATAAGAAGGACGTGGAACTGTTGGAGCCAATCCATAGAAGGGCCACAAAGATGATTAGAGGGATGGAAGATCTCTCCTATAGAGACAGACTGAGAGAGTTGGGGTTCAGCCTGGAGAAGAGAAGTCTCCAGGAGAACTTAGAGCAGCCTTCCAGTACCTAAAGGGGGCCTGCAAGATTGCTGGAGAGGGACTTTTTACGAGGGCCTGTAGCGATAGAACAAGGGTTTATGGCTTTACATTGAAAGAGGGTAGGTTTAGATATTAGAAGAAATTCTTTACTGTGAGGGTGGTGAGGCACTGAAACTGGTTGCCCAGAGAAGCTATGGATGCCCCAACCCTAGAAGTGTTCAATGCCAGGTTGGACAGGGCTTTGAGCAACCTGGTCTAGTGGAAAGTGTCCCTGCCCATGACAGGGAGGTTGGAATTAGATGGTTTTTAAAGTTCCTTCTGATCGAAACCATCCTATGATTCTATGATTCTTCAGTAGGCATCGTCAACACAAACATGCAGTAGTACTACTATGAACTTTAAGATGCTGTTTTTACTTAGTTTGCCACACCCATGGCAGCATGATTTTTGACAAAGATCTCTGGCCTGAAAACTGACCAGGCTTAATCCTGTGTTACTTAAAAAATCTGATATACTGGTACTTAAGATTGTAGCCCGTATTTCCATCAGAAAAACTCTGCAGCATTCCTCCACTTTTTAATTGGTAAAAGCAACATGAACACTATGTACATAAGCAATGTGTGTCCCTTTTGCCATAAAGCTAAAGAATTGGCTTCTACAACACTTTTTACATTTATAATGATCTTGAATACCTTACAGAAACTTGATCGTTTTACCTGTAAGTCCTCAAAATATCTAGAAACAACCAGGAGTTTGCTAAGGAGAGCTAATAAATTTTTGTTTGATCTCTGAATGTGCAACAAGGATCTCTCCTCGATTTTCTGGCTGTGGTATGAGTGCAAAAAAGTGTATGTCTTGTAGCTCAGCTCAACCACTTAAAACTGATCCTCCAAAAGAAGGAGCTGCCCTACCTGCTTGGTAGGTGAATGAGTTGTGTAGTAAAGCTGATCCATTTAAAAGTAGCTTTTGGTTTAGCAAAAAGTAACTAAACTTTTTTTTTTTTTTCATTTTTTTTGTTTTGGGGTTACAATTATCCCCAGTTAGATCTCCAGATCTGGTTGTGTGTAAACACCTGTGGAAGTGCAAGCAAAATAACAAGAGTAGAAGTGGCTAGGGCAGTGGAGTGGAAAGGGAGAGGGAAGGAGAAAGTTTCAGGCAGCCTCTTTGTCTTCAGTGCCAGTGCATATTAGCTTGAAATGACAGTGCAACTGTGGCACAAGTGGAGATGCCTTCGTATCAGTATTATACACAAAACCACGTTCAGTAGCTACAGAAATGTCTGACAGAATTTGTCTGCATTTATGATGTAACATATAATTACACATTATGCTAATCTATTGCACAGCCCGGTCTTGTAGCTAGATCCCAAAACAGGGCAGGTAGAGAGCTGACTGAGCTGCAACCTAAAAGAACTGGCGGTATAGAGGAGAGAGAAAAGGGATCCATTTTGGTCGAATAGGAAAGGGCACAATGAGGAAAGAATATTTCCCAGGTCTGAATATGTAATTATATATAGAAGTATTTCAAAGGAGGAAAAAAAAAATCAAAACACAGCAGGTGGTAAGTATGTAACTTTTTCAGTTTTGTTGTTTGTGAAAATAAGTACAAATTGCAGCAACAAATCCAGCAGAACACCAGCAGATGCTGTGTAACTTCCTTAGGGCTTGGCCAGCTCACATGCCTCTGTACAGGATATGGGCCTCTCGCAATTCCTCTTGCCAAATCTGCAGTGCTACCAAGCTGCAGGCAAAAGCACCAGGCGGTAACACAAAATCCCTGTTCTGTTTTGTGAAAAATGAGGCTTGTACATGCTTTCCAAGGTGACAGTCTTGGTGTCAGTCATTTGGCAATTAGTCAGCATTCCTTCGTATGTAAGCAACCTACATGCAAGTATGTAATTTTGACAGTTTGAACCAAAAGCCTCATTTAAGATTCCTTAGTCATTCTGGAGGCACTGACTCTCGTGTAATGCTATGACGATGCTGTCTGCCTTTGTTAAGTATTCTAAATTATGATGTGTAGTCAAGGCCCTACCATTTATGTGGTTGCAAAACCCATAATGATTGGCAAAAACAAGAATTTGAATTAGAACATCATAAAAGTCTAACCTCTTTCTTAATTTTTAATGAAACCTATTTTTAGTAATGTAAAATAATTCAGGAATTGTTTTTCTTTTTTTTCTTCCTCGTGTAAAAGGTAAACTTTTAAGACAGAAAACAAGACTGCAGTCTGTTACCAATACTGTTTCAGTAAAAATTAAATACAATACAGAATGCATGTGTAGTCCCTGAAGGAGGGACCAGAACTCAGGCATGCAGCATGCCCACATTTTCAGGAATTTCTCTCGGAAACAAGTAATTTTAATGAAGCATGCAAGTACACAGTTCTAGAAGTAAAAAATGTTTGCACAGATCTATTTTCGTAATTAGGAAGGTTCAAATTACTCCAAAGGAAATCTGGTGTCACTATAAATTTGTAAGAAGTTCAAAAGAGATAACTAGTAGGTGACACTAAGTAAATGGGTGTGTTTAAAACAGGTTCTTCACAGAGAACTGTGGGCTAGGTGTGGCTCTTCGTTCAGGTTTCATTTTACTCCACATCCTCTTTTCAGATTAGACACTCAGCAAGAATGAAATTCCCATTTGCACACTACCCTCAGAAATTGTAAACCTGGAATTTCAGACTTTAGCAGGTAGGGATATAATTCTGATTTTACTAACCAGCTCCCTGCAAGATTATAATGAAATGGGGGTCATTCACCATCTTGACCACTGAAGCTGTTCACTGTTCAGCAGGAAATGTCACACTGAAGGGACAAGACAGAATAAGCATGGGCAACAAGGAAATTTGGCAGTCCTTGATTCTGGACTTGGATACTCCAAGTATAGGTTATGTTTTCTATATGATTATTCTTGAAATAACATTGAAAAATAGGAAGCTGTAACAGCATCTCTTTCAGGAGAGTTTCTTTCTTGGTAGAAAACTGAATCAAACCCTTCCTTTATTAGTATTTCAAAACTGGCTCAATAAACTTTTCATTTGTTTAGAAACTGCATAAAATCAAGCTACCATGCCTAGACCTGAGTTTTCTCCAGGCTGAGGAGAACATTTGGATCTTAGACATCTCAGGTTATCCCTGCAATATATTTAAGCCTGAAGATACCCATCTTCTCTGAGAAATTACAGAATCATAGTCATTATCCAATTTCTATTTATGCTAACTTTTTTTTCAAAAAGCAGTCAAATAATTAGCATTACAAAAATGTATATTGTAAAACTAAATCTGTATTTTTATTTTGCCAAAGTATACTTACGTTTAGATGTTGAAATGATCCGTTCTACAATAACATGTCAGCATTTGTTAGAATATAAATGAAAGCAGCACAGAAGTTTTCAAATAAGGCCTTGAGAACAAATGCATATCATATGGGGACTTTTCCATGTTTACAGCAGAACTTTAATTTCAGCTACAATTACACAGCCCTGTATATAGACCACCTTGTCAAATAACCATGAAATGACCTACAGATCTTCAGCTCAATATCTGGTCAATAGCGGCTTATTATAAATAGAGCATTCTGTTCTTTCAAGGAGTTTAATGAGATTGAATTTGGACCCCAGGCAGTATGAATGCATATTCTTGCACATACTGACACCCATGTAGTTTAAAGATGCTCACTAGGTATAGCACTTGCTGAACAGAGTCAGTTTTCAGTAGACACAGGTCTTTGTGCCATCAACTCAGTGACATTTTTTTCTTTCATCATGTGTTTTGAAACTGAACGTGGAAAGCACTGACAATATAACTGATGACTCCACAGTATTTACTAGCTAATCCCATCCTCCACAGAGGCATAAATTATGCAAATGATAAATACTTGCTTATGAAATGTGTTCAGAGAATTGATTATCCATCAGATATTTGAATCATATGCAAACAGTATTGACGTAATCCTTCTTTTTTTTTTTTTTTCTTTTTGCAGTATAACTGTAACCATTCTTTCCTTAACACTCACTAAATGCTTATCAAGTCGTTAATGCACTGTATTCGTGTACGGAGGCTGCTGATTCTTGCTTAGAAAACAGAGCTAGATTCCAATTCACAATGGACCTTTTTACATTGCCAGATTGGTGCATAATAAAATAGAATATCCCTCTGGTAGGATACAGCTGTTAAAGTTTAATCTGGTTGTACGTAATTTCTGAAGACTAAGCAATCATAACACAACTCAGATTTCAAACAAAAGCATTGACTCAGATCATTAACATGAAAAATATTTTGTGATCAATATTTTGCCAACTCACGACCAGCTGTATTCCTCAAGTTTATAAGAAAAAGCCACATAGTTTATAAATCCATAGTCCTGTCTTGGGGGTTATAATGTTAATAATCTTCAAAATAATATGTATGTTAATATAATTATTAATTGTTAATAATGCTAATAATCTTCAAGGTGACTGTATATAATGGAACAGGTTCTGTCAGTTTGAAGAAATAACTGACTGCTTGTCACATGCTGCCAGTATATTTAGTTGGCACCAGATCAGTTTCCAATTCAGAAAACATTATGGCTTTTAGTTTCAGGTTATGAGTTTTCATTGCAACCTGTAGACATGAAGATATCTAAGATACAGGATCCTTTTAATTAACCTGAACAAAATTATTCTGCTCAGACACCTGGAAAAAACAGACTTATGGACAGATGATAAGCAGACACATCAGTTCTAAGTAGGGATGCCATATGAAGCACAGTAATATCTTTTAGATAAATGAGTCCAAAATATCATCAGAACTTATCATGACCCAGAATAAGGTTAATGGCAACAACTGATCCTTTGGGTTACAATTTTATTATTACAATAAGAATTACTGATTTTCTCTTTTACTTGCTCCTGCTTAGGCAATACATTCTAGGATTAAGGATTAGTTGAAAAAAAGACTGAATTATGTTCCCATCTTTGCTACCTGGTTTTTGTGGTTGTTTCCTCAAGTAAAATAAATTTGTGAAAGCCTTTTGTACATACCTTTTCCTGAGCCACCTAAATCTGTGCAGGACATTCCTGAAATTTTCTTTTGAATGAAAACCCAGAAAGAGTATGTTGATCTTATTAGGAGGAAGTTCTGTTTTTTCTTTCTTGCTAAATCTTGCTTCTTAAGGAACATCTGGTGTCTCGTCCCTCCCCCACTGGCACCACATCACAAGCATATGCCTGATTCATTTGGTCCTGTAATATCATGTAGAAAACTTGTGGATGGTTACTCACTCTGTCCTTTTGGGGATAATTACTACAATTTATCCTCAAAAACCAAATTGCTTCAAGCTAGCTAAATCATTTGAAGGCTGTCCATTACTATATTATCTCGGAATTAAGAAACTGTATCCTATACACAGTAGTTTTCCCCTAGGATTTAATGGCTTAACTCCTGCCTCTCTCCATGTTTTACTATCTTGTCTTTGATTACTGTCACAATTTTCCCCTGAAATGATTTGCAGTATGTTGCCTCTCTTGTGTTCAGCTGCATTTAACTGCAATGCTGTACACACCATTGAGAACCTATGCACACACACTGTTCTGCAGATCCTGCTTGCTTCTTATTAATTTCCTTCTATTTGTTTAGATGAGCTCTTCCGTAGACTTCATTTAGAATGACTAAAGGCATGTCTCACTGTCTTCCTTGTATTTTATCTGAGAATGAAATATTGCGTATATATATAGTGTACCAAATCCCAAAGAAACACAGTTTTTTAGATAGGTAATTAATTGTTGTCTGTCAAAGTTTTTTATTCCAGTACCTCAGAATCAAGACTTGGAATTGGTAAGTGATTTGACTGACAGCGGTTAAGGGTGAAGCACTAGTAACATGCCTCTCATCAAGAAACCAGGCTGTTGTGTTTTTCAGAAGACAAAAGCTTATTTCTTCCAACTACAGGTCCTAATGTTAATGAATTATGCTATTTCCAGGCTGGAAATATATAGAGTGCAATAGCTTAGCCATGAATTTTAGTAAGGTCAGCAAACCTCAGTGAATGGAAAGGTGATGCTGAGAAGAGAAGGGATAAAAACCCTATTGTCTAGCCTTGCTTTGTTTTCTTATTAAATACAAAGGAAAAAAATCAGTTATTTGAATACTCATGGAACTGGCCTCTCAAGTTCCTACTAATCTGATACTGAAGTCCTGCCTTGAGTATGGCTCATAGCTCAGTGTTACTGAAGACTCCAAGACTGCTGTAGCAGACGTGCTCTGGGATTGAGGATTGCTCTGAGGGACTGCAGGAAAAGTTCCTTAAGTGGCAAGACCTCAAAAATAGTACCAAGAGAGGTGCCCTGACATTCCAAGCAGGGAGTGGTGAAGCTCTGACTCAGAGGCAGCTCTGAGCGAGCACAAGCAAGGCGGAAAATGACTGTGGCCACCCCCATCTGTACTAAAGCTGCTGCCGGGGAGTGTGAGGCACATCACCCTGGGTCAGGGGCAGCAGCTGGTGTGGTCACCCACCAGCTCAAGAGCTGAGTTCAGTCAGTGGTCACCACCCTCTTGGAAGGAGCCCAGTGATGGTTATCACCTGGCAGGGAGCCATGTCCCCTGCACTCGCCGGAAAGGATGTGGAGACACAAGTGGAGCAGCCATGAAAACATGCAGCTCTCCAGGTGTCAGGCTGCAGGCCGTGCCAGAGCCTGGCACTGGCTGTGGTGGCAGTAGACTGACAGCTGTGTGGGGTGTGACCACGTGGATGGTCTGCTCAGCCTGGTGGAGGAGCTAAAAAAAGAGGTAGAAAGGTTAAAAAGTACCAGCGATACTGAGGAGGAGACTGAGTGGAGACAGCCTCTACCATCCCCTGAGTCACATGCACCATCCAGTCACACCACTAGAAGGAAAGCGTCCCCTCTCTCACTCTCCCTTACCCCAGAAACAATGGTACGTGGAGGAGAATCAGGAAAGAGAAGAAATCGATTAGGAACAATTTCATAATTGAAACAAAGTAAAAGAAAATAATAACGATACTACTACTACTACTACTTGGAGAAGGAGGGAGGAATGTGAAACCCAAGAAAGACAAGCGATGCCCAATGCAATTGCTCACCACCAGCAGACTGATGCCCAGCCCATTCCCAAGCAATGATCAGCCCCTTTCCAGGTAACTCCCCCAGTTTATAAGCTGGTCATGATGTTCTGCAGTATGGCATATCCCTTTGGCCAGTTTGGGCCAGCTGTCCCAGCTGTGCTCCCTCACAGTTTTTCTGAAACCATGACAGGATCACTAAAGCAACTCTGAAAGAAACCCAGCACAACCTTTTAATATTTTAGACCTGTTTAGATTCCCACCTA
>VWZG01000813.1:50919-75821 GCA_013396735.1 Grallaria varia
TTTTTTTTCTCACAGAAAGCTTTGATGGACTCTGTGGTATTAAAGGCCCTCTGGTGTTACTCAAGATTTCATGAAGAAATTAAATTGTAATAATAGAATTAGAAGACATCTGGATAAGTAAAATAGCAAATGTTTTTAAATCTTGGTTTGTAAAGCTATCATTTTTATATAGGAGTCAGTAAGCATATGGATAACAATAATCAGTTGATAGCAGTGTACTTATATTTTCACAGAGCTTTTTACAAAGTCCCTCACCAAGGAAATGAACCTGTTGAAGGATGAGAGGGATCATCATTTAATGTCCTTTAAAGTACAGTAAGCAAGAGGTCAGATTTCACAACAAAGGAAGATTTTCAGTGCAGACCAGCAGAGATGCATCCTTTTAAACTTAGAGCATTATTAGGCTAAGGAGAGAAAAGAAAGTGACGGATTTTTTTTTGATGATACAAAATGATGTGGGAAAGTCAAATCTGCTGAAAAAAGTTGAAAAATGTTTCATAATACAAAATATATGCAAACCAGCAGGTGAAATTCATTGTTGATAAATGCAGAGTAAACACAAGTTTTCCTCTGAGTGCGTAACTATGTTTATACATACACATAGTGATAAACTTTAAATGAGCTATTACCATCCATTAAAAAAAAAAAAAAAAGAAAATGTCAATCAATAGACATCAAAAAGGCAAAATAAATCCAAATTATTAGAAAAAATACAATTATACTACTCTTCAAATTCTTAAAATGAATATAGATTGTACTGCTGGCCACAGTCTCAAAAGAAGATGCAATGCACTCAGAAAATGTACTGAGAAGAGCAACAATAGTGTCAAGCTGCTTCTCTCTAGGAAAGCAAAGAAAAGAATACAAGGTAGGTAAGCAGAAAACAGATCAGAGAAAAATCATTCACTGCTTCTTGTGATAAGAGGAGCAGTAATGAAATTACTAAGACAATTTAAAGAAAAGGAATCGTTTTGTTACACAACATAACTGAATCACAGAATTCATTACCACAGGATGCTGTGCATGCCAAAACTATGAATGGTTCAAAAAGTAATCAGAAAAATTCATAGAAAGTCCACCAAGACACATTAAGCACAAGAATGCAAATACAAACTCTGGTTTCTGGAAACTCCTGTGCCACAGATTGCCTAAAGCTCAGAGGAAATACCAGCAAAGTGCCTTTCCATTCTGTATTCTTTCCCTAATTAGCAGCTGCTGCTGGCCACTGCGGGAATAGGACACTAAGCTTGACATGAGTAAAACATTACCTTTACCTCTTCCTGCCCAGCCACTCTGCTGTAAGGAATTGCCATGACACCGCTCTGTCCCCCTTGCTCCGGCAGGAGAAGTCCTTGGCAAGTGCTTTCCTTGGGTCATTTGCAATGGGAAGGAGGTGACCTCCACTGATGAAGGAAGCTCAGAAGATCTGGTCTGGGATCTCAGAGAGATACAAGACACCCCAACTGCTATAGATGTTGAAGCAGAGAGGGGGAAAAGCTATAACTTTGCCTTCATTTTTCTCCCTTTTATAATCTCCTGAAGTGAACAGAAGTTAGCGTGGCATCACCTCAGTTGTCTTATCTAGAAAACTGGAAATCTCATCAACTGCCAATGTTGGTAACTTCGTTTAAAGAGGAGACATAACGATTCTTTTATGGAAAAGAATCCAAATGTCAGAATATTCTCAAATATTGAAGTCTTAAGGGCTCTGAAGTTGTGCTCTATGAAGGAAAACAAATGTGGAAAAAAGAAAGCATTGAAGGATAACCACGAGATTTTGCCAAACACCCTGGGTATATTATAGTGGCTGTAGACTGCCCTGAGAAGCCAGCTGTGATCCTGAAAGGGGAGGGAACATATCCTACAGCAGGTTTAGATTTTGCACAAAAATATCCCTCTGTGCCAGCACAGCTGCACTGCCAAGCTCACTGGCAGGCAGGGAGAGGAGCCTGCCCATGCCCTGACTCCGCAGATGCTACTTCGTACTCTGTAATACAAATAGATGGCACAGAGGTTTCACAGCACTGCTCCTCCACGTGCAGACACAGGACAAGGGATTCTTTGGTTTTCAAATATGAATCTTCAGAATTCAGGACTTTTAGGAAGTGAAATTATATCTAGATTTTGTTTTGTTTGGGTTATTTTTATTTTTTTTCTCTAGTTGGTTTTGCAATCCAAATTAATATTTTACTGTCATGCAAAGCTATTGTCAGGAATGAAAGATCCGTTATAATTAAGAGAATAAGGGGCCTACAGAAGAGAGAGGTACTGAGAAAAGCCTGTAACCCAGTATGAATATTTAATTTAAAAAAAAAATCAATGTAGAAACAATCTATCATCAAGTATAATGGTCTACTCATATATGGCTTACCAAACAGAACGATACTTTATGAAAAGGCAGGAGCAATGCCCAAAATTTGCTTGCCAAAGTCTTACTATGTCAAAGTCAGTGTTCTAATAAGGTACAAAACTGCCACTCGAAAAATGTGCAAGGTTGAGCTAAAATAATTTTAAAATATAGTCAGAGGCACAGTATTCTTACTGCTGATGCACAGCGCAAAGCACTAGGAGATGTTACTTTGCTTTCTTTGGCCATAAATAGACTTTGAGCATGATCACAATTTTTTCCCCAAAAGTTGTGTTCTAGAACCAAACAGAGAGAAATCTGAGGACTGTGCCAACAGCTATGTCAATTGTGATTTAGGCTTTGAAAAGTCATGTGTTCTGATTGCTCAAGCAGTGTAAAAAATTGCTGAGGAACTATCATTTACTTTCAACTGGTTTGGATCAACTTCCAGCTGTACCACCTGGCAGAAGGTTGTCATTTACCTTACCTCTCTTACTGCTATTACATTTTTTCTTTGTTGCTGATGGGACAATATGGGATACTGTGGAGAGTCCTGGCTGCTTTTCTGGGGGGGCATCTTTGTGATAGCTCAATAGTGCAGCTGGAGTGACAGCACAGAACCAGCTCCTGCATGTCCTACAGGAGACCACAGGAATCGGATACTGAGTTATCAGAATTAGTAAAGTGCTTTTATAAATACCCTCATTATCATGGCTTCAGTTTTCAACACTCTTAGAAAAGTGAAGGGAGGCAGACACTTTGGATTTATTTGGCATTGAGATTATATTCAGCTCTGTAAAACACACAGATATAAAACAAAACGGTGGCTCGAACAGTTCATCATCTAAATCGATTCCTGCAAACTGAAGCCCTGGCTTCCTGATGCTGAAATTTTGCTTCAAAGGTAATATAGAAATTGAAGGTATGAATTAGTAGATGCATAATGCACTCACCTAAAATATTTTACATTCTGAGTATCCTTCACACTTCCCAAGTCCTCTGGATTAAGAATATTCTACATGATTATTCTGTTTTGTATACACTTCTTTACTTGACACTTTGACTTTGTTTGCACTTTTTAAACGGAATTATATTTTCTCTGTTTTTATGAAATTCAACTGTCAGAAGCCTTAACAAATACCTCTATAATTTTATTTAGTGTAAGTACTTGTTTTCATATGATGCACATTTACAAGTTACATGAAATGAGCAAATTTTAAATGAAGGTATTATCCTCCAAAAAAATTCTTTTAGCCTCATTGCCATAAGATTTCCAGGCTTTTTACTAAGTAATTCGTATTCAGCATTCTCTGCATAAGGACATCAAACTAAACCATTTCTGACATTAAATATTTTATTTCAAGTAATGATTCTTTTAGAAGCAGATGTATTTTGTTTTGTAACTCACAGGAAAACAGAATTCTTTCAAAGGAGATACATAGTAAGTTTTAACCTGAATAGTATTAGCCTTTCAGTACTTTCTGTGAAGACTAAGGTTTTGCCTTTACATTTTGAAGCTAGCAGGTGGAAAATAATATAAAGTCTCATTTTATGTGGGGTTTTTTGTGCATGCAGTGTTTACTCGTCAGCAAAAATGTTCAGGTCAATTAGAATTTTTAGATGGCACATTTCACTATTTCTCACACAGTCAACATGTAATATTACTTTTAAAAGGTGTGATGATGTAAGAGAGCATGAGCTAGTTACAGTATTCACTTTCCAGGGTTATTCAGACTGGATGACACAAGGACTTGCTGGTACCATAAACATTCCCCACCCCTCCTCCCTGAACTGCATAGAAGCCTGCAAAACAAGTTTTTAAGTGCTGCAGGGCCCTGGATGCGTGGTTTGGCAGATGCATAGGAAAGATTTCTACTGAATGAAATAGCAAAGGAGAGTAAGCCTCTAGTGGTGACATACATAAGGATTTTGGGAGCAATGTAGTGATCTGTGCTCACCATGACTAGGTGCTACCTATGACCAAATGGTCTGGATATAGAAAGTGTGTTTCCATTTTGTAAACTGGTCTGAATCAGGACAATGCTGTCTCAGTCAATAAAGCAGCATCAGCAGGTGGTTAGCCTAGGTGATATTCTGTCCTGGGAAACACAGTGTATCACACATGTTTGATATCCACAGAAGCGTTTGGACTGTTTAAATGCTTTTCCATTTGATTTTATAGCAAGATCCTTCTTCAAGTAGTAGCATTATTACCCTGAAGAAAAAAAAAATCGGGAACAAATTGTGTGCAGCTTGCACAATCACACAAGTCTTTTGAAAGAGGTAATTAGACCTTCGAGGGTAGATTGCCATGGCGTATTGCAGATAGGAAAATCTTGCTAAATTTTGTGGTCTGCCATGCTGCCTGCATTTTACAAAGTAATTTTGCATCATTTGAGGGGAAAAAAACCCTTATAAATATTAAAAAGCAGAGGAGCTATGGTTAGTTTTATTGCCAGGTAGTATTGTCCTTCCCTCCACCAAAACTAGTTTTTTTCCTTTTCTTAACATATAGTCAGATGTTAGTACCACTACATTATCTGTCACTTCCCTTTAAATGAACTGCTCTTCTAACACTGTTTTAGACTTAGTGTCAAAGAGAATCTTGAAGAAATTACATTGGTAACATAACCATGTTGCCTGGTCAGCCTGCTGTGAGTCAAAAGCCACTCCATAAAAAAATATTATATTGCCATCTACATATATAATGCAGAGTTGGATTTCTTTAATAGCAGGATCTTCAAACTGATCTCCAGTGTTTGAAAGTGCTTTCTTTGTAAGATCTTTGCCTTTTGTTTTCCAGAACTCATGTTTCAAGAAGAAATTCAACATACTAGTCTAAGGTTAAGTGCAAGCCGATCCATAGGGATGATCTCCAAACCATTTTCAGACGACACTCTTCTTACTTTCTTTCATAGTGAAAGACATGCACACAAACTTAACTGTGATATTTGTCTTCATATTTACGCCCTGTTGCAGGTAGCAATAATGTAGTTAGGAGGGAAAAAAAGAAGTGAATTTCAGTGAACAGTTATCAGTAAGTCAAATAAATTCTCCTTCCATTAGTTAGCACTTGAATGATCCTGTGAACCACATCATTACTTACAGCAAAGTAGAACGCAATTGATTCTGTTGTACTTCAGTAACTTATATTCCTCGAAAGTATTTTTTTTCTCTTTCTTGGTTTTACTTACATGGAACACGTGAAAAGCTTTAACTAATGCCACTGTACATCTCTAAGGTAAGTTTTCAGTGTTCAGTAGGCTGGTTCTGTAATGAAAGCATGGTGTGCTCCATGAAAAGAGGGCATTGCACAAGTAGAAACTGAGCTCTTTAAGTTCTAGAGAGAAAACATTTTTTTCTCTAATAACTGATCAAAATATCAAGCAAGGAGACAGGAAAAAACTGTAAGGGGTGAAGTCTTTTCACATATGACAAGAACTGTCTACTTGGAAATCTTATTCTTTGCATAACCACTACTCAAAATATTAAAAAGAAAGTGTACAAACAATCTACTAAAAGAAAAAAAACTTTCAAAATATGGCTGTTAATTAAACCAGCATTACTAGAAAAAAATTAATAAACTGCCTGACTCACCCTGTTTTCTCAAGGAGGCAATTATGTTACCTGCCACGAACAAAGTACAGCTGTTTTTAGAGTTACACAGGGTCACAGAAGGGTTGAGGTTGGAAGGGACCTCTGGAGGTCATCTTGTCCAACCCCTCTGCTCAAGCAGGGCCACTACAGCAGAATTCACAGGACTATGTCCAGATGGCTTTTGAGTATCTCCAAGGATGAGAGTTACAGTGTTAAATGCTTCATTTCCCTCTTCCCTTATTTCTGATATTTGTGTTAAAGAGACCAGACTTTTTTTCCCACGTAACCACTGTCTGACATAGTAACAATAATAGTTTTACACAGCTGATGATACACATACACTTAAAGTGCCTGACGCTGCATTGAGGAGACACTCAGTATCAAATAGCATCTTTAGAGGCTGCTTTTCTTGAACACTTGGTCTCACTTGATTCCATTCAATATGAAGGACTGTGTACTGAATTCTTCAGTGTGGATACTGGGGAAATAAGGTGAGAAACGTTCCACTTACAAAAAAGTCCTGTGGCCTTTTCTTTTACTGTTAAGAAGGTTTGACAAAAAGCATAAACACTTAAGGCTGTATCTTCCATGCCAACCCATGAGTAGTGTTCTGCAGAACAAGATTTACAGGTGAAGAAAGCAGTTATTTAGCACATCTGAAATGATTTTCTGACGAAAGGACATGAACTATCATGGCACGATTTTCCAAAGAAATGACACAGTATTATGATTCACATACCCTGAATTAATTCCATATATGTATAGAAACAAATCTTGCCTTGCTGATCTCTCAGAAGACACAATCTCTGTTTCTGCTTTATAAATCATGTCCTGGAAACTTCTACAAAGGGCAGTATCATGCACATGAATTGCTTCAGTACAGAAGTTCTTGATGGTATAACAGCTTAAGTCCAAGGCACAGAGATCTAGCGAATGGGCATGGTCAAAAATGAGAAAGATGCTCTAGGCCAATTCCTTCTGGCTACTCAGGTCACATTCTTAATTCAGCTTTGTTTCTGGGTCAAGAGGGGGAGTTGGTTGAAAAGCACGGAGGGATTTTTGGAAAGCGCATGAGATTTTCCAGCAGAACTCCTCTGGTGCTACTGCAAGTCCTGTGTTTTGCTTTCCTTGTTCCACTCCAAGATCTTATTTCCAAATGTTAATAAACTGGCTAGTACCCTCGGCAGAAGAGGGTTAATCAAGAGAAAATTGCAAGGGGAACATTTTCTACTTCTTAATTGTTTCAGAGCTAACCCAGTACGCAGCAGAAGAAGCAAAGAAAGCATATGACCAAGATTTTTTCCTACCAGACACACCTTTTCTTGCCTCCTCACAGGATACAGAAATACATGTCTCCCTGAGGACATTCTGCAGAGTTTTGAGATGCAACGTTTTGACAGTGGAAAAGTACAAGTCTAAATATAGTACATTTTGTCAAACTTTGTTTAAAAGAATGTTCCAATAGATACCTTTTCAAAAACTCACCTTGCTATTGGTTCGTATGCAAAACCCTTTATTACTGGGGGTTCTTCAAGCCAGTAATACTGGCATGTGACCAGAGAAGAGACTGATTGTTTTGGCAAGCATTCAGGCCACACGGTGGACCTTGGGTTCACATTCATATTTGTCACAGTCTGGAGTACAGGAGGTCTTACTTTTTTGTTTCTTCCTTTTTGTTTATTCACTGGTTCCTCTTCTCTGGCACATAAGAAACGTGTTCTTAAGAGGTACAAAAAGTAGAGTTAGCTATTTTATTTCCAGAGCACTTTTTTCCATGATGGATTCTAACCCACAGCTCATAAATTTCCATTTGTACGGAAGGAAGAAAACCTAGCAGTGAGCAGGCAAAAAGAAAGAGACCATAACAAGTCTTTGAGGCATGGAAATTCAATATCTGAAAATCCACACAGCACTGAAATCACAAATATCAGAGATAGAGTTTTAAGGGGAAAAAAAGTAGAACTAGTAAAAAGACCACTTTAGCAGTCTATGCTTCCACCATTAGAGTTCCCTCATTATCCATAAAATTACATGATACCACACATTTCATACATAATACTGTTGGGGGGTAGTGGAGGCATGGGCACAGCTACTGGAAGAGCAGGGAATAAGCATATCCATGCAATTTTTAGTGTTCTCCTTAAAGGTTTTTCTTACTGCAAGTGTAGGACTCACAGATAGCTCTTCACCTCTCCCCCACTTCTGTTTTTGATGGAACCCCTGAAGAGGAGATGGTGACCTCCAGGAAAGAGCGTGCAGAGAGTGTCTTCTGCACACACTTTAATGACAGCAATTCCTTCTACTGTGTTTCTTTGCAGCAGTAAAACTGTGCTGGAAGACACAGCTCCAGTTTCCATGTAGGAAACACAATGTGGTGTGGGGATACCATCCTCCCACCTTCCACCAGCCCTCGTTAATAGCAGGTGAAAACCCAGCAAGACACATAAACAGATCCGGTTTTTTAAGCTCTTCTCCATGCTCCCAACCCAAGAAATGCTTAGAAACCCCCCTGATCTGGTCCTTGGCACCAGACTGTCATTTTCCTTCTGAGGAAGCACAAACATTTCAGAGTTCCCCATTCCTCTCTGGGAAATCCTGTGCTGGCACTGTGACAAGCTGATTGACCTCTGTGGGGGGACTCACAGCTTCCACTGATGTGGGTTATGAGAAACTGATGCCACACATGGCAACAACAATGGCACAACCTGAAAAGAAATACCCAAAAACTTGTACTAAATTTTGTACATAATGTAACTGAGCAAAGCTGCAAGTCATTTCATGGCTCAGGCTCTTCTCAGTGTCAGCTGTGAAGATTCATTTATATTTAGCCAAGGATCATCCTCTATCTTTTGTCATCAAACTTAAACTGACTGCAGTGCCTTTTCCTGGGGAACTTTTCAGCCTACAGGCAGTACAGCTCTGGAGGATTGGACAGGATTGGAAAAGATTGCCTGGATAAATAAACGCTTAGATAAATCTCTCCAGTATCCATAAAGATATATGATAATTTCTGTGAAAGGAGAACTGAAGAAAAACAAAGGATTCTGAGTGTTCTAGATATTCTTCCTCTGAGTGATTTCTATATATGGGAATCCTCCCTTGGAGCCACACTGGAAACGGAACTTGCTCTGAATTCAAAATGAGGAACCCCTTAGGAAGAACTGTCCAGAATTTTTTATTTCCAAGCAGTCCACACATGCAGTTCCCCCTTTGTGAGTGACCTTCCAGAGGACTTTTTAAAATAAATAAAATGTTCATTTCTTTATTGAATGAAAAGTCACTCTCTCTAAAAATGCTGAACTTATATTATAGCCTTCAGAAGAGATGTTTTTTCATCCCCTCAGAAAGGGATTGGCAAAGAAAAGAGTTTCCAGTATGCAAGGCCTAGGGAAAACAGTGGCCACTAGCCATGCTTAGATGTGTTTGGAGAAGTCTTCTGTCACATCAAGTCCCAGCTGGCACACAGCTGCTGCCCCCATCCAGCTGTGAAGGGTGGGGGTCACAGAAACACAGCTACAAGCTTCTTTTAGCTATTAGCATGAAATCGAAGCAATTTCTTACAAATCCCTAGGACTCTAAGCAACTGCATGGAGATTGCCAGTTCATGGCTTTAAGAAAGCCTACATGAGCTGCCTGTTCCAAAAGCATGGAATCATAGGGTCATAGTATGGTTTAGTTTGAAAAAGACCTTTAAGATCCCTGAGTCCAACCATTAACCCAGCACTGCCAAGTCCACCACCAAGCCACGTCCCTAAGTGTCACATTTGTATGTCTTTTAAATACCTCCAGGGATGGTGACTCCACCACTTCCCTGGACAGTCTGTTCCAAGGCTGGACAACCCTTTCAATGAAGAAATTTTTCCTATCCAATTTAAACCTCCCTTGGTGCAACTTGAGGCCATTTTCTCTTGTCCAGTCACTTGTTACTTGGAAGAAGAGACCAAACTCCACCTGTCCACAACCTCCTTTCAGGTAGTTGTAGACAGAGACAAGGTGAGCCTCCTTTTCTCCAGGTCCCTCAGCCATTCCTCATAAGACTCGTGTTCCAGAGCATTCACCTCCCACACTGTATCCTCTTTTCTGTGTTGTACTTCCAGAAGACATCTCCTAAGTTGAAGTCCCCCATGACAACAAAGGTGAGTGAATATGAGCCTTCTCCCAGCTGCTTACAGAATATTTTGTCTGGCTCTTCATCCTGGTTTGGAGGTCTGTAACAGACTCCCACCAGGATACCTGACTCGTTGGCTTTCCCCCTGATCCTTACTTAGAAACATTCAGCCCTGTTGTAACAATCACTAAGCTCTAGGCAATCAAAACACCCCCTAACATACAGGGCTACCCCACCGCCTCCCCTTCCTTGCCTATCCCTCTGAGGAGTTTATAGCCATTCATTGCAGCATTCCGTTGTGTGACTCATCCTACCGTATTTCCATGTGGCATGAATGAGGGAAAAACATGAAGGCTGTTTGTATATAAAGCAGCATTGTACGCACAAAAAAGTCCCAACCCACCACGCCTTGCAAAGCAGAAGTTATATATTTGTTCTCCACTTGGCTTTAAGGTGGAAATCAGTTATCCAAGTGTACCTGTATTCTAAGGACACAATGTTCTCATTTACTATGCTCCTGAAAGAGTGCTCTGTCGTTTCCTTAGTAAAGGGTGCAGATAAATATTCCTGCCAAGCTGACAGGCAGGAGCTGAAGATCATCTCTGACTCAACTTGGTTGCACCAGCCTGAACCCTAAAAATCCTGGTTTCAGTTTGTTCCTATAGAAACTTTTGGTCTTCCAGAGGCAGGCCCTTCAGAAAAGACACTGCACCGAGAACTTCAGTCTTCCAAATTGTATCTCCTGACAATTGCCACACTACATAAAGAAACCACAATCCCCAGCTACACCTGATATGTTCTTCCAAAAATGTTGTCAGTAAGTACAGATTTAAACTGTCAAACGGGCTTTTGACAAGAGTAGTGATTTCTCCCTTCTCCCTTCCAGTCCCTTTTACCTTCCAGAGAGAGAGAGATTGCAGTTTGAATTTGCAGATGACCTTTTTGATGTTACTTTCCTTAAATTTTTCCACAGCAGCAATATCCCTATAGAGGGGGCATATTTGCCAATAGCTGAAAAATAACATTTGAGAGACTATGGAAACTGTCCACATCTTCGCTTCATTTAGAGCTTTTAAAATCTTGGTTAAACTGCTTTAGCAGTTTACCAGAAAAGTACCTCATAAAATGACTTCTCAGGAAGGATGTTTAGGAGAATGCAGTTGCTTTCTCCATGACAATTTTTTTCCTTAAAATTGTAATTATGTCATAGCAATAGAGGATAAAGGATACGCAGAACTATGTAAGGAAACCACATTTAAAAGTAGGGGTTGTGGTTCCTTCCTCTCAATTATGAACTTAAATAAAAGCAATCTTTTTGATAACTTTTCAACCCCTGAATTTAAGTTAGTGTTGAAAGAGAAGACTGCATTAATTTTAAATGACTTCTTTTTATTCCAGATGATATAAAAGTATCTGAATCCTTCTCCTATAATGCACAATGCAATGAAACAGAACCTGTTCTCAAGCTGTAGGAGCAGCCTGACTGTGATGCTGCTGTAACTCTGGTGCTGATGGTGACTTTTGAGTACTCTGGATAAAAGTTGTAAGTTTTGAATGAAAATTTTCTGTGGCAACAATATTGATGCTAAAAGGAATGCCCATCAGGACAAAGGCAGTTTAAGTAAAGCACATTTTAAATTTACAAGGTGGTCAGACATGGAATCTCTATGAAAATACAAGCCAAAAGCTGGAGGCAGTGGAGGAACTGCATGAGAATCCCTCAGCACTAAGGTGAGCACTAGTTTGGTATCAGCCTCAGCCCCCAGTTTTCCACATCAGACTTGTGCAAATACACAGATTTTGCACATGATCTTGGTCTGTGTATTGCAAATCTACATTTGAGCTCCACAGATGGTCTTCTGGATGAAAGCATTACAACATGCCTTGGAAATTTTAGATCTGGGCTTGCTTTCAAGAGAATCTCAAGTGTATGTTCCAGCAAAAGCACCAATTTCATTAGCTAGTCAAGCCTACAATATTAAAACGCAACTCCAGTCTTCCTTTGTGGCAGAATGTGGCACTGTTGACATTCTGATCAATCCAAATGTCCTAGGGTTGTGAAATGCAAATCATAAGAACAGAGACTTGTAATAATAATTCTGTATAGAAGTTAGGAATTCAAAGCCACAAATACAACTATTCTAGTTATGCATTAAAGTAAGACTACATTTTATGTGGAGATTATATGCTTGCAGCTATTTGTGATGTCACTAGGTGAAACGCAATCCTTAATTCATATTTAGAAAACCAACATACCCATTCTTGGTGATTCAGTAGGTTGCATAAGTGTTTTTTTAAAAAAGGTTTTTCAATAAACCCTAAGATATATTTTAGTCCTTTGAAGGTAAATTAAGTAATTCTTCAGTAAAAATGTACTACCTTGACATGGAGAGGAATGAGAAAAAGAAAATTCTAATTGAAACTTTATGTTAGAACACTGGACCTGCCTGAATGTATATAATTAAGTTATTTTTCTTTCTCTTGCTGTCTTACTATGGAAAAGAGTTTCAAGTTAATACTTCCATACAGTTAAGGTTTCACATTTGAAAATGCTGTCATTGCAAACAGCACCAAGCTCACACTTACACCTGCTGCCAGTTGCCCCTCGATGAAGAGGGTTGGACCCTTAAAGTTCCCCTCCAACCCAAACTATTCTAAGACAATCTGTCATAGACTACCCTAGACCGGAAATATCCAGTAAATATAGTATATACAGACATTATAACAATTTTAAAGGAATATTGCACATGATGAAATGGAACAAATTAATGACACATATGAAGTACATCTAAGTTGTTTATAGAACAAAATAAACACTTCCTTCTGGGAAAGGAAAAAGATTGAAGAGAAACATTACTTGCATTGTTGCTTTCTAATAAAAAACCTCAAATAATCATTCAGTATTACCTCTTTTTGCCAAGATCTTCTTTGCCATTTGAGATATCACTAATATGGTGAGGTTATTATACATTCATTTATATTCATATATTAATCTTTTCCCCTATAGCAGATTGTTTCAAATTATAATAATAAAATATTTTGAGAACTAAACTGTTTTGCTAATCTTGTAATATATGGCATTGTGGAAACAATTATTTCTACTTCTCATTTTTCTTTCTTTCTTTTTCATTCGTAGCTGCACGGATTTATATAGCAGCTAAAGTCTTTACATAAAACACTGTAATACCAGAGTTATTCCTGAAACAGTTTGGTGCAGTGCCAAAGCAACCTATGGTTATCATAATTACTTCTATAGAAATTAAGTTAGTGTTAGACACCTCACAAAATAAAGGTTCAAATCCAAATCACATCTTCAGTCAGTTGAATCTCTACTATTCTAAAGCTGGTCCATCAAGAGCCCCAGTCTATAGCAATCAAACCACTAGTCTGAAGTATGGCTGCTGAGAGCGTCCCTAAAATGCCAGCCACCATCTGGGAACATCTAAAGCACAGTAGCTACTGCTCTGATCCTTTCTGTTCTTCCACTTTTCTTCATGGGAAAAAAAACCCCAAACAACAAAACCAAAAAAAACCCCAACAAAATAACACCCACAAAACTATCTCAATTACATCATGTAATTTATAAGTATCTGTCCTTTGCATTTTGTCTGGCTTTGTAAACTGTCTCGTTATTTTGTCTCCATGTTATCCCCAGCTTTCCCATTCTCACCTCTTTCACGTCTGCATCTTCACCCACATGCCCAGACCCTGGGCATTCACAGGATGCATAAGGTAGGGTGCACTCAGAAGTGCTAGAAGAAAGTCTTAACAGGTGTAAGGGGGCCCCTAAGACCTCAAGACTACTGATCCCGTGCAGCACTCTGCATTGGATACTCACTGGCAACTTGAGATAAAAAATTTGCATGGGAGTGCCTTAGGTCACTCCTATGAAGTGACCAACAAAGTACCATAACTCACCCTGTGCTCTCTCATGGCTCACAAAGCTTCATGACTAGGAGGGTCTTGGGAAAAAAAAAATTAAAGGGACTTCCCTTTTCACCTTGAGTCAGTTTTGGCTCAAATAATTTTTCACTGCATGCAGCACAGACAACTAAAGAGTTTCCTCAGCACTGCACTATCTCAAAATCAGCCCCTGGTTTTGAGCTGGGACAGATGCTCTGCTCTCGCCACACATGCTTGGCAAGGCTGGGGGTGGGTGCCCTCCAACAGACCCTCAGAGGTCCCATCTTATTTCTTTTCTTCCCCTTCCTTCAGTCTTCATTTGGAGGCTGATGGAAAGATACAGAGTATGGTTTTCTTTGGATGGCTCCATTGCTACTCACAGGAACAAATGTTGCTGCCAGAAGCATGTGGTTTCTTTGGGAGACAGGTGGGCGTTCTGTAGAGGACAAGAGGCTGATCTTGATATTGGTGATGAATCACATACAAAACAGGGAATTGCATATAAAGTGGGCTTGAAAACAGAAAAATGTTTCCTTTACTGCAAAGCTCACCAAGTAAGCTCGAGGCACTTGGACAAGAGACCTCTAACATGGTCTTCAGAACACATGGCCTGAACAAGAGCCTGGTTAGTCAAATGAGAGATTCATAGAAACCTTGTTTTCTGTAACGTGTATTTCCAAAATTCATACCAAATTGTGACACATTAACATATAGATGTGGTTCATCTCAGACAAAACACCATCTTAGAAGGCGGGGGTATATCCAGCAAAGTCAATTACAAAAAAATAAGTACCAAAAAAAGAGAGAATAGTCTTGCTTTGCAACTGTGCTCTGTTCACATGCTTTGGAGTTTGAAAGTACTGATTGACAATTACATCAGAACTAATCAATCTAGAACATTTAAATGGAATCCTTTAGCAGGTTCATACGGTATTTATTCAAGTTTTTATATCCTTAACTTCATTTTTGTCATCTGGTTTTCATGTCTTATACAGATAGGAAATAACAGCAACAAGTTTGACAAGAAACTAAGTCTATCACAAACATGTATTTCCTGGTTGCAGGCACTGTGCAAAGGAGCCTTTCTCCCCAAATACAGGTGTTTATGGATCTGAAACCATGGAAGTCAGCATTGGCTTCATGCAAGGAAAGTAATTTTGAAAAAGAATGGAATATGCTTTAGTGGAGTTCACACTTCATATTCAGCTTGCCGTCGACCAGGACTCCCAGGTCCCTTTCCATGACACTGCTGTCCAACATCTCATTTCCCAGTCTGTTTGCACATGCAGGGTTGCCCCATCCCAGGTGCAGAATCCAACACTTGCCCCTGTTAAACTTCTAACAGTTGGTGATTGCTCAACTCTCTTATTTGCCAAGGTCTCTCTGCAAAGAATCCTATTGAATCCCTAAGAGTTCAGCCCTTTCTTGGTCAGAACCAATCTTACCAGAAGGCATCTCATATGTGATCCATATCCTTTGCGTGATAAGTTGCCTTGCCTTCAGGTGCCTGTTTACTTCCAGAGTGAAAACGGTGGTAACTTCTTCTAAAGATTTATTCTCCGTACCTTTCACAAAACAACGCTTTGAAGACACAAGTTAAAAACATAAATACCACTATATAAATATATATGTGTGTGTGTAAATGTACATCTCTCCAATACATTCTAAATGACTAATGTGGAGGGACATGATTGTACTAAAATAATAATGTCTTTAATGAAGTACAGGAAAGAAGTAAACACTACCAATCACCAGACAAGTCAGGAAGTGGCATCAGGAATAGCCTGGCAGGACATAAGAAAAAGAAGCATTTTATGAGGAGGCAGAGTTCAAACCCTAGAAATGTGAAAGGAAAATCATATTCTTATTTAGCATTTAAGTGCCTTTGGGATTTAACCACAGTGCATGTGAGCACTACTGCTGTTGGTACAACAATTTAGGATAGTGAGAAATCAAAACAAAAATTAAACTAGGCAAACGTCAATTATTAACAAATACAAAGGGATAATGAAAAAACTCACTGTAAAAAGAGCTGGTGTCATCCACATGGGTAGAAATCTGTCCCTATTGGTGCCTCATAACAGGGAACAGCTGCAGTGGATGGCAAACAGCACCCCATAAGCTAGAACCCCTTATGGTGTCACCTGCTTTGAGTGCCTTCTTATGCTTCAGAAGAGCCACAACACTGATACAAATCAGCTGCTCTTTCACCTTCTACCTAAGAGGAAGCAAAAGCATCAAATGGAGAAGGCTTGCAGCAAGAAACAGTGACTGAGTGGAGAGGCTGCCTGCATGCAGAGTCAGCAGCAAGGCTGTGAGGATCTCCACCCACACCTTCTGGAGCTGTCCCACCACCATGTCCACAAAGGGAAAGAGCAGTGATTGAAGCCATGAGCACTTCAATATGCGTGTGAGCTGGGAAAGGGGTCATGAACTCTATTGCTGGAGTCAATGAAGAAAAGGGACTTATCCAACAACTACCACCTAAAAGTGAAGCAGAAGAGTATTTGGTGTCTATGCGTTTAGGAGGATGTATTACAAAAACATCTTATTCAATTCACTGAACTGAGACCAGAAAATCTTCTGAGAATTTACAGCGTAGGCTTGCAGTCAGAGTTTACAGGATTTCTTCTATCAATCTCAAGTTGTAAAGTTTGTAAAGCGGAGCCACCACATTTTCCTTTAATTGCAAGTGTTAGGAGGGTTTTCCAGATTTGCAATTTGATTGTTTGTATTAGGATTGTTTTCCCATTTTGCAATGTAAAGTAGACACTCTGTCCACCTTTCACCTCCATAAAATGAAAATACAAGCAGAGAAGCAAGGCATAAATGGCTTTTGTAGGCTCACTCAGCGCACCAATACACTGCAGAGTTATCGAATTCACTCTCTGCTTTGTAAAACATTGGAATTATTTGTGTCAATTTCATGAGTTAAGGCTGGGGTCGAGCAGGAAAAGGAAAGACTGAGTTTGCACAGTGCAGAATTTTTCAGTATTAATAAAACTTCCAACTTAATGCAAATAAATTTTATTTACCCTGAAAGTCTTGCATTAATGCAGGAATAAAACTAAGATTTTTATTTTGTCACTGCAGCCAATGAAAATACTGAAATCTGCATTAAGCCAGCTTTCTAAAAGTACTAACCCATGAGGAAAACATAGTTCTATAATTAAAAATAAATAATTTCCCTAGTTTTCTACCTTTTTATAGGAAACACCTGATTGATGGAAAATAACTAAAACCAGTGCTTTCTAGCCAAGAAGCTGCTCCAAGAGAGCTGTCTGGGAGGCAGCAGGGGCAGCTCCACATCAGATGCTCAGCTTCCCTTGCTGCTTGTTTCCACATGTTTCAGGGAAACGGGTTCAGCTCTTTTGAAGTATAAAGTCAAGGACAGGCTCCTCTCACCTTTCATTCCTCCATAGGAGGGAAATCCCTACATCCACCCTGCACTGACAGAACTTCGGGTCTTCCAGTACAAAATACAGAGGAAAATTTTATGTGCGTCCACATAAATGGGTTGTCACTGTTATGCATTCTCTGCTTATTGTATTAAAATTCCAGGGTCATCAGCAGCTGAATATTATGAACACACTGAAAGCTCAGTTGTTGAATTGAACCAAATCTCTCTGACACAACCAGACTTATTCCTGGATGCAAATAAGGAATAATAAAAAAAAAAATAAGATCTTCAACAAGTCAACTATCTAAATACTGATTCAGCTCACAAAATCAAGGCTAAATATCTTTCTTCCATATGAAATATGTTATTTCACTTTGGCCACCTAAGGGTAAGTCACAGCAGCTGTATGCAAACCCAGACACATGAACTGGACAGCTAAACAAGACCCAGCCCTGCCCTTTTATTTCCTGCATTTTCATTTCTTCCTTTCTACATTATTTCTACTATTTCATTTCTACATTATTCCAGCATCAATGCAAATACAGTAAGTCAACTTCAAACATTGGTATGGTCATATAAAGGCCTTTCTGCATTTGAGTAAATGGTTTCAGGTCAGCAGAGTCTCAGTTTCCAGAGCAAGGACTTTCAGACCCCTGGAGGTCACAGCAGCAGAGGAAAACTCCTGATGCTGCAGTCACCCAAGACTCAGCGGCAAGAGCCTCCTGGATGCCTGCACTGCCCCTTCATCCCAGTCTGACCTGGCACACACAGGTGCATTGATGTGCAAAGATAGACTTTGGTTCTAAGTGCACTTTTTTGGCCAAACTGTTTGTAAGATGGACTCATGACAGAAACAGATTCAGTAAGAAGGGCTGAAAGGTCCCAAATTAGCTGTCATCAAATATGGGTACAGAAGATTTCACTTGGTATTTTATTAAGAAACACTTCATTAAAGAGAGAGAGGAAAAGCGAAAGAACAAAGCAGGCTTGTCTCCTGAATCATGAAAGGAATAAATCCACAAATGCTGACAAATTTCTTCTAATTAGTCTTTAGTAAACAGCTGCTGCCTCATTAAAAAAGGAGAAAAAAAAATCAAAACAAAAAACCCAACAAAGAACCCCCCAAAATATACATTCTGCTTAGCAATATATCTGCCTTATCTGCCAGAGACTTTGATGACGGCAGAGAACTGAATGTTACCAGGGTTGTTTATCTAGACACTTATCATAATTTCTTTGAAGTTCATGTGAAGAAGATCCTAAAAGGTCCTAAAAGGATATCATCTATATTTTACCATTAGTGACTAAAGAGGGTTAGTGACTCATGCTTGATCTCACCCTAATCGATGGCATTACTCATTCACTTTGATAGGCACAAGATGAAACTCTAAAGTTGAAATCTTAATTTCCTAAAATTGACCGATTTTTTCTATCAATTTTACTGGGTTCAGGATTTCAACCTGAAGCTTTGAAGAGAACAGAAATTATTCACTCCCTTGCAGAGGCCCAACAGAGTGTCTCTATGTCCTAAATCCTTCTTAAATATGGTCTGAGGGCTCTGGCAATGTATAACGCTTGCATCTCTCACCTCAATAATGGCAAAGTTGTCCCCAGAAAGTAATAGAACATTTCTGGCATGTTTTATTATACTTTGCGGTCATATTTTGAAAGGAAAAAGTCTTTAAAAAGAAATAAAAGTCTGTTGTGGTTTTTTTTTCCAAACAAGACTGCATAGCCTATAGGTGCACCCAGTTAGCAGTCTACACTCATATTTAGTCCTATCTTGAATGGCAAAATCTGTTTCCTACTTAAACTCCAATATCATTTACAGACATTACAGTATCAGCTGCATGGATTACACATGTGCTACATTGTTTCTCTCGTTTATGGCCCCAGGAGGAAAGTTTTTCTTCTGTTAAAAAAAAAATGGAGGAAAATATTCCTTCTATAATGCTATTTGTCTAGACTGCATGCATTATAAATAGAGCAAGACATTTTCTTCCATACATATTTCTGATTCTCATTTGATTAGGTAGGAGGAACCCCAAAGATTTAGTGTTTTTATATTATATATTCATTGTACACTTTAGAGTCAGTCTAAATCGACATGTAAGAACTGTCAATGGACTCAATGACCAACACTTAAATGCTGCATTTTTCTCATTTGCACTTATCCAACCTCCTGGAATAAGCTGGTTGATTCCCCTCTCAGAAGTGTTTCCTGCTCGCTAGGTTAGTATTTTCTTCCAAACAAAAGAACACCTATCCCTAGAGAGTCTTCTCTAGTCTAATTTAGGTCAGGAGAGGCCTCTGGACATCACTCCAAAACATCCACTGCCCTCCCTTCATCTGGCATCCAGTTACCTTGACAGAGTTTCTCAGACACTGCCCTTGGTAAATCCACGCTGGGCGTGCCCTGTCACACATTAGCATTAGTGGGCCTGCATGTGGTTTCTACTTCCCCTTGAGATGCACCTGACTGGTCTAGATCCTCCTTCCTGAAGACAGGTGTGACATTTGTTTATTTCCAGCCTGCAGGAAAATCCCTGATCTGCACGACCTTTCAAAGAGTCAGAGACAGGCCTTACAACTGGCCAACTCCTCAGCACCTTCAGATGTGTTACAGATTCATGTAAACTCTGGTACAACCTACCTATTTTATAAAAGAACAATCTTTATGATTTTAACTTACAGATCAGACATTTAAAACATAACTTTGTGTATTTACAAAAAAATCACTTATGTTCTTATTTGGTTAAGCATATCCAAAAATGTAAGGAATATATATAAATCTGTTTTAACAGCAGGTTATGTAGATTCAGTTTATCCCAGGCATTCTTGCCCCTGGAGTATGAGGCAACACAGTTTCCTATTCACCTCTTCCACCTTTTCTCTTTACTCCTCCTGTCATTACTTTTGTTTATGTCTATCTCAAAGCTTGAGGATTTTTACTCCATATTCCTTATAACACCCCTACCAGACCTACTGTTACAGGCCATACCTCTAAGCTCAGGCGGGCTAAGATGAATTTTCACTGCACTGTAGAAATGAAGGTATATTTGTAATTAACCTCTTGCAATCATGCAGAAAGCAGGGCAAGAAGACATAACACACAGTTGTTCTATCCTTAAAAAAGGTAATAAGCAAATTTTCTTATTAAGGAACCACATTCAATTGCAAACAAGCTTCTTGTGGTAATAGGTGTCATAATACTAGTGTTGCATCACCTAGTCCCAGCACATGGGACATCAGGTCAATGGTACTGCAATAACTCCTAAAACATGCACTTTAACTACATAAATGGGAAGTCCTTTATCTTATGCATAAAATACTGCAAAGAAGCAATGCAGAATCTTCCATTCAACTCTGCATCCACAGACACACATCCCTCTGCAGCATGGCACCAGGCTTGACTTCAAAGCATCCTGACTGGTGCCAGTGAAGGACAGAGCCCGAATGAGTGACATTTGCACTGTTGGGGAAGCCCCAGATGACAGTTCCGGTGCAAACCAGCCACAAACTCAGTATCGCTCATGAGTCAGTTCATCCCTCTCCTCAGCCCAGGGGTGGCACAGGGGTGGCAGGATCACTCAGGTTAACCAAAAAGATACCGAACCTGCCGGTTGGAATAGACTATGTGGACATGAAGGTATCTTAAGGAGAGATGGTGTCAATGACTGCCATCACTCAAGGCTTTGATCTCTTGACAATATCAGATCTTGTCTTCAGGGAATGACAATTCATAAACTTAATGGCTATGCTAACAGCCTTGTTCAGGCTACAGGAAAGCCGCAGCTGAATACTTCAATAGACTGAGATAACAAGACAATAGAAGCTACTGCCCTAGGCAATGCTGCACATGATAAAACCTAAATAAGGCAATACATTCAATATCCCCATCTCTCTTATTTGAAAAAAATCTTTAATACGTTCTCCATTTATCCAGGGAGAATAGAAGTCAGCATATCCATTAGCATCCACTACATCTGAAATTGCCTGAAAATAATTCACAGATGAGCCAGCATAGCTCATTAACTCAAGGACATTGCTACTGCTGTTGCATCCAGGATCTGTGGGCAACCTGACCACTTGTTTCCCAGGGCAAGCATCCTGCACAACCAAGGCACCTCACAGGTGCACTGAGCAACATGGACATGCGAATGACTCTGCACAGTCTGCTACATCCAATGGGATTTTCTTAGCTCTACTAGGCCTCACAGAATTGTTTTGCACCAATTTTCTCAGCATGCATGGCTTTGTCAGCCCTCCCTCAGCTGGGTCAGAGCCAGCTGAGTGCATCTCTGTTCAAGCTGATGAAGTCTTCCAGAAATGGGAGCACTTAAAAGTAAGCAAAGAAATGCCAAACGGCTCCGTGAGAGCCAGGCTGTCCTTGACATGGATGACAGGCAGATCCTGCTGCATCCTAAGCAGCTCCATTCAATGCTGTTCTCATGCATTTGCATCATACATCACATCCAGGCCTTCCCTTATCCACTTGTCACAGGTCTCTCCCTTCCCCCTTCCATTACCCCAGGAGATAAAAGTAGGCTGTTGGAGCCAAGTCCTCAAACATCCACTTTGCCAGAGAGACAGAACCGGTTGCATGGATATTTCGGGGCCACGTTATTTTTTTGCCTTATTCTTTCAGAGCCTGCTACTTTTTGACAATATTATTTCCTAAAGAAAATCCTACACTTACTTCAATATGTGGTAGTAAAATACTCCCTAGTGCTCTGAAAGCTCAAAATCAACACAGTCTATGGATGCAAGAGAAGACATATCAATTAACAACAATAACAACATCCCACACAACAACCTAACAAAAAAGAAAAAAAATTGGGAAAACTCAAATGCACTCAAAATTTCTCTAATATGTTTCCCTCTGCCAAAAATTACCCCCCTCAACTTCTAGTTCTACATAGTTAAACTATGATATTCTGAAGCCATATAAATATCACCAGTAACTAATGTTATATTATTAAATATTACTGTTGTATACAAATGTTAAAAGAAAAAAGGCAGTGGCAAGTTATTTACTACGTTTCTAGAAGCCTAAGGCACAGATTTATTTAAAATACACTGTAGTATGATTGCTTCCTCAGAATTATTACAGTTAACATCTCATATAAAATTGAATGATTAACATGGTAAAACAAACTTACTTAGCAAAAGAAAAGCTCTGTCACAACACTGTATTTTAGGCACAACACTGTATTTATAAACTCTCCCCAAAACATACTGGAACTGCCAAATCTATGCTTGACACACAATTCATACAGCCCTGCTAGGAAACAAGTAAAACCAGGCAGTGCTAGGGATGTAGGCGTGTAAATGCCATCTGAAGACATCTTTGTGGAAAAGTGCCAGTTTGGTTGTGTAACTGGAGGCCCAGAACTCACATCAAGGAACAATTATACTCTCTACTACAGTGACAATGATCTGATTAATTCAATCTTGTTGATAGATGTCCTTAGTCATTTTATTAGCAAATTGGCTCCATTGTATTTGCAGGCATGACATTAAGGCTTTTTGGGAGCTGTGCCTTGTCAGAAGAGCTGGATTTGTGCCTGGCCTGTGTCTGAGAAAGTCACCTACATCATATGTCAAGAAGCAAACTTGCTGAGCACATTGTGCCCTTTAAAATGCTATTCCAGGAAGAATCAGCCACCACACAAGTTGTTTCCACAATTCATTACTGCAATTGCCTGTCCTACATGAACTCCACAGGAATGATCTCATTTGGGGCACAAAACTAAAAGAGAAAGTAGGACTAAAATATCAAGGAATCACTCACAAAAACAAACAAGCAAAACAAAATAAACAAAACTCTGGGATGTTATTGCGTTAGTCTTAAAGGTTAAAAACATTTTCAGGCAGAGTGACAGGGTTCTGTGCACTTCTGTAGCTAGTCAGAATCTGTGTGGTTGCTGCAAAGATGTACATAAATAACATTTTCTTTTATTTTTAATCATCTTTCCATTATTCAGCTCTTTTTCTATTCTTAGGGATTGCAGATCCCTCCTCTCCTCATTTCTACTTACTCTGTATCACTTAAACTTGTAGCACTGTTCCGTTTGCAGATCTTGTAGCCATTTAAATATATACCAGAACCCTGAAGGCCCAGCTGTGTGAGCTGAGGGCAGAAAAAAGCTACAGCAAAATATGTTGGGTGCTGAAAAGATACTTTATCTAGGAAACATGCAAATGCCCCAGCCTTTGGGAGTGACTGCTGTACAGACTTCGAGGCAGAGCACAGTCATAAATGCATCACTGCTTTCTCTTTAACCATACAGTAATTGAATTTTAGTAAAAGGAAACAAAAAGGTATATTCCATTGACTTTTTGCTTGTTTACAAGGTGCTTATACGCTCCTAGTTTGGGCCAATGGCACTATGGCTGATAGCCCTCCAAGGTACAAGCACAAGTTAGGCAATCTTCAGACTGAGCCGTAGGTTTTGCTGGCATGAGTAAACAAAATGCTTCCTTGTGCCATTCACAGATGGTTTTACAGTTGTTCTCCATGACTTGCAACTGAATGTACAGGCAATGTTGGTACATTAGACTGGAGCACTGCAGACTGGAGACCCTTCTTTATTAGCGTCACAGACAGACTGCGCTACCACGGCCGAGCGAATTCTCCGTGCCTTCTTACCAATTAGGTTAAACACCGCTATGCAGAGACCACTTCATGGGTGAGAGACTAATGTTTACTTTATGATTCTCCACCTTTCGGTTTCTGTGCCATGGCTGCTACTACAGTGACCCATTAGTATTAATTGGTATAGTCTTTTATGACACACTTGACCAGTAGAAGGCATTCCCACATCACCAGTTTGTTCCAGAGGCACAGACCCCGTGCAGAGACATCAGCCTACATTAGATCTGGGCCAGTGACCACAGTATAAAAGCTTGATACCCTCTTGTTAATTCAATGAGTTCTTACCAGCATAATTGCACAATATTAGCTTGAATAAGTGTAATGTTACTTTTCCTAGCAGTTTAAATATCTTTCTTTTTTTATCTTAAACATAATATTCAGTGTAAAGGTGGGAAGCCAGTTATATTCTCTACAGAATCACTGAAAAGAATTTGACCTCTCAAGAATAAGTAAGTACTTCAGCAAATTAAAAATATTTATTATTACACACCAAAAAAATTGTACAGGTCCTGCAGTTTTTACATTTTGAAGGAAAAGAGTTTTGCTACAGAACATGCATGGCTGTAATATACGCGATTGTAAGGTGAGTTGCTGTTTGTCTTTTTACAAAGGACAGACATGGAACATTTTCAATATATGTTCCTTTGGCTGCACCAATAAGATCATCTCATATAAAACATAAACTGCAGTATAAAACACAAAACACTGAAAAGAAATTTTTAAATACCCTTCTGTGAAGGAGAAAAACATTAGATAAATAATAAACAAACTATAAGAAATCACAACCATCTACAGCTTCAGGACACCAAAAACATCAGCTAAAGCTCATCTCAAGGCTCACAGACCAGCTAAATACCTTAGTCACCCTGCTACCAAAAAAAAAAAAAAA
>VWZG01000813.1:75921-87825 GCA_013396735.1 Grallaria varia
AGACGATGAAAATGAGGTAATGAGGTTCAGAGACTTCTGATATATGAAGTAACAAATCCCTCCACCCTGAAACTCCGTATTTTTAACAGGTAAATAGACTAAATCTGTTCTGTTGGTTTAATTTACATTTTAAAATATCAGTAAATCAAAATAAGCCAAACTACATCCTAAAAACTTGTAACCATCTGTTATAACTCATTCTTCTTAGCCCTGAATACTATGTAATACCTTAAAGTTTCTCCCTCCTGACTCTCATGTGCCCATAATACAAGAAACGTATTCTGCCTTGAATATGCCAACTAGGCCACCCTCAATTAACTACTTTTAATCCCCCCTTCTGCTGTTCTTCTAGTACTGCTCCATGGGAGGACCTCCTTAAGCACACTACCAAAACTGCACTAAGCTGCTGCTGAAGTCTCTTGCTGTACTGCCTACAGCAATGTCAGGAGCAGCAAGAGGAGCTGGGTGTGCCTCTTGCCCCACAAGCAGGCAGATCTGGGAAATTCTTCTGCTACAGCACAGCTTTGTGCACAGAGGGTAAGGGTGATGTGGGACCAAAAGAGACACAGTTTTGCACAAGCGCTATTCGCACCTTAACATCTACATCAGGATCCTCTTGGCTCAGTTTATCACCTTATAGGCAAACCTACAGGCTGGGCAGGTGTCTTCAGACCAGGTTCCTTTGCTGGTGCTTATTCCCACAGGGCCAGTTCCAGCACAGCATGGACACACTCACCCTTTCCTCTGCGCTGCTTCTCCCTGTGCCTTCCTCTCAGACTGGCAATCTGAGAAGCTGAATCAGGGACTACTTAGGCCTTTGGTCCTGTCTGTAATGCACCAGGCACTGGAGGGTCACTAATGGGGCTCCCAGATGTCAAAGTATTTAAGAGTTTGACCACTTTGTATTACTCTCAAACTATTAAATGAGATAGGTACTGGGAAAGACACTTTGTTCATTATAGGTACTGTCACTGCTTAATAACATAATCTTAGAATTAGCTTGAATCAGTCAAAATTTTTAACTCAAAAAGTAAATCATGTGCTTTAACAGTGTCAGGGTGTCTTCACTATCAAATTTCAGTAAGTGTCCAACATTTGAGAAACTTGACATGATGAGGGAAGTAGTTAATTCATTGTGTTCTCATTAGTAAAATACTTAGAGACAAAATTGTCCTTAATCAAAATCTTCTAAGGTTTGAGAACAGAACATGAATAAGTATTTCTGATTTTTTAAATGAGCCACTTTTCCACATTCACATCTCTTGTCTAGATAAATAAGAACACAAACTATTCATGTTATCAGTGCTATGAAAATCACATAATTTATTTACATGACAGACAAAGAACTCATGTCTCACAACTTGTGCTTTCATGATGACAGTCTAGAGCAGGAGCTGTAACAAAAGACCTACATCTATATCTTGAAAAAGTACTTTTGCTGCCACATTAATGTCACAGCACAAGTTAAAAACTCTTTGATTTGATTACACATAGGCACAGGACAGATGTCTACAGATGGTTTAGGGTGGATGGCTGTGAAATTGCAACAGCTCTGTAACCATGTGCAAGACAGACCTGAAGTGAAGAGGTTTATTTCCTTTGCTGCTGGTGATTACTTTGAGCAGCAACCGGAACATAATTTCCATTCCCTTTTGTGTCTCGAGAAGTTTTACTTCAGTGATCAGATCCTGATTCACAAAGTAACCAGAAATTCCCACATGGTGCTCCCACTGCATGTTTTTGTTTGAAAAGAAGTCTGTGGTCTCCAAGAAGGCCACATTTTAGCTCTGCAAACAGCACAAACTGCTCCTTCCCTGGCTAGCTTCAATCCTGCAAAGTAGTTTGGCTGAATTCTTTCCTGAGGGTTGTTCAGACTTTTAAAAGGAAAAATCAACAAAACACACAAGGTAAATAATTATTAAAAAGCACCTGTTTATTAAAGATCATCACCATTTGGACAGTTCAAAAGCCGATGTGGACATCATTTGGGCACTGCAGTGGTAAACAACCAGAGAAAGCAGAACTTAACATTTCCAATTAAGTTAGGAAATTACTCAAGTTGCAAAAGGAATTCCAGTACTAGGACTGAAGCTGTTAACTCAGCAGGGCTAATTTACTATTCCACTGATGGTGCAAATCTGTTGTGACAAGAAGTGGGGGAACAAACAAGCAACTTGCATCCCCTTTTCTCCCACACACCACTTTACTGAGGCAGTACACTATACACACACACACGTCCTGCCTGGAAGGTAAGAAGCTGCCAGACTGTTCCTGCTGCTAGCAAAAATCCATACTTGTATTTGAATCACAGTAGTTCCTAACACAACACCTCTTTAGAGTGAAGAAAATTTCTCCCTTACCCATTCAGCTGAAGAGCATTGTGCAGAAACGATGGGCCAGATTCTGCTTACAGCTTTGATGAAGCAAATTCAGAGTAAATTTTATGAACACTAACAGCTTGTGCAGACTTGTACCTTTACTTAGGTATCACAACTGAACATGGTAGTTCAGGTTATATTTGTATTATATATAAACTATTACAGAGTTTTGTATCTGTCCCTAAGTTTTGTGAAGCTTGCTTGTTTTTAAATTATCTGTGTTCATAAATTCTACAGGGCAAAATGGAAGGCATTTAATCTAATTTGATAATCAGATTTGTAGGCATTGATGCTTTGAAGTGGTTAACTGGGTAACAGCTAATTTCCCTGTGGGATGTGCAATGCACTAACCTCTCCTCCCCCTGAATGATGGAAGCGTATAAATATCTGCTGCATTTGAAAAACTCTCAAATCACTAGACATTAAGAAACACTAATAACTTGACTGGTGTCATGCATAATTTATTATGAAGAGACTAATGTAGTCTGTATCAGAGCATGTCTGTGACCTCTAAATCTACATGGATTTCTTCCCATCTTCAGTGACTTCTGCTAGGATTTCCAGCTGCTGCAAACCACCAGGCTGCCAGTACTGCCATTTAACGGGAAATCTTAATTCTCTGGTTAGGACAGTCTGCCCTTGCATATTTGTAGAGTTGCTCACAAGAAATAATCAGAAATGTGAGCTAGAATCGGGAACAAGGAATGCCATAAAACAGCGGAGCAAACCATCTGCCTTGCAAAGAAACTAATTTACCTGCTGGTACTGTCAGTATTATGAAAATGAAAGGGATCAGCAGTCATAGAACAGAGGAAAGCTACCCGTTTATTTTAGGCCATGGTCACCGTGACTGAATTTGAATTTCATGGAAGTAGTTCAGTACACTTGAACAGGAATTTGTGTATATTTCAATACAAAATGTAGAGCATCACAGAACTGGAAGACAGACTCTTGTTTTCTAAAGAAATTAAATAAGCTCTTCAATTTCAACAGCCTTTTTGGTAGGGTTCTGATAGGAAACATAGTGACAATTGCTTGATCCTGCTTGTACCAGTGAAACAAAACCTTCTGAAAAAAAATTTATACCATACCAAAATGAACAGAAATTACCTGTATCGAACAGTTTGAGCTGAACACGTTCGTGCGTTATTGACTACAGTAGTTTTACTGTTTGTTGGATTACAGCCTAAACAGACCAAAACCATGTTCTTTTTAAGTCACTTAAATATAAGATGAAAGTCCATTTAAACTCCCTGCCCACTAACAAATATTAGAACTGTTTACGAAGTATGCTTCTATCAAGCTTTGTTAACTAAGGGAAGCAACAGGTTTTATGTCTTGTACACAATCCCACAGGTAAAGAAGAAATTTAAAATCTTTAATCATTCTGTATTACCTTGATCAGTGCTTCCTGAATATACTGTAAGAGACTCCCACTTAAGTAATTTTCTCTTGCTAGGACTGTAGACTGCATGATAACAGGTTTACTATGCCAATATGTCTACAATATTAGCAAACAACTGACATTAGTGGGCTAATAAACTCCTCTGAGTTGCAAATACCTTATCTATTAATATGAATTTCCTCACTAGGATGGAATCACATTCCTAGGTATTTTTCCACGAAAGTCACTCCAGCAGGATCATCACAGATTTCACATATAAATTACTTTATCTTCAAATTGCATTATTTGATCCTAAACTGTTCAACATCTTTATTGATGACAGGATCAGGGGGATTGAAGGTAAACTCTTGGTAAACTTGCCTATGACACCAAGCTGTGTAGAGCAGTTGACATGCTGGGGAAGGGATGCCATCCAGAGGGATCCTGACACCCTGGAGAGGTGGACTGATGCCAGCCTCATGAGAGTCAACAAAGTGAAGTGCAAGGTCCTACAACTTTGTCATGGCAATCCCAGGAACACCTACAGGGTGGGCAGATAAGTGACTGAGAAGAGCCCTGCAGTGAAAGACTTGGGGATGATGGTTGATGAAAAAATCAACATGAGCTGGCAGTGGGCGCTCACAGGCCAGAAAGCCAGCAAAATCCTGGGCTGCATCAAAGGGAGCATGGCCAGGTTGGATAAGGCCTTGAGCAACCTGGTCTAGTGGGAGATGTCCCTATCCATGGCAGAGGGGTTGGGACTAGATGACCTTTAAGGTCTGTTCCAACCCTCAACATGCTATGATTCCATGATTCTATGATTCCATGAATAGCCTATATTCAAACTGGCATCATAACAATTAACACAATTGTCCCTTATAGCCTTGGGGTTTCATAAAAATAACATTATCCTGGTTCTTCTCTTATCTGCGCTATATTAGAAGTAGAGAAGTTCAGAGAAATGGATCCTTCTGTCCTAACCCAAATATGCCTTCCTGAAACCCACAAAAATTGCAAATATTCATAAAAGCAATCCACCATTCCCCTCACCTCTTCCCTCCTTTCCAAAAAAAAACCAAAAAACCAAAAAAACAATAAAGTCCCCTGCCTTTATGATGCAACGTACAGCAAAAAACATGTTAGTGACACTAGCCTTGGGAGAAAAAATATGCTTTACAACAGAGTTGATCTGCAAACAGTTGTTGGACTGAATTCCACTAGCAGCAAACCCTACATTTGATGCTATCACCTGGTGGCACTGTTATACCGCCTGCTAAATCTCCATTTTCAGCACCCGACTCTGGGAAAGGCACCGGGTGCTGCTGTTACACAGGATTACACAGGACCTCCCAGGAAGGTTTGGGATGGAGGGAACCAATTGGCCTGGACACTGCGTTTTGCCTTGGATTTAAAAATAGAGCTGCCCTCCCCAAACAGGCATGGTGTTGGCTTGACATTTGGGAAAAACACATATAACTACATCTCAAGGCTGGTGTTGGTATAAATAATAGTAATTTGTACATAAATTTTGTACTCCTGACTTCAGCAACACACTAGCAAGCTAGTGAGGTTTCAATGGAACAAATACCAAAAAAGCAGCAATACTCAGTGTATTACTGCTGATGGTTTTAATAAGGGAATTTGTTTAACTAAGAAGATAAACATGAAGATCATGTAATATAACCCCAAGAAAATAAGAATAATTGCAAGTACTATCAATCTGTCCTGTTGCAGAAATATTTTTAACCATTTCCATTAGCAAAGATAGAGCAATCTATACATAGTGCTCAAAAAACCCCAAACCAAAGCACAAACCCACCACAATGTGCATCTTCCAGAACACAGAGATAGTATACTAATTTAAAGGTAGCTGATGAACATTCAAAACTGAAGCAGCAGTTGTGCAGTTAAGTGACAGACACCTTTGCAGTGTATGAGGTTGGATACCACTAAATGTAATTTTGGATTCATGTATACTATGTGTATTGGTTAGAAAAACGGGATCCCACTGAAGTCTCTAGCAACTAAAAATCAACTTATATTTAGGTTTTTCTCTCTATTTTTACATTCTATTCACACGAGTCAACCTGACAGCAGAAAAGGGGCAAGTATCAAGCCTACAAGTGGGTGGATACCAAAAACATAAATGTTCCCACTTTTTCTCCGTCACAGAACTATAACTGAAGAAAAGCACTTCTTAACAGTATGTTTGAAATATAAAGTACATTAGATAGAAATTCTCTCCCTATTCTTTAGGATTAAAATTTTCTTAATACCAAATATCTTCATTTTCATTTAAGGAAGTGTCTTAGTTTAGAGCAAGCCAAAACAATTTGGAATGCTATTTTCAAGAAAAGATCACGCCTCTTTTAAATTTAGAACAAATTTTAATTTGAAGGAAAAATGTAGAAGGAGAGATAACAGTTCTTAACTACTAAATATGGTTATATATGCATATATGAACCACCAGAACAGAACAGATAACAACTCTATAACCAAAAACCTCTGAACAATGAGTCTCTGGAGTGACGGAGTGAGAAGTTCTCCCGCAGGTGACGTGCTCTCCTTTGTTCTCCGCCCGGAAGGCGCTGGCTCAGGCTGGGCAGAGGTGGAGTTGGGCCGGGGGCTCCCCGCCGCCGGCGCTGTCGGTGCCCCGAGGAGGGAAAAACACAACCCGCTGCCACTGCCAGGCGATGGTGAGTCTGAAGCACAAGGAGAAACCGGGCCAGGAACGGGAGACAGGGGAAAGAAGCCAGAACCCGCAGGAGTTCCCCTCCAGCCGGTCCACACTTCACCGCCGCCGAAACTGAGATGAGGTGTGTCGAGCCGAGCCGAAGAGAGCCGAGCCCCAACGGAGTCGAGCCGAGCCGAAGAAGTGAAGTGAAGGAGCAAAACCACTCCCCAAACAAAAAAAAACAAAGGAACTGTTCTTAGAGCCATCAAGGTGGAATTTGGATAGTTAGCTAGGCGGAGGCAGTGTCAACCCCCAAAGGTCGTGTTAACAGGAGAGGAAAGAAAAAATCCTAACAAAATCCAAAACTATAACAGGAAGACATTAGGAATATCTTCAGCAGAACAAGAATCAGAAGTACACTGTCTGATTTTATTAACAGAACATTGGATTGTGGCATGAAACACGGCTTTTCTGATACCCTGTGTCATTATTCGGACTTTTCTCAGGTGGATATTTTTGATAGCTCCTCTGCTCCTCACTGCCTGGGCTCAGCTCTCATTTGCCTGCACACCTACCTTTATGCTGCCCCCTTCTTGTCTTGGTGCTTCACTGACACTGCATTCTTCATACCTGTGCTGCTGTCACTCCTTGTTTCCAACATCTTTACCCTCTTCTCACATCCAAGCAGAGTTTAATAACTCTTGGTTTATTCAAATGAATTATAGATCCCTCAGACATAAGATACCAACAGTATGAAATTGTCTCACAGCCTTTCTTTGCTAAGTAATACGGACACAAGTTATAATAAAGAATTTTTGTTCCCTCCCAATACGACAGCTTCACTATTCATTTAAAAGAAAAATAAATCTCCTTTTTTCACCTTGTCCCTAACTGTCATTTAGTGCACATACATCCTGAAAAATACAAAAATTAAATCATTCAACTTGCAGAATGTTGTTTTTGACAGTGTAAAGAAAAATCGTTATTGCCCTGAAGTAGAAATTGGAGAACTATCCAAAAGAAAATTAACTTATGCTTTTTCTGTCTCTGGTAAATGAAATAAGAAAATTAATCTGATGTGTTTATGGCAGTAAAACAGTGAAGGAGATGGGGCTTTTAAAAGACCATCAAAAGCAGAACCCCATTCAATGAATACTGAGACACTGAGCTGAACCCAATCCACCTTTAACAATGGGCCTTATTGGAGAAACTGTTTTCTGGAAGGTTATTTGAAATCAAGACTAACAAGGACATGCTATTCCTAAGAAGACACTATTCCACTTGGATGTATTCTCATTTAAACAGACAATCCTGCAGAATCACCTTGTCACAGGAAAATACAACCTACTCTCTTCCAAGAGTCTGCTGTAGGGTTTGAGATGAGGCCTTGAATTCTCAAATTATCTGTCTTAACTCTCATACTTTTTACTTGGGATGAGTTACCATCCCACCTATAACCCTTAAAGAGAAACCTAGTATGCAAAAAAGGCCAAACTGCTTGATTTGTTTGGCTTGGTTTGTTTTCCAGCAGACAGTGAATAAGAAATAAGGTGCATTATCTTCTTCTACCTGACAGATTTTGAATTTATGCATTTAATATTCACTTAAAAAATCACAACAAATTAGTACAGGTTTAGATCAGTGTTAGGTAACATGAGAAAGTGTTCTACTCTACTACTGAAAACTATCAAAGCTACTAATGCCAACTCAGCTGTGGATTACGTAGTTGTAACTCCACAGGGATCTTTTTCTACTGGAGCTGAGTTGGGGACACAGCACCAGCTGACCTTTTGTTAGCTCAGAGACAGCAGTGGTGGTGTTCAGTATTTTCTCAGGGTTCACAGTGGCGATGGCTTCTCTCTGAGATCCCAGCAGATTGCAACCCACAACTCATGTCAAGGTTGGAAGCTATGCTGGGAAGTCCTGACCTGTGAACAATCAGTGTCTCATGTTTTATTAAAATGTGAGTTTCTCGTTCCTAAACACAACATAACATGTTGCTTAACGTGTAGACTGAATTTAAGCCAAATTCTCAAACCACCATTGAATTTCCTAGTACATTTAAGTTGTATATTTTAAAAAATTACTGTAGGGAGGACCTATCTTCTCTGAGACTTATTCAAAGCAAGAACATCGGAAACTTGGCAAACTATCAAACAACCAATCTCAGCACTGCTTTACATACATATGAAAAGGGAAAAACCTAATTTAAACTGCAGATAGATGACATAAGCACCTAGTTCCATACTCAAATGGTCACACAGGTTCCTAAACAAGTATATGGCTAAATACATGGCCTGAAAAACTGCAAGTCAACAAGTCTTAAAATGTATCATGCTTGCCACATTTCATCTGGCAGCGGAAAGAGACTGTCATTCCACCTTCTACAAATTAAAAGAATAAAAGAATCTCCCAAGCATATTAATTAATGAGATTAATTGGAAACATAGCAACTGCTGCCACTGTTTAGTTTTCATGAACGTATCTGGCCAATCAGTATCTAAATTTACAAAAAGACTTCTTTTGTAAATGTTGAGTATTTTATGCTTGTAAAGTCTTTGCATACTCCTATGTGCATATTAATGCTCTGTAATTGTGGAATGCTCAGCAGTACAATAACTCTATGATAAAATCCAACTGTTCTTCCTGGCCCAAGATAAAAATCAGTAATAACACTCAGTTCTCACAGGGTTTTTGAAAAGCATAACAACAAGCTGATTTGCTAAAATCCAAAACCTGTCCTGGAGAGGATCCTAACCAAGGACCTCAGTCTCCTGAAAACTGCATCTCACTCTTGTTTATTTAGCAATATGAAGAGAAAACATGAATACAAGAAAAGGCAAAAATTTGTTGAAAAGAAATAAGTAAAATGAATGCTTGTGTGGAGCCCAGTACATGCTGGGAGATATTTGGTAGTCGCTTGTGACCAGAACCAGAAATATTAGACAGTGGGTGGGGTCTGTCCTGGTACAGTAAGAATGGGTTGAATCAGATCATTGCCAGACTTGCAGGAAAGCAATCTGCTTGCCCGGGAGGGAGACAGTCCCACCCCAACAGCACAGGCCACCTGGTCATGGTGCCTGAGGCAGGTTGTGCCTCTGCCACCACAGATCAGGAAGGGCTGGAGGCTGCACTGTGTGTGCAGTGTTACCCATTCACAGCACCAGCCAGATTTGCTCATTCTGTCACCGTATTACAAACCACCTTCTGCTTTTGTGCAGTTATTCTACAGTAAGTAACATCTGATTTTGATCTTAGATTTCATGTTCACATACATGATCTATGGAAGGAAACTCACTGGCTTCACCATCTCAATGTGAGCTTCAAAGGGCCTGGTGCTCAAGGAACATTTGAGATGTTAGAAACCATGTCCTTTTTTTGAGTAATTTTGCTCTTCTACATAAGACCTCCAATGACAGAGAGACTGAGTATGATGCACCCTCTTTCAGCCTAGAGCTTATGGGTCAGATCAGTTTCTCTTTTCGTCTCCCCCAGAGATTCAAATTTTAGAATCCTAAGAGAACACACTATGAGCTGATCTTGCAAGTGGAGTAGCTTGCCTACAGAAGTATAAAAGGTTTCAGCTTCATCCTGATGTAGGGCAAGAAAATTAGAAAATTCTGAAATATTTCTTGCCCAAAATTACTCAGCAGATGATATGATAGCAATCTATATGATTAAAACCAAAACCAGATGCTAGGAAAAGGGACTTACTGAGATGAAAGAACAATAATGAGCATTCCCTCTTATGGTGGATGCTGTCTCTATAGCTCAAAACTCATTTATATTCAAAGGATACACAGAGTATCTGTAAAGGACAAAAGAAGGATACAACTGGCTTTTAATGGCTCCAAGTTTTAAATACGAAAAAAGAGAAAAACAAAGACATGAATAAATGCTTGCTTGCTCATCCAGAGTAGCTATGTGATCTGAATCACTAATAAAAATCTTCAGGAAGGATGAATGACTAAGAATTTTGCATAGTTACTGTTGCTGTAAGAGACATTTTGCTCATTATCCAGACGTTCCACAAATTATTTCCCTTTCCTTATCACTCATAAACAGGTAATGAGATGCTACAAAAATGGCCTCCTCCTCTAAAAGTTTCTGAGATTGTACTTGAAAGGAAGCAGCCAGAATGATACTTCTCAAAAAGAACTGAGTGTTTAATAAAGAAATTGTAAGTGCAGTGTATGGGTCACAGTCAAACTGCAAATGTATGTGACCAGCATCTGGGATCCTCTGAGGCAGAGTTGGCAGCTTCATCTCCCATCCGTCCTTCTCTAAAAGGAAGAGGATGCAGCCCAAACTTACAGCACCTACTGCCCCAAACTCCACGACTTATCTGACAACTTCTAATACACCTACCCATGTTACATGCTTTGCTAGTATTAGCAACAAACAACGAAGGTAATTTGGGAGCTACTACAGAAAGGAATCACATTCAATTATGCAGAAGAGTAGAAGAAAATATGTTCAATAGCCAAATGGTAAGAAGAACATTTAAAAGATGTGTTTGGAAAAAAAAATAAATGGAGTATTCTTTCCAGGAAGACCTCTCTACAGTAAATACACCAAACATCAGATCATGCCTTCTAAAAGGAATAAGACATTTCTAGACCATCTTGAATAAAATCTCACAGAGCAGGAAGGGATTTGCACACTAAAAATGAAAGTGCCACAATGCCATCATGTCTGCCCTTCTAATAAGTTTTATGATTATTTTAGAGAAGGCAAGAAGCAGCCCTCTAACTTTGTTTTTAGTAAGTAACTACAATAGCAAGTAGTTCCAAGAGAAAAACTCCACAAGCCTCTCAGCTTGATTGTAACTAAGTACATATTTTCAGGTGGATTAATGTTTTTCTTTTCCAGTTTTGAGTCCTATAACAGATTCACTGTGATGTATGACCAGTGGTCTATGGCTCTCTCACACCAGCTCCCTCCCCCCAAAAAAAAAGCTCCATCAGGGTGAGACATCTCTGAAATCACCACTAAAACAGATGTCAGTCCTGCATAATAGTTTAAGATTAACAGATTGTGTGACACTACATAAATTTAGTAATAAATGTGTATGAATTCACACTTAACCAGGTAGTTTGACATATTTTATAGCAAGTAATAATTTTACAGAAGCAGACTGGAATGTGTGTAAACAGCAAGAAAATCAATCTATTGCATGTGTAAACAATATGATATTTATTTATGCTTCCAAATGACTGTAAAAGTCATGACTTAAAGTGACTTACTGGAGAGCATCTAGAACAAGGGTTAGGTATAGTGATGCCTCAAGGCTTTTGATTTTTGATTTTTTTAATTTTGTAGATTTTAGAAGCTGTAGATTTAATGTCATCATCATGGCTCGGCTTCGCGAACAAAGATTTGGGAAGGGCTCTACCCACGCTTGCTGCAAACAAGTTTGGGTGAGTCCTTCAAGCCTGCGCAGTGGATTTTTTAGGTGAGGCGCAGCG
>VWZG01000813.1:87858-218499 GCA_013396735.1 Grallaria varia
GCAAGCTTCTCCCCCGCGACAAGGAGGTGTCCGTGGAGAAGAGATTTAATGTAGCTCAGTAGTTTAATGTAGCTCAGTAGCTTAATGTTTACACATACCAACTCCATCCTATATCAATCCCTCAAAATTGCAGTAGCTGTTTAGTCTTCATTTCAAGGTAGAATTGCAGAAAGACACCATGAGGCCTGCACCAGAAGATAAGAACATGGACAGAAGGACCTCCAAATCTAGGACTTTGGAAGGCCTCCAAGGACCTGATGTGCTGCGAGGAAGACGGAGATGTGGAAAGAGGGGTCCCAAACCCCCAGACTCAATTCCCAATGGGGTGTGCCAGAGGAGGAACGGGGCAGGACTGAGTGGGGTGGCAGAATGGGATTGGATGGACATTATTATAAAATCATAGAACCAGGGTCAGAGGGCGCGCGCGTGGATATGTATTCCTTGTTCCTAGAGGCCTAGCTTCTGCTCTCTTTATCTTATCTCCTTCTAAATTTGCCTGAAGTTTTTTTACCTCAGTCCTTTAAGGCATCAATAGTTATATCCACTAAATAGTACCTGATCAGTTTTCATTTAGTTCTCTTCTTCCTTTCATAACAGGAGGAATGGACTATGATTTATTAATCATTTATAAAAAAGATTATGTTTTACATTTCCCAAAAAAATCACCTCTATTATACTCTCTCACTTTATAAACACTCTCTTACACTGGTTGGTGCATTAGTAATAATTCTTGTGATCAGTTATTACTTACATCTATATGCATTAAATTCCTTGGAATATCCATCTTCTTTTCACAATAATACATTTAGAGGTAGTAGATTATTAGTAATGACTTGGTTGACAAGGAGCCTGATAAGACCCAGCAATGAGCTCTCACAGCCCAGAAAACCAACTGTGTCCTGGGCTGCATCACAAACAGCGTGGCCAGCAGGGCAAGGGAGGGATTCTGCCCCTCTGCTCTGCCCTGTGAGAACCCACCTGCAGTGCTTGTCCAGCTCTGGGATCCCCAGCATAAGGAGGACATGCACCATCAGAGAGAGTCCAGACAGGCTGAGAGAGTTGGGGTTGTTCACCTGGGAGAAGAGAAGGCTCCAGGAAGGCCTTATAGCAGTTTCCCAGGGAAGGGAAATTTCCCCTGAAGGGAGGCTGCAAGAGAACTGGAGAGGGATTTTTGACAAGGGCATGCAGTGACAGGACAAGGGGGAATGGCTTTAAACTAAAAGAAGTCAGGTTTAGTTACTAGGAAGGAATTCTTTATGGTGAGGGTGGTGGGGCACTGCAATAGGTTGCCCAGAGAATTTGTGGATGCCCCATCTCTGGAAATGTTCAAGGCCAGCTGGACGGGGCTTTGAGCAATTTGGTCTAGTGGAAGGTTCCCTACCCATGTCAAGGGCATTGGAACTGGATGATCTTTAAGGTCCCTTCCAATCCAAATCATTCTATCATTCTATAACTAAACTAATCTCAACCAAATTTAAAGTGACTACCCACTGAAATTTTGACTCTTTCAAACAAGATTAGGAGACCACATGAAAATTAGTCTTTTCCCAGTTATCACCTAGGCATTAGCTACTAGACAATTGTTTGGGAAATTTAGTCAATTAAAATGTATTTATTCAGATTTGCTTATCCCAAAAGCTTCATTTCTCTTCCACGTGGATTTTGTATTAGTTTATTCAGAGTACTAATATGGCAAGGTCAAGCTAGCAGAAAGTATTTTCTTGATTAAGAATTCTACTGACCTAATTTGCAAGAGAGTCTGAAGGAGGAAAGGGCTTGTTCTTTATTTTTTTTCACACAAGTGGATCATGAAACAAATTTTTAAAAAATGAATCACTGAAGGGAAAGGAACTTTGGCAATTACTATTTCCCAAGTGTCCTCATGCTGTATACTATGCACACACATACATATTTATTCTGACTAAACTACTAAGTGTTTGTAGCTGTAGAGCAATGCCTTCCACTGATGATAGAGACTGTACCAACAAAAGGTGCCTCCTGAGATAGTTGATAGTTGTCTTCTAAATGAAATGAGTTGTGCTAGCAAGAGCCTACACAGCAATATTTGCATTGAGGCTTTTAATACAAGCTGCAATAAAAAAAAAATAAAAAGATTACTGCATTCCTCCTCTCCCCACCAACACTGTACTCTAACAACATTTTCTAATATGAATTACTGTCCTGTTTCATAATTTCTTTTGCCCGATAAGGAAAATATTTTTATGCAACCATTTTATTTTTTAAATTATGTATTTACTCCATACCAGTGTTGCAGTTTTATTTCAATGGCAAATAGAACGAAATAATGCCTTTTACATCTATGAAATCAGAGTTAGTAGGTAAGTAGTCTACTGAGCAGATCTTCTTAGAAGTATCTAGAGCACTATGCACAAGGCTTTCATGGCTTACTTAGTATATACCTCAAGTGCTTGTCTTTTGATTCACCTTAATAAATTGCTATATATAGATCCTGAGGCATGATACCGTGAGGTATAGTCCTGCAACCCTTCAGCTGGGTCCTACAAGCAGCACAGTTGTGATGCTGAGCCAGAAAGGAGGGCTTGTTGTAGCTCTTACAGTTGGACATGACATTAAGCTGATCCAGCCTTGCTGCTTTGAATTCAGGTTACCCATGCCATTCTCCATTGTGTAATACTCCAGCCCCCTTTTCAGAGTGCTGAAGACCCAGATACCTTCTTTTTCTCTTTTGAGTGAGTTGCTCAACAATAAGCACTTCGGAAAAAAGTGGCCTAAGTTTTTAAGTGCCTGAAGCATCTAAAAAGTCTAATTATAGGTTTTTATTTTTAAGTGCCTTGGGTGCTGTTTCTAGAGTTCTCCAAAAAACTTCATCCAACCCACCATGCAGACTGTTTTTCCTACACTCATCTTATTAATCTAGGTGTTCCCACTCAATTTCTTCACACCAGTTCAGCACTGGAGGTGCAGGAGCCTTCCTGCCTGCTGAGCCTGCCATATGGAAGAGCTGTTTCTCCCCCTCACTGACTCTTTATTTTCTGTTTCATTTTAACCAAGTACACAGCTTGTTCCCCACTGCCTATTCCAATCAGCTCTTTTCTCTCTTACCTACTTTTTCCTCCACATCTGAAAAGTGCAACTGCACTCATTAAGTTTGGAAAGCATCTGAAATGGAGTCTGTGGGAAAGACAAAATGCAAAATAAGTATCTTGTGCATAGCCCTCTAAAGTATGAGCGGCGCTGATGAAATTTTAAAATAACTTGGAATTACCAGATATTCCTTCCTCATTACACAATCAATTTTGAAAGGTCTGAGGTAAATCTGTGTATAAGGGGACGCCAAAAAATTTAAAAAATAGACAATTGCCTGTATGTACTCACAGGAGCTGTAAGCATACACAAGCTGCTATGATTTCTTTGGCAAAGAACATGCGTGCAAGGTAAATGCTCACATGTCTCTGGATCTGCAAAGCAGAGTGTAATTTATATACAGAACTTGGAAGTGCTTTCTGTATAGCCAAATAAAAAAAACAAAAATATTTTTAAAATAACTTTAAATAATAATAAATAATTTTAAAATGAAAGGAAAAAAGTCAGCCAAGAGCATTAGTTTTCTAACACATTTTCTTAACCCATTTGCTTGATCTTGGACATAGATTTTATTTTAGCAGAACAACATGAAAACAAGGGCAAAACAAGATAAACCCCTGTATAAGCAACAGGTCTAATGTGCTTGTTTATGTTGTATCAGAGCCAACTGCACACAAAACAGCACAAGAATACAGTATTTTGCTATTTGAGAGTGCCAGTCTATTACAGGTGTGTCAGTACATTCATCCTCAGAAAGTAACAAATTATTTGATTAAACTTCAACTATCAGAAATTATTTTTGAGACAAGTCATAGAAAATTTGTTTTACTTCAAGGGGATGATATAGGTCATAACACATGCCGAAGTTGATGGGAACTCTAAGAAGATAATCATTCTTTCTCTGAGGTTATCAATGCCATAGACTCAATATCAGAACAACTCAGTCAGCAGAGTATACATGTTCATTTGGTACCAGTACTGTATTGCCCAAGATTAAACCTTTCATTTTCTCAAAATTCAGAAAGTATGCCATCAAACACTTGTGAAGATACAGAAAAATGTGTCTCTTTAATTTGCCTGTCAGCAAAAGTTAAACATTATGCAGTACGCAGCAATTCTGGCTCCAGCAACTTATTCCTTGTGATTTAGAGAAGTCACAGAGACAAGGCTGCATGTCTAAGAACACAATACCAATACATTTCCCATACTGGGTCAGTCCAGATGGGCCACCTTGCCCAGCACTCTGTACAAGGATAATGTAAGCTATTTGAGAAAAACATGCAAGCTGTGCCACTTTCTGTGGTCTGTTCCCCTCATACTTCCCTAGGGTCTACAACTGTAGTGCCTAAGATGGTTTTTTTAAGACTCATGTAGAAGCTGACATGCCAGATAAATACCCAGAAACCCAAACTATTCAGAGAAAGATACCCATAAACCCCCCTAAATAATCCCTCACACTCAATATGCCTCCTCCCTCTCAAAACTGGAAATCCTTTATAACCATGAGCTCTTTAAACACTCTGCCAAAACTCCAACGCAATCCATTGTAAGAATTATCTACTTCCTAAAGCCTTCCTTTCAAAATTGCTTTTATGCTTTCTTCAATACTTGTTCTTATGGAGGGGAAAAAAAAAAAAGACATAAGAAAGAATTCTTGTAAACAGCACAAGATAAATACAGCAGGTTAATTCTTTAGGATGATTTGACATAAGATACGGTACCTTAATGCTCACTGCGTGCATTTGTAATCTTAGTAGCCATTTGCAGTTAAGCAAAAGAAATAGAACACAAATAAACAGTAAGAAGACCCTGCTTTTTTAACAAGTATCTCTGATTTCTCCTGTGACAGAAAGCTCACCAATGGTGTAATATCTCTTCAGATCACTCCTCCGTGGATTGCGCCTTTGGGTGTTTGTGGCGTTGTTCTCCTCCTCCTCAGCAGCAGCTGTCTGAGTGGCAGGTAAAGACTTTCTGGGCTGAGGTGTTTGAGCTTCAGCTGCCCCCGGGTTGCATCCTGGCCCGCTAATATCCACCGACTGGGACTTCTTCTTTAATCTAAAGGCAATTTAAGGCAGTTATCAATCATTATTCTATACCTTGATAAAGTATGAAGTAACAGCAATATATTCATTGTACAACAACTCATGCATGTTGCAGCAGAACACAGAACAGCAGTGATAAATTAGGCCTTGCATTAATATCCCCTTTCAGCTTCTGCTAAATCATTACAGCATTTCCAACTCCCGTGTAGCTGCAAATGGTAAACTGCCCTCAGAACAGCCTGATGAGCTCCTTGAAGGATCAGCCCCTAATCCACATCCAAGATGAGCTGCCCACAATTATCCTATCATTAAGTTGCCTGGCTTAAGTTTCCACAGAAATCAAATCATTTCCCAAAGTCACTGAAAGACTCAAGAGAAAAGAACCAACATACAATTTTCTGAATTCAGACGTAGCTCTACAACTGAATTTCCTATTCTGCAGTGGTTTCAATATGTTGTTTCTCAAGAATCCCACTAACCCCAGGTACCATTTTTGCATTGCAATAGCAGTGGACAGAGGGAAAGGAATCCTCTGTTCTGCAGAAGAAATCAGCATTATTCAGTTTATTACTGGCATCCAGGTACAGTACAACTTATTAGCCACTGTCCTCTGAGCACAACTATCCAGCTAGTTTTTCACCCCTCTAGCTGCCCACACATCCAGATTTAACATCACAACTTGTGCACAAGTATATTCTGAGAGACATTGTCAAAAGTCTTGCTAAAGTCAAGGCAAGTGACATTATCACTCTCCATTCCTCTTCAGATCTTGTCATTTTATCAGAGTTCTGAGGGGAAGACTTAAAATAGCTCTCAAATCTTACTTCAGAGTGGGATGAGTACTCTCTCATCACTGATTCACCATAGTTCTGGCATCTCCACTATCTCTAGCAACATAAAATAGAGGCTATTATGCTACTAGAGTTATTGAATAGAGGCAAGTGCCCTGTTAGAATGAAGTTCAGTACATTTTGTCAATACTTTTCTCAAACTAAGTCTATAAATGTATATAGTTGACAACATGATTTGATCCCAGAAATAAACGATGTTCATGGCATTGCAGTGAGATATTGATTTGAGATGAAGGGATCATGACAACTGAAATTTTGAAGAAAGTGAAGTGACAAAGTTCTGTAATGTCAAGGGATATGACACTGCTTCCTTATTTTTCAAACATTTTCTCAGTGTATTGGTTGCAATTAAACAGCATGGATTACTGCACTGAGAATTGAATCTGCTAGTTTAAAATATTAACTGATTAAATATTATCAAAATAATAACTGCTCTAAGTAGATTGGAAAATCTGCAGGTTGTGATCAAGCTCTGGAAGGTACATTAATGTATCAAAGTGTATGTAGAATTTTATGAATGATACTGAGGGCAAAATTACTATATTCATACAGGGTATTGCTAGTCCAGGGAAAGAACTAGAAGTCAGAAAATAAGCAGTTAGAAATTACCTCCTCCAGGTCATCCATAGAAAAAGACTACTTTCACTAAAACCTTTTCCCTAGACTACTCCAGGGTGTCTTGCATTTGAAGGAATGCTCACTCAGCTCCAATGACTCTTCACAAATGATTCAGGCTGACAGGGACATTTATCCCTCCTGCATATAAGAAAGGCTGTACTGGGTTATCTAGACAAATGTCTCCAACAATTCCACCAATGATAAAAGTACAGACATGGGGACAGTACTACCTCCCGCAGGATTTCCTTCCAGACTCCAGCAGACTCTGGTTTACGGATTTTCTGAGTTAGATAATCACCTTCGGAGTTATTTTTCTTGATTTGTCCTTAATTATTCTGGAACTCATTTAAACTAAGGGACTTAAACTTCCAAGTCAACTTGCCCTTGTCCTTATGGGGGGACTTCAGCTTGCCAGAAATTAACTGGGAGCATCCCACAGCTGGTGTAATTTGTGCCAGAAAATTTCTAAAAACCTGATGACAACTTTATGGAACAGGTCCTAATGGAGGCAACTCAGAAAGATGCTCTCCTTGATCTACTGCTTGTCAACAGTCTCATGAGTGAAGCATAGAGTGGTGGCCGTTTTGGCCACAGTGGCCAAGAGGCGATCAAGTTTAAAATCTCTGTTGACAGAAGAAAAAGTGCCAACAAAACCTCAACTCTGGACATGAGGAGAGCAGAGTTCAGGCTGCTCAGGGAGTTACTAAGGTCCCCTGGGAAAATGTTTTTGAAGGTACTGGGGTCTATCCATGGTGGTCACTTTTCAAACATCACCTCCTAAGGGCACAGGAGCCAGCAATTCCCAAATGTTGGAAGATCAAGCAGGTGAGGCAGAAGTCCAGCTTGGCTGAGCAGGGATCTTCACTTGGAAATAGGGCAAAAAATGAAGGTGTATGTCCAGTAGAAGCAAGGTCAAGTGACATGAGAAGAACTCAGAGATACCACTTGCTGCTGTAGGGAGAAAATTCATGTGGCTGAAGCTAAACTGGAGTTGCAGCTGGCCAGAACTGTGGGGGACAACAAAAAGAGGTTTTTCACATACATTACTGGCAATAGGCAGTATAGAAATACCACTGGCCCATTACAGGATGGGGATGGTCATCTTACAAACAAGGACAGAGAGAAAGCAGAGAGGTTTAACACTTTCTTTGCCTCTGTCTTCAGCATGGATGATGGACCAAGGGGGTCACAGTGAGCTGGAGAACCTTGACTGTGAGAATGATCCAGTCAACCCTGAAATTGTGCAGGATCTTCTCCTGCAGCTGCATCACTGCAAATCTATGGGATCTGATGGGATTCATCCAAGAATCCTCACAGAGCTGTGGATGTCATTGCAAGACCTCTCTTAATGATTTTTGAGTAATCTTGGGAATCTGGAGAGGTTCCAGCTGACTGGAAGCTGGTGAACATTGTCCTGATTTTCAAGAATGGCAAGAATGGGCAGGGCATCCTCTCTGAGTAAACACTGTGGGAGAAGAAAAGAAAGCTCTCTTGCTTGAAATGATGCTCCAGAAACTGAGACTGTTTTGAACACTTCTAGCTTTAAGCCCACAGCTGATCAAATATATTTACATAAAATGAAGGCTGGAATATTTCACCGACTCACTAACAATGAAATGATGTTCCATCACAGTATTTTCCTGCCATATTGTTGAATATGCCATCTTTCAGGTCATATAAAAGTCATTGTAATTCCTCACCACTTGAAATCTTTGAAGACTTAAAGGATGACTTTTGAGAAGAAAATGACTAGTTTTCAAGAAGTAATACTCTACCGCAGACCACAGCATCCACTGTGATTGCAGTGTCTTGCTTCTGGGTTGTGCAAAATAGCTGTGGGCAAAGAAGCTACAAAGTGTTTAGCACCTCTCCATAATCCTGAATCAAGGCAACTGAGGTCTAAGGATCAATATGCGTACATATGTCCTGCATTACACATGTCGATGCTCTGTCTCAGAGGAAGACAGCAGGTGAGCTGAAATAAATTTTTCAAATTGAAAAATAGCATTATGATTTATATTCTCAATTGTGTTATGAACACACTTTTCAACACCAAGGCTGTCTGAAGGATAGTCCAATTAATAAAGCTGTCTGAAGGTAGCTAATAAAATAGCTTGCTGCACTGTAGGGAACACCAGATTGTTATTGCAAATATACTGGGTCTATTCTTCTAGAATCACACAGGAATTAAGGGGTAATACCTGTCATCCGAGCAGTTAAATTTTCACATGGCCTTTTTCAAGGGACTTATGATTAATAAAAGACTGGGTTGAAATGCCTGTAGCAAATTAATGTTCAAAAATTTATCTACTCTTGCAATCGAGAATAATTGAAAAGTAAGACTTCCAAAGCAGTAAGTACCAAAATGAACAAACTGGAGTTTGACAGCCATGCAAGTGCACATAATATTGTCAAAATGTTCTTGAGAGACCCATGGTGACAGTGCTTTTGCTGACAGGAAAGACAGAAAGATGCAGGGTCTGAATTAATTCAAACTGCAATAACAGGGTCAGCTGAGTAGGACACAGGTTCAAGTAAGGACACAATTTTATGGGAATGACTTGACAAAAACAAGCAGCTCACTCAAATGCATCTTCCTTCAGCCCACCTGAACTGTATATTGATACAGTCATGGCTAGCAAATCGTTTCAAAAAACACTGCAGTCTTTGAACTGTATCTTCACTAGATCACCATGTCTTGCAAAGAAAGTCTGAGTTCTGCATGGGTTTTGAAACCAAGAGAATGAATTCACTGTAACCTTGACCCTTCTCCAGCACCCTGCTTTATTACTAGCTTTGTGCTGCATTTGGTTTTCTTTTTTTTTTTCAGGTTACAGCTGCACAGTTCAACTGGAATGATTCAGAGAGGAATCCGAACACAAAAAGCCTCAAGATCACATTCCTCATTCTTGCTTTGTTTCAGGCTGTCTCCTTGTAGAAAAATAAATAAAAGATACAGGAAATATTGTGGCAAATCACTTTTATTCTATGTATTCTGTAGCAGCCTTCAACAAACTCTTCCAAACAGGCAACACGGGGTCTTTCAACATTGCTGGTGTGACCCAAAGTGCTGCTGCAGACAGCCAGCAGACAGCGAGGGCTTCAAAGTCAGAGCCGCACTAGTCGGGCTGGGAAAGCATATCTGACAGCGAGGACAAGGTCCTAACTAGACTGAGATCTGAAGCAGAAGGGGCAAAAATTTCTTTTCCTGCAGCTATCATAGGAGCTTATAGGGCGAGAAAACTGTGCAACAAAAAAAAGAAAAAATCTGTAGCCTTTGGGAGGAGTGGAATCCTGAGGTGGCTATTGCTGTTGTCTTCTGGCTGCTCGTGGCTTCTGTGAAATATGATTGTCCTCTCACAGGCATGTTCAGAGCAAAACTGTCTCCTTCAGAGGAGAAGCTAACATGGAATAACTTTGAAGGATCAGTTGCTGACAAGTAATCAAAACAATCCATCCTGGGGCAAAGTTAAAGGCCAGAGCAAGGGTTACTCAGCTGCTGCTGGCTGGGTCTGGAGATGCTGTACTTGCTTGGAACACAGCTAAACAGCACCTCAGCTCTAGATAACCCTGTTCAAACACACATTTGTCACGTCTCTTTGTGCAGTTCAATTGCATTATTGCTAATAAGCCATTAAACCCCCATTTTCTCCATTTCTATTTCACTGTATTTTCCTACAACAGATGTCACTCATTGCAATAACTCCAGATGTCCAAGACCTTCTACACAGCCTTGGTGCCTCTAATCTACTGGACAGAGGCAGAAAAACCCAATCTGCCTCTCAGCATCCTACTAGCTACTAATTGCAGAGGATTTTCTCTTTCAGCTAATCCAGGAGGAATGCGCATCTCCAAGCTGTGTGATATGACATACCTGTAGGTAGATACGATGACTAGCTGTTCAACTTGCAATTTCTTTCTCTATCCACCCTCTGCATACAACAGAAACGTTATCTATTGCATCTTAGAAATCACCTGACAGATGCTTTTTACTCCTCCTGCCCAGCTGCCATCCTGAGCTCCCCAGCAGCACCTCCCAGGAACGGGTCACTTTGAACAGATTCTTACCAGTTTCCTCAAAAAGAAAACCTGGTCATGTGTTTGGGTATCAACCCCCAGGTGCTCTAGGCAAGCTATACAAATGGCAAGTCCTGAAGTCCAGGGGCTAGTGAATTCCCTGGGAAGTCTGCTATAGAATTTTCATCCCTGGCATTCATTATCACAAACCTATACTGTTCCTAAAAAAATCAGGCATTTTTTTTTCATGTTAAAATTTCAAATTGCATTTTTGTAAAGCAGGATGGCAAAAAAAAAAAAAAAAGGCATTATTTTCTTAACAGATCTTGAAAGCACCTAAAACCATCATGGGTGGGAGTCCAATCTGAAACAAAGGTGGGAAAACCAAAAGTTTTAAACCATTTATGGTGGAAACAAACACTTTATGAAGCATCTCAGGGGCTGGAAATCTGTATAATTAAGTCTTTGTGAATTTCTAAGTAAAAATCCCTTATTGCAACAATGATTTGGAGGAAAGCCTAGCTCATTCTTATCTACCAAATACAAAAACCCCCTCCTTGTGCCCCTTGTGACTATTGCAGAGATTTTACTACACAGTTAATAGGAGAAGCAAAACCATTCACTCGGAGAGTGATCTTTATTCTTCAGAGATGCATTTAGTATTTTGGAAAGCTCTGAAGAGCTGATTATGAACTTGATTTCTTTGTAGCGAGAAATGTGAATTAAACTGATGTCAACAGCCAGGATTGATCCGATTCTGGAAAAAAACAGGTAAACTTCTGTTTTAAACATTACACTGCAAAGGTCTGACACCTTAAACACAGGAGAAGGCCTAAGTCCCCAGCATCTGCACAGACTAGCCCCCAAGACAGCTATTTTATTCACTGTGGGCACACTGGTTGTCCCCCACAGCCGCCACACAGATCTGCATTTGCACATGGCTGTCATCTTTTGGCTGCTTTGGCAACTCGGAGTGATCAAGTGAAAGGCTTGTGGTGCACAGTCAGGGTCCATTTGCCACCTGAGGTTTCTCTGTATGCTTGCAGCATGAAGCAATGCCATGGAGGACTGTTAGAAAATCTTTTGTTTATTGCTCTTGAATATCACCTGGTTATGGCTCTGGCCACTCCCTCCCAAAAGGAAGATAGCAGGATTAGACCGGTACGGACAAAAACCACCTGTGATGATGATGAGTTGGTTATTCATGAGAAAAGATGAAACCGGGGACCAGTGCAGGGACCTTTAGAACTATCAGCCATCGGAAAGGAGGTGGCAAGTAAGTTTTCCACGGATGGAAATTTCAGAAGAACCAAATGAGGGCAAGCAGCATGTTTGGAGCAAACACAGCTAAGTACTTATTCGAATGGGGTATATAATTGCATAAAAGAAATAGTTGCACAGGCTAGAAATATCACTCGGTACAGAGAAGAGAGACAGGAGTCAGGCAGAAAGCATCTATTAGGGGCTGTGAAGCATGCAGGCACTTCGGCAAACAGATTCCTTGAGCCAGGCATTGCTGCAAGATGGAGGGTTTTCACAGGGAAAGAGCCACTCAATGCAAGCTCCATCTCATATTATCGCTAAGTATCCACTATTATGTAAGTACTGCAGGAAAAGGAGTGCAACATTCTTGCAATTCCAATCCGAAGTGGTCATTATGAATTGCAGAGGAAGGGAAACCAAGCAAGGACGCCACTAAATCACTGTCTGACAGTAAATAAACAAAAAAAAAAACCCTGGCAGATAAAGCCTTCAGCCTGTTACTTTATGTCTTGATCATGCAGCAGAGTTTTCTAAACATGCAGGCAGGTAATGAGATCATTTGATGGTACAAAACAGGAGCAAGAGAACCTTCACGTGAGTGGAGATATGAAAGGATTAGGAATGAATTCACACCTACACAACCCAAAAAGCAATTCAAAGTGGCAGGTGTATATTAACAATGCAACAGTGAGCCCAGCTTTAGGAAAGAAAACATTGCAGGCATGAGAACTAAGCAAAAAAACCCCACAAACAAATCAGCATTTCAATATTGTATTTTGCTCTATACCCCCAGCATTATATATCCGAGCAGGTACAGCAAGCATAGAAAACACCCTTTTTTGTCTCTTTACACACACTACTAAAAATTACCATGCAAAGGCACAACAGTTGTTAATTGTCACAGTATCAGAAACCAAAACCACCCTTTCTCCACCTCTTAGTCATCGTTATGGGAACGGTCACAGCACATGCAGGAAAACTGCCACCAACACTCAATCTGTAACAAGGACAATGTCAAACCAGAAGTTTTGACCAGGTTACAGCAGAAAAGATGAAAAGTACCTAAATTACTGAAAAATTGGTTTTCTGCTGTTGGAACAGGCAATCCACACCCTTTATAACAAGATCTATAGACAACACTGGAGGTTCATGTGTTTCAAGGGCATATCACAAAATAAAGACTTACAAAAATGAAGACAAACCTTGTGATTATTCCTGGGAGCATGACAGCACTGCTACAGGTAAACCCTTGGAGGATCATTTACAGAAGACATATAGATTGGTTGCTGCCAGGTTACATCCATGAACTCCAAGCGGGAGAATCCAGAATCCACTTGTGGTTCAAGTGTGACAAGGCATTCTCACTGCCTGGGAAAGAAGTGTTAGTGAGTCCGTGGGCAAAGGAGTCAAAGTGCTCTACACACCACAGATGGGTTTGGAGACGTACATTTGCAGGAGCATGAGGCATGACAGGAGTAGGAAGGGAGGTGGTGATGATGATGATGATGGAGAGGAAAATGGCAGTGGTCACGCTAAATACATAATGCAACTCAAATAGTCACAGCATATACCATTCATTCTTCTTTTCCTGCCTAAGCTTGTGTAAGGATTAACAGCTCAAGATCACATGGCTTCTCCATAGCTGTGTAATACTTTACAGCTGCTTTACATGGTGGAAATAATATGCTCTGCAACTGAGGTTTGTGTTTTGTCAGGGATGAGAAATTCTTGATCTGTTCTTTCAAGACTTTGAGAGGGTGGGTTGCAATGCTGTACTATTTGCTGACAGTTATCTTGATTCTGGACATGTTTTAGAAGAGATGTGTAAAGTAATTACTATTTTGAATTTTGCTATTTTGTTAATAGCTGCTATACTGTTATTTAAATAACTCCCACTAGTTCCATTTTCACAAAAGCTGTTCCAATGCATTATGCAAATCTACTTCAGTACAATTTTCATGGGTCTTGAAATTTCCAGTTCTGTCATATTCAGCACAGAAAAAATTTGCATAATGGTTTAAAAGTGATGATGATTTCTATTTTATTCTTATTTGTCTCATTAATGCTTCAGCATTATAGCTATTGAAGTTTTATTTATAAGGATGGATTCAAACTGTCCGGACTATTTTAAGGGTATATCTCTAAGGAAAGTCTTTGCTTCACTTGACTAGAAGTTTCTGAAATCTCTTTATTACAGGTTATGCAACCAGTATGCAGATCCCATTCACCTGAAAATTACTGTGAGATTTTTACACTTCCTGTACTATGGAGGACCACATCCTACGTTACCTTCTTCTCTCTCCCATACACTGAATTCAGGGTTTTCAAAGGCAGGTGTATCCAGTGATCTGGGAGCTGCATGGCATACCCAAAGACATACTGAATACCTCACTTACAGTGAAGTCATAAAAACTCATAGTATTTTTCCATGTAATTAACTTTGTCACAGTATCAATTATTTTCTGTGCTAACTGCAAGTAATTTATACATCAACAAAACTGTTTTAACCATGGCTTTTAATTTAGGCAATTGCATTAACATTTCTGATTCCAACCCTACACTCGACTGTTTTCTGAGTTGTTTACAAGTCAGCTGCAATATCCCCAGGCACTTACTGTTCCTGAGACTGCTACACTAAATGCAGTCATAACACATGTACATTAATGTCGTCAAATTTGGAAGCAGAAGGGCTTTTTAACTTCTCAAAGAGATGACAGAGGAGTTGGGAGTTACGATGCTCTTACACTACCACAGATTTGTGTGTTGTAGTTCTACCATCTCTACAAATAATCATCAGTACAGCTGGCAACCACAGCTCAGGTCTGAAGAATGTGGATACGCTTGTCCTAACACACGGAAATGCAAATTTGCACATTCTTCTGTCTTGCCCAGTAGCTTATAAAACTTGAAACAACTTAAAGACTTCTTTCAAAATATAAAACTAATTTATACATTATTATTATCTCTATTTCCTGACATATATATGTAATGAAACATTCTGTTCTCATCACTGAAAATTCAGTGACTTATAAAGGTATTTTATGAAAGGGGAAAGATAATAAAGAGTGAGTGAGATCCAGCCAGGAGCATATGAGCCCAGGCAGATACAACAGCCTAGTGGCTGCAGTGCATCCGAGCAAGTGGGGACCTTTGGGTCTGGACTTCCTCCCAGCTGGGCAGCCTCCCCTGTCACCACCCTGACATCCACTCCCTTGCCCCAGAGTGCTGCTTGGCAGCTGCCAGTGACAGCCCTGGGACAGAGATGCAGCAAGGGAGAGCCTCTGCCTTTAGTGTGGGCGTTAAGACAAGCTGCAGAGAGTGCACAGCCCATGCTCTGAGACCTGCTAGCAGATCATGGGGCTGAGGAGGGGTCAGCCCAGGGCAGCAGAAGCAAAAATCTCACAAGAAATCACCCAAACTCTCCTCATGCTCCTTCTCAAATGGAATGTCCTCTTGTCTTCCTTGAGCCACAAGATTCATCCACATACTGAGGCTGAACTGCCCTTTGGACAAAGTCTCCTTGAGGACACGGAAACATTTCTCCTTGCTAGGAACATAAATTGGTTCTCAGAGTGTTCTGCAGGATATAATAATGTCAGATAGATCTCTGTGGAAGCACTGAACTTTTCAAAGGCAACTTAGAAACTAGGCAAAATGGGAATCTTTCATCATCATTGCCAGAGCGGAATTGAATTTTTGCCTTTCAACTTACACATAATTCAAGTATTTTGAATACTAAGTATCACTTTAGCATTTTAGTGAAACGTGCAGAAAACATAGACAGTATAAAATGAGCTTTATATTGGCTAGCTTTTTTGAGTATTATTTGATATATACACCACATCCTCCATTGAAAAACATGTTAATTCAAGCTCCTTTTTCTTGAGGGAGTTTCACTGGGCACTAGTTATACAGGTTTTAAAAAAAATCTTGTCTTGCTCTTTTTGCATTTCTGATTCATAAATCAGGTTAGCCAAACTTTTACTAGATAGGAGAGAAACATCTTCAAAGATACAGGAATATTTTATATTTAAACAAGACAAAACTATTCTCCTAACCTTCTGGCAGGAGACCCTCCTGCTCTAAGCACTGAGCTCTGACTAACTCCAACCAGCTTTCTCTTTTCATCCAGGGTCTGTAACATGGCAAAGCAGCTACTGGCATTTTCTCCAGAGCTCCAAGAATGGCCCAGGGGCTGACTGGGAATGCCAGCCCATACTCTGTTCATTCAGACACTGCAGCCGCACAGTAGACAGAGATCCAGAGCCCTCTTAAGGTCCCATCAGATGCAACTGGAAAATGGGGAATCTGTTAATTGCACCTATTGAGAAAATGCTATCTTGAGCATGTATGTTTTCATGACTTGTCAACCTAAAAAGTAAGCAATGCCCCTTGATAAACTGACTAATAACAGGTTGTTCTGAGAATCTATATATAAAAGAGAAACATACATCAGAACAGATAGGTTGTGAAAGAGTGCTTACTTATTTAAAAACAAATGGAAAACCCACACAACTATTTCGTTTCTCAGTTTTGTGATAGTAGGAGGAACATTTTCAACAACTTTTTACTTTGTGTCTACAAGAGTGTAAAGGTTGTAAAGACATTTATGTCATCACCCTCCAGGCACAGCCCACAAACACTGATGATACACCCCGGTGGCTGCAGAAGGGACCGTGCACCGGGGAAAGCTCTGCTGGACTGAGCAGTCAGAGCCACAGGAGACACAGGAGTGAGAACCAGGGCACGAGCAGTCCCAAGAGAGAATGAAGTGCCTCAGACAAGCATAGACATGTGCTTGGCTGGTCCATTGAACCCAAACTGATCAACCTGAACCCCAGCAAATGTATTCTGGAGACAGCAAACTATGACAAAAGAGGAGAAAGAAAACCCTCCACGAACATTAAAGGTTTTTATACTATGAGAGTGTTTGACATTTCAACAATAATTTCAATGTCCCCTAACTGTGTGGACTGGAAATTAGTAAATTCTAAGTCTGTAGAGCTGTAAGCAGGAGGCACTGATGGTATTTATCCTGAGCATATATTTTTAAATTGGATATGGCCTCACAATGGACAATGCCTACAAACTTCATCAGGGTCATTAAGGCTCTCTTCATTCCCATCAGTCCAGTTTTCTCCTCATCTTAGCTTTCATATTAGACTAAGAACTATGACCTAAGAACTACAACAGCCAATTTCTCTTTTCAAGGTGCCTTACAAATGCAATTCCCTCTTGCTTCTTAAGATGACTTAGCCCTGGATCCTTTCAGGTCCTCCCCTATAATCCTGTTTTCTGCTCCCATTACCAAGCCACTGTGCTTTGATGACCCAATGATCAAAGCATGTCATTGGCTGCTGGGAGCCACCAAAATTTAGCTACCAGATGTCCACTGTTTTAAAACACCTGTCTTCAATAAAAGTGACACAACTCGTTTTGATTCCTCCCATTTACTGAAAATAAGGCACTTCTAGACTACACAAAACGTCACCACCAGATCTCCGACTGCAAATGCCCTGAAGGCCATGTCTGTGCCCTGCGTTGGGGCTGGGGGCTGCTGGAGGTGGCACAGGTATCCCTGTGGCCTGAGCTTCCAGCAGGCAGGGTGGGTATTCCACTTACAACTGTGACAGAACAAATAAATACGTCCTTCAGTACTTACATAATTCACATTTATATAGATATGTAGGACTCTTAAAAAAGTGTATACTTTAAAATATCTCTATATTTTTTTAAATATTTAAATAGCAAAAGATATTTTTCAGTCTTTCCTATCATAAAAATCTATACCCTCTTTCTATACCACATAGTAAAACTTTAACATTAGGAAAGGAAATTGCTTAAAAAAGGAGTGGACTCCTTTATTTTATATCTATAGCAATGATGTCAATAAATATTGAAAGAGGGTTTTTTAAAAAATAGAGGAAAGTTCATTTTGTTAACTGCAGACTGAAGGTTTAATTTTTAAGCTGTGTGTTTAATAAAACCAACTTGACATTAAGTACTGCAGTTATCAAGTTCTGTCAGCATTTTCTCAGAAGCTGAACTTTCTCCTGACAAATACTTCCAGTCAATTAAATTAAAATAGATAGCAGCACAGTGAAGTGTGTTACTGCTTAGCCTTTAATAAACCAGTTGTGTATTTCTGTGTCTCTCCCTGCTTCCTGACAGTGGCCCTGATTCCACAGCATCCTTAGGCCTGATGCTGAGACTACCAGCACGGGGGTGGCCATTAATGCACAGCATTGCTTATCAAGAGATACCATGCCCGCGCAGTGTAAATCTCTAGCTGTCATTTTTTATGTCAATACTAAAAAGAAATATCCAACTTGCAGGACTTAGGGTACCTGGGCTCTTTTCAGCATCCTAGTATGGCAGAACCATGTTCCTCGAACCATCTGTAGAAGCAGGTCACAGCTTGCCAAAGGCCAGTCAGCTCAGTAGAAACATGCACATGCTGAGTGGAGAGGAGACAGCTCACATCCTTCTGCAGAGTTATCTACCAAGACACTACACCATGAAAACACTTAAATATTAAAACTCTTTACTAATGCTGCACAGCAACTAGAAGCCTAGTAAGAAATTGCATTAATAAACATGAAGAAGTTGATGCCTGAGGGGCAAGTGAGTGCCCAGGATGATACAAGCCTGTTCAGATCCTTGCCTCAAGGCGTAGCTCCTGGAAAGCAAAACATTCCTGTGCAGTAGCAAGACCCCTCTCAGCTTTTCCCTTACTTTCTTTCAGGAAAGCAGCATCTTGCATCCATGCTCCTGCGCTTGAATTAACTGTCTTGGGTCAGTGATGTTTGATGTATGATTGTGTCCTCAGTAATGGCACTCCTTCAGGGGCATGAGGAGGATTATTGGGACCATGGCTTCTGGGTCTGCACATTGCAATAAGCCAGGTGTTTTACTCTTTCTTTCTCAGGGCCTTACAGATGAGCTGCTTGATGTTTAGGGACAGCCTTGGTGGACCAAGCAGGAACACGCTCCCAGCAAGAAGCTGAGAAAAGACACCCCGAAGGGTTGTCCTCACAAACCCAGTAGCAACATTGGAACAGTCTGAAAGAAGTTTTATCCCTAGACTGGGTATTTTCTCAGTCTTTCAGCTGCAGATGGAGGGAGACTGAGGAAGAGAAAGGAAGAACAGGAAGGGGCAGACAAGCACCACTCCCAGGGAGCCACCAACACTGGTGCAGTGGCAGCAATAGCTGACGCCTCTGCTGCCCGGCCTGCAACGCCTGTTCATGCAAAGGGCATCACCACTGCCTATTCCTTTTTCCTTCGGCAGGTGGGATTTACAGGCAGTGCATACAGGGATTCAAGAAGACAGTCTAAAACCATAATTCAGTTTTATGCTGAAGTAAAGACATATATGAAGTTTCCCTCGAACCATCATTAGATTTATGCCTGTGACAAGCAACAACCTCTTTCAAATTTTTTTCCCTGATCACAATGATACAAAATAGTTGGACAAATACAGAAACAAAAGGTTGTAGAACACAGTGGTCACGCAGCATTTTTTATTATAATTTTAAAATCAATAAGCCTGGAGAGCAGAATTGCTATAAGCACTGTAGCTACCACTGCCAGACACTTGCAATCCATAAGCAACACAGTAAATGACATTAATTAAAGAAGAATCCAATCCAATGAAAAAGCACTATCCTGTGGCTTTCCAAAGCACAATGAGGCTTTTTTTCCCTCCCAGTCCAGAATAAAGAGGACCTCCAGGCTACTCTGGCCTTGCCAGTTTAAGATCCCCATGATCAAGACATAAGCCTCGATGGGTGGATGAACAGAGAAAGTACAGGAGACGAGGAGTTAGTGTCTGACAGAATGAAAAAAAGAAGCTAAGGAGAAATTGAAACAGTTGGAAGTGATCAAAACCAGAGACCAGGAGAAAAATGAGGCCACAGTATGTTAAATGATGCGAGTGAGTTAGGAAACATTTGTGTATTTAACTTCCTAACTAGAGCTCAGCTCCAAGGCAGAACTGTTAAACAACCACCTGATCAGAATTTGTAAGGAAACAGTATACAGGCTAGAACAGGGAAGCTGCATTTAGACGTATGCAATAAAACTATCATGATTTTAGAAGTCCTACCAGATAAATCAGAGACTTTTCATCTAAATGCAAAATGAGAATCAGTAAATCACATTTTCTTTTTCAGGAAGCATTGGCAGGATTTCAAGATGCATTTAACTAATATCACAATGTGTGGTTTTGTCCTTGGCTATGAAAAGTAACTATTAGAAAATCAAAATATTATGGCTAAGCCTTGCTAATTGTTCTTACGAACAGAAAGGTAAAACCTCTCACATACACGTGAAAAACGTGAGAAAGAGGAAGAATTTAGGAAAAAAACAGAAAATAAAATTAAGAGATTGGAATCTATTCTCTCCAAGCAGTTCAATAGCTCTCTGCGTATACATAGACTTTGTTCAGATCCCAGTAAATTTGGGGATAGCTTCTTACTATATTAGTAGCCTGCAAAACATACCTTTTAAAACCTGTGTATGTCTTTATAACAAACTCAAAGCAATAGGAAAAGGAAAAGGCAGTAAAGTTCCTCACTCCCCTGCCCATCCAGACTGGACCCAGGCACTGTTTGGTACCTGCTTTCACTGAGCACAGACGGGAAAGGACCACCAGGCACCTCCTGCTCCTGCACTGGATGGATGGATGGATGGATGGATGGATGGATGGATGGATGGATGGTTCTGCTCTACCTGCATGTGCCAGGCAGTGTCCTCTCCCTGAAACCCTGTCAGTACAAATACCTATGTCCACCTGCTTCAACAGAGACCTTGAAAGCCACAGCATTGCGTGCAGTCAAGATTTTCACTTTCAGAATAGTTTAGGGTCAAAAACCCCCCAACTTTCCACCAAAGTCAAAACCCAGAAGTAGTCAAGCTTTTGACTGGGAAATTCTCGTGCTTCACAAATTTCATTTAAACTAATACTTTCCTCTAGAAAAAATGCAACATTTTGGTAAATTAACTCCAGATTGAACAGACTTAATTTGGCTGTAAGATTAATGCCAGGTTTGTATTTTTATAGAAATATTTTAAATCAACACAGAGATTAATCTGGAGATACCTAAAATCAGACAGAAAGCTTGTTCCTACTTGGCAGCAGGAATACAAATTACATACACCAGTCCAGGGTCTGTCTTGGTACTGATCATTACACTGACCTCCTGCTGATCCAGTCCCACAGCTTTTCCAAGCTAATTGGGTGTCCAGATGATACATATTTAGAACAGTGTAGTACTCATATTTTATGTGACCTTCCATTGCATTTATTCTGCAGTATATGTACTGCAGAAAAAAAAAAATAGCTTGGAATTCAGTAAATCATAAAAGTACAAGTATTCTGAGAATATAAAGTTTTAATGTTAATATGGCAGAAACTAGTCATCTGCTCCTATAAAAAAATAGCGTGATAACATACAAGTGAAGAAAGGGTAGACACAGTATTGTATGCACGAGAACTGACATCTTCATCTGTGCTGCAGCTACTGCATTTCACCTTTACAGCGTGCTGAGAAACCAAGAAGTTATATAACTTAGTGAAAAGCTGATAGGGCCAGTGACATTTTAAATCCCACTATGTGAAAATCAATTGCAAGATGTGAAAAGTAAAAAAACCCCAACTCTTCAGGAACCAAAATTTCCCATAATATATCCCTATATATGTATATTTTAAGATAAAAATTAGCAATAAACCTGTAATGAAAAAGGGAGTGTGAGAGGGAAATGGAAGGACAGGCAGAGCAGAGAAGGAATGAATAATCACAGATAATTTCAAGACACTGTTATGATGAGGCAAAAACCCCTAATTATTGGATGACACCCTTTTGATTCTCCTTATGTTAAATAGTAAATAGGTAACATAATAGCAACTTACAACAGGGAGCCTAATTGGAACATAGAACCCAAAGAATTCTTCTATACTTTTCCCAGTAAGTATACGCTTTTCCCATCAGGAAACACAACATACTCCTACTTAGATCAGTCTGCTCTTTTCTAAGGGAAAATAGTCCCATTAAAAGGATTTAGAGCTATCTTTGATTGGAGGCGGATTAGGAAAAGTCAACAGACATTTCCTTTTCAATTGTCTCAGGAAGGAAAACCAAAAGAGACAAGGATGGCTAAGGAGCCATAAAAGAATCTCTACAACCCACAGAATTGATTTTTTAAATGCCTGCATTTATCAATCTCATTTTTATCCATTCAAACATAGGCCACCTGGGGAAAAAAATCTGGTAATTCTCACTTGATTCATGTAAGAGTGGAGTGAGCTTTAGAGAAGGAAAGCAAAGGAAGACATTTTCTGTAAAATGCCTATAATGGATGAAAAAGGAGCAAATTCAAAATACAGCCAAAGCACATGAAAAGAGAATTCACTGAATGAGTGCCAAATTAGGATCAAGTTGCTTCCCCTCTATTAGGCATCTGCTGAAGATGCCAACCAGACCAAGGTCTTCACATGCTTAGGCACAGAACTCCATCTGCACCTAGCCCTGTGGACTAAGGTGGGAGCTGCATAACCACATGGACCCAAAAGGCACCACTGCCCACACGCAGCAAAGGAAAACCCTGCACTGAGGATAAAGCAGAGTTAAAACTTTTGCTTGATCATCACCATCAGCAAACTACAACCATTTTGATCAGCTGGACTGTTACAAAATCAAGGCTGAGACTCTTGACCACAGCAAGCTGGTGAAACACACACCTGCCGTACCTGCACAATGCTTCTTACAGGAAATACAGAGCAGTTTATTGTACCAATAAACTGTGGGATTAGGTCAGTTGCCAGCTGAACGTGGCATCTACTAAACTTGTTTTCATTAAAGTATTTTTCACTCTTAAAGCATTATATAGGATATCTTTTAGAAGCATAAAGAATAAAAAAAGCTCATTGCGTTTTTTCAGCCATTTCAGGATTTTCCCCCACTCAAACATCAGCAGCAGAATTTTAATGACAAGGAAAATGCATCGGTACCATAAGAGAAAATTGTACATCAGCAGCAGAATTTTAATGACAAGGAAAATGCATCGGTACCATAAGAGAAAATTGTACTGCAGCATATCACTACTTCTGTGTGTTTACTTCACTGTAACTCTCATCTTCTAAATCTGCAACAGTGCCAGTAGAGATTTCTTTAAAATGAAGATTTTAGCAGACATTAATTAGTCAAAAATCAAGTTCTGTAGTTACAATATACAGGAAAAATCTAACCAAAACCAGAATTCCCAAATAGCTCCCACTGCCACCCGATGATACGATTTCTTTCTTTACTTCCTTCTTTTTAACCAAAATGCCTTTGCACTTCAAACCACCCATTCATTCATTGTACTTTTCTGCCAAAGTGCCTTCCATGTAGGAATTAAATGTATAATTGAGACCTTCACATCATTAAAAGGCAAAATCAGTGTCTTTTTGAATGGCTGCAGGAAATGAGATAACACAAATCAATTTAATGCCAAGCAACCCTTTTGCATGCATGCATTCCATATGTGTCACACGACTCCTCGTAAGCCTGCGGGGCTGCTTCTTCCACAAAGAACACTTATAAGGTTTTCAGGGAAGGAATTTTCAAAGCTTTAGGATGAAGTTCACACTTGTACTGCAAAGGGAGATATCAGTCAAATATTAGGATTTTAAACTTTTACTGACAGTATTTGAGGCTAGATTTGTAGACAGCGGTGTTGGTCCAAAGAAGATTTGACTTTCTCCTCTCATTTTGTTCACTAGTCATTAGCAGAGCTGGACTCACTGTTCTTTGGAGACTCATTCCCCCATTTACAACTTAAGACTTCCCAAAAGAGACTGACAGGAAGAACTTTGTCTACATCTCTGTCTTCATACAGTTCACATTCTCGTTATTCATCAGTGCTTCAGTTCACCACGTACACAGAAGAAAAGATTATTTAGTCACTCATCATTGCTCAGAGAAGAGTCATTGATAAAACTGTATTTCACTGGTGGTGACAAAGCTAAAAATTCATGTTGCTGCTCACACCTGTCAGAGAACTGCAGAATTGCAGGAACAATAATCTTACCTTTTACTGCCTTTTTCACTTCTTCCTATCATTAAATGTCAAAAAAGTTTCCAAATAAAGACATTATTAACTCACTACAGCTCTTCTCCTCTCCCTATCTTTACATCCAATACAAATGACCCATGATTCAGGATTTGTAAGCCCAGCAGACAGTAAGTGCTGCCTTTCATCTGGACGACCCGTAAAACCACAGCAAGTCTCCTGCTTCCCACATTTAACTGCCTTCTGACTCCTCCTCATCCTCTCATCAAGCAGACAGCACTACTTCGAAGGTCTCCCCCCGATCATAATCTCCTTGTTTCTCTCTGATACTTCTCCATTCATATTGCTTCACTTTCTCTATGATTACGGCACTAAAGGAACAAAGGCAGACAAGAAAATACATAGAAGTGAGCTAAGCCACTTCAATACCAATTTTTACATGGACTCTGCAGGAAGGTTATTATTTTCTTTTTTTTAAAGAAGAAAAGATGGATAGAGGAATAATACAAGCAATCAGATTTTGGAAAGCGACCAAGAGCAAAAATATCAGGAAACTACTGCAGATGCAGTAACCTGTGCATTTCAATCAGGAATATAAATAAGAGCGCAAAATCCACTTAAACTAGCTGCACACAACACTCTGATAAGAAATCACTTCCTTTTTTTTTTTTTTCCTTAGGTCTTTAGTTTGGCAGCAGATTGAAATTATCACCCCTTGACAGAGGCTCTCACTCAGGAAGGTCGGGCTCTAACACAAAAGGTGTGGCCAACAGAGCTGGGACATCCCTGCCTTTTCATTTCAAGTTCTCTCCCTCTTGCTCTAGCAGTTTGCTATTCCATCCTGAAGGTCCATTCAGGGAGACTCATGCCTTCTGCAGCCTCAGTTCTTCCTCTCTTTCTTTCCCCCCTCCCTCCCTTTCTTATTCCTTCTCTTGAGAGTCAGTGAATTGCAGGACATGGATACCCATCCGGTCCCTCTTGAGAGGTAAGGCTCCTTTTTCCTCTCGGAGTGTTTTTCTGGTTGCACCCCTGTTAGTCCATATTAAAGTACCTTTACATGCATCTGCTCTGTTCTGCTGGAGCAATGAGAGGAAAGGAGAGACAGATGCCATCAGCATAGAGGGCAAAGCAGGATCCAACGAACAGATTAAATCTTTCTGGAGGCTGAGGTGATATATACACATACACAAAGTAAGAGATTATTGATGTCTCTGCATTTTAGTTTCTGATATATGACCACCTTATCCAAACTACCTGAAAAATGAGGGCAGAGGAAAACAAGTCTGTATGGGAAAGACCTCCCATTACTAACTTAAAAGATGTACAGTTATACAGGGAAGTCCCCAAAGCTAACAATTGTTGTACATCAATAAAATAAAAAAGACACAATTCATAAGGTGGTGTCCTCTCATTCCTCTCACTTGCAGATCACACTGCAGATTTCCTAAAGGTGGTGCCAAAGAAACATCCTCACGACCTCAGCACAGAAGATGCTGTTCTTGATCCTGGATGAATGCCAGTGAAATAGCAGCCCCACAAGCTCCTCGGTACAAGCTCACCCCAGGCTCCCCAGATCCCCAAAGAGGCCAACACACATGCCTGCCTGCATGTAGCATCTTGCAGGATCATGGTCTATTTGTGGGGTTTTCTGTTGCTGGTAGTTTTTTTTCTCCACAAATAGCTTTCAAACAAGATGTATCCCCTCTGTTAGGGTAATACTGTGCATCTGTCTTTATAAGCCAACTGTAATCCTTTTACCTATTAGTCTGCTTATGAGAAAATGGAGAGTTTTAATACCAAAGCATGAAGTTGGAAGCACCTTTGTCAGTCAGGATGCTGTCAGCACTCTTAAAGCAAAAAGCCTGCTCCATTCAGAAACTGTGGGCACTTCCATATACCATTGACCAAAAAGAAAAGCTGCTTTTAACATATTCCTATTTCCAGCAAAAAAATACCTGCATTAAGAAATGACAGCAGCATTCAAAAATAATTTCTCCATGGGGTTCCTCTAATTTGAGAAACCATTGGCAAAAGTAATTTATTTCCTAAGTGGCTGTCTCAGCAACCACTTGCCATGACACTGACATCAGACATTCTCAGGTCAGCGCCCGTCTGTCGTAATGAGAGTTTATCTTGTCACTCCAGAATTATTGGTGCCTTCACAACTGCCAAATGAGGAGAATGTTTTATCAGTGCTATGATCTAGAATGCAATTCAGCTCTGAAATTCATAAAAAAGAAAGTTGAACATTTCCTTCTCCAGGTGCAAGTCACTTGACCTCCCTACTGCCGTAGCCAACTCCCGTCATCAAAACTGTTAAGCTCATCANTCTTGACCTCCCTTTATCCTGTGAATCGAGACTGTCAAAGACGCTACTGCCATAGCCAACTCCCTTCATCAAAACTGTTAAGCTCATCAAGGAGTCCATCAAGCATTTGGTTTTGTTTTCTTTTACCCGTAGATGCTCTGTGGAGGAGGAAAGTCTTAAGTAACTGTTTTTCCCTATCTCTCAACCCATCTTCTGTCCCTCCTACCAAACAGGCCACATGGGACAGACTGAAATGAAAACTCTTGGAGCCAGTGAGCTTCCCTCATCACAAGCCATCTCACTTCTACTTCAGTGACTCATCCAGGGCAATCGCATAAATAGGAATTCTCCAGCTTTTCTGCAAGTCACATTTTATTTTTCATGTTCTTCATTTTCACCAGCAGTGATAGATTGTACCAGCTAGTTCTTAGAGCCATCTTGACACATGAGATGTGAGAAGATAGCAAAGTACAAAATTTATCTGGGATAACAGCCTTGCGAAACTGCAGTTTGAAAGAAACCTTGCAAAAGAGATCACTGTCTTATAGACCCCACAAACCATACTGGGCAGTTTCAGAGACCAACAGAGCTTTAATCTTGTTAGAAATTGGGGAACTGCAGTATGTCTCTTTTTCTGATCATAGGTAGGTTATAAACACTGAAGGTCATTTTGGAAAGGAGACATAAGTTCCTAATTTCCCAGAAGAAAACTAGTTTGTGATATAAACAACTTCTTGCATTGACATTAACTATAAATAGTAGTGCAGGGAGGCAAAGCAATAGCGGTGCTGTTAGCAAGCATCTCTGAAGTTCAGAAAGCGGGTAGCTAAAAGCAACATTTGGAAACAGACAGGCAATTTATTCCCATTTAGCTGTCATTTACAGGAAGAGTGAATATAAAAGTATGAACTAATTTAGTTATTTATCCCATAAAATGGTGTATCATTGACAACACCTAAATCTGTTACATTTAACATCACGTAAGAGTGAACCATCTTGTGACAACTGCCTTCTCAAAACAAAGCTTAATAACAAAATAAAAAAGGCATTTACGTTTCTATTGATGTCATGATTCCCAGCTCCTGTAATAAAATTAATATTCCAAAGGTCATAACAGTAAAATAAACAGTAAAATCATAACAGTGATTATTTTAATCATTTTGGCCTCTTAGCTCTATCTTGGAATAAAGGCTTCAGTAGGGAACATGCTGACTCCTAGTCTAACTGTTTCTTCTAGAAGTGACATCTAAGGTACATATATTGTATTTCAATAGACTTTTAAAAGGTTGAATGCAAATTTACAAGCTGGTACCACTAACAACCTTAGGTTTCACTGAAACAGTAAAGTGATCATTACGCTCACCTTCAAAACGACCAAAACTACATTATGTAGCCCATGGTGTTAACATCTATGCTATTATAACAGTTTTGTTCCTCTGTAATAATTTCTTTCTTCTTGTCCTTTCAAGGAGAATACATGGACAGCCTTGTAAATGATACAGGTCCTGTCCAGTGTTCTTCCTCACTTCCACCTTGCAATCTGTCAGATCAAATTTCTTCATCTTGAAATTTATGAAATAGAAGTACTTCATTAGAAAGGTTAATTTCTAAAGTAAGTGACTTTCTAACATCCTTCTTTGTATTACACAAAGGAATTTAAATAAAAAAATATCCAAATAAGAAATAGCTATTTAAAAAAAAAAAAAAAAGGGATATAAGATTAGACCACTCATGTTGCAATATTTTCAGTTTGGTGTTTTATGTACAGCACTGCTTGCAAGCGCAACCCTACAAAGCTCAGTGCCCTCTAGAAAAAACGTTCAATTGCAATTTCTCTTGTTTCCTCATAATGTAAGAGGTACCAAAAGGTATAGAAATTAAAGTACATGGTCAGAACTGAAAGAATACACTTGGACAGAAATTAATGTCTAGAAACGTGGCACAGAAAAACTTCCATTCTCTGCAAAAATTACTGATGAATGCAGACACATCAGCAAACTGATGAGGCAATGACATCTCTCCAGTAATTTAGGCAGTGCTTAAACTCAGCTTCACAAATCAGAATTGCATCACTGGGCAGAATCCTTCCTGCTGAAAAACTACAGGTTTACTTCTCCATGCTTGCCACTAATCCTCCACATCTCCCTTACTCCCCTACACCCACCAAGTGTGTGGAGCACCTTTCTTTGAAACACGCAGCCACTCCACTGCGCTCAAATTCCAGATGTTTCAGCTGCAGGAAACTGTGTGCTAGGAAATTATATAGCATTTAAAGGCTAAGAAGCACAAATAAGCAAATAAGAGAAAGAACTATGGGCTGTGATATTCATGGCATGGACACCACAGTTAATTTTGTCTTGGCAACAGTTGTAGCATCAACCTATCTGAAAAATGAGTTTCCATTCTGTACCCACACTGCTTTGTAAAGCAAAGCTTTATCAAGTATACCAGCTCGTAGGTATTTTCCAACTTCAGTAGATAAAAAGTGAAGTACAGTACTTCTTTCTCATTATTTACATTGACATGTTTCCTGTGCATTCAGGAGAAACATTTAGAATCAGATCGCTGAAAAAGTACAAGTTGTCTCCCTGTTCTGTTCTCTCCAGCACAAATCTCTCTCTTCAGCAGTTTTCTCTGCTTTCAAAGGCAATGTAATCAGAGGTTGATGGAATTACTATTTCAGGCCATGAATTGCACTATTCCTGTTTAGAGGAACATCCTGTGTTCAAAAGCAATGAGCAGTCAGAAAGAAATACCTACTGAAATTAGAGCTAGTTAGTGCTCAGAACGAAAGCCAACTAATATTTAATGTTTTGCATTGATTGAGGAGTTCCATTTCAGCATCCAGTACGCTAACTCGCTATTAACCTCCAGACTCTGGGATTTAAGTTTGGTTTGTTCACAGAGTGAATGCCTTCACTTACACCTTTACCAGACAGTTGCTTACACCTCCACCTGTGAGTGGAAAATCAGTAATAAAATGAAAATCAGTAATAAATCAGGCAGAACGCAGGAGGGCTCCTGTGCAAAGCCTCCCTGCACTGTCCACCTACGACATCTGCCAGTGCCATTCATCTTCCACACTTATAATCACCATCAAATACAATGGGAAAAAACTAACAACAAAACAGAAGCCTCCAGCCATGCCAGGTGAAGGCAGCTACTCACTGGGACACCAGGCAGTTCTGGACAGTGATACCCACTGCAATTACGTCAAACAGTCTCTCTCTGACTGAAGCCTAAAGGCTGTTACGACCCATTTGGGGTTTTGACATAAAGCTACAATATTAAATAAGGACCCCTTGCCATGGAATGTGTGGTCTATCTAAGGAATATAAATTGAGTTGTGAAGACAGAGACAGAGGCTGGCACATGGTACAGGGACACACAATTTCCAAACTTCCCTTGGAAGACCATACTCGCCACTAACTCACCAACAAAGCCACATTTGTAACAAAGCTGAGTTGTGATGTCTATTTAATAGTAAACCACCAGTACTGAGAAGCTGCCAGCATCTCTGCACTGCCATTTTCACAAAGCTTGTATTTCCTGCTGCTGTTCTTTAACCTTCTCTTTTCCCATGCTGACAGCTTCACACTTGACCCACAGCTTCCCAAAACAGCATCAGCTCCTTAGAGCATCCTCTAATGTCATCCTTCATGCCATGGAAACCAACCAGAGCTGAATGGTATCTTAGCATACCCAAACCTCGAGCCTGTCCACTCCATGGCTCCAGAGAGGAAGAAACTACAGTGTGATCCAAGCTGATCCCTTCTTTGTCAAAGCTGTATTTCATTCCCAGTGCTTATTCCTTCACCTCCATTCACCACTTTGTTAATTGGAAGTGATACCTGTGTACACCAGAGGAACTGTTACCTCCAGCTTTGCAGAACATCCATCTCAAAAACAAGTAGGAATCACCCAAAAAGGGAACATGCATGGCAATATGGAGGAGGACTCAGGTACTTTGAGATCTCTGGAGCTTCCACCACTGCTCCTGAGAAAAAGCAAGAGTGTTACCTCCTAACTGCACCCTCAAAAGCCTCTGAGAAGAGAGTAAATACCATGGAGCTCCTTCTGCCAGTAGATCTGACCTTTCATTCCTTTGAACAGAGAGAGATACCACAAAGTATACATATTCCCATTACCTATGACGGTCGGCATACATTTCTTATTTATAAATAGTTTTTCTCCTTGCATGTTCAGTCCATATGCATCCTCTTGTGCCTCGCAGGACAAATATTCTAGATTAGCAAAGCCTCACTGGCAGTGTTTAAGGCCTAAGTATGCATCAAGCCATGTACTTCAGCTGATATATTTTCCAAACCCTTAGCGAAAAGAAAAAATACAAGAATAAAAACAAAGCATCACTGTTTTTAATGTCAACTTTTTATTTCTTTTTCTAAAGATGATTGTAAAATAATTAGTCCTAAATTACAGCAGTCATCTCCCATCTTAAATAAGCTCATTAAGAAACCCTGACTTGCAGCCACAAAGAACTGTACTGGCAAATCCAGAAACTAAAGGTCGCAATGTGGCCAAAAAAAAGCAGAAGTGTGCTTGCAAACTCACTAGGGCTTCCTTTAGAGCAAGTAAAGGATGATGACATGAAGGCCACTGTCACTCAGTTCAGGATACAATCTATTTTGACACAGTCTACATTAAGGCCAAACTTTTGTATCCATGTGAAAAGAAGCAGAACCATTTTCCTAATCCAGCACTGCACTCATGAGGCTGGAACTGAGACTTGCATTTCTGTAGACACATAAAAACCCAGCATGTGTCAGTAGAGGTGGTGGCATATTGCCCATGCTGCTGTGACCTGCTCTGACAAGCTGGACTCTACAGGCAGATGGAAATGTCCATTGCAATCCCACTACTACACTCTGCCAGGAATACAAGACTGATATATAACTGCAGGCAAATTCATGGCCTTCCAGGATTTTAAGCCCTATCTGAGCCCTGGCTAACACCCCTTTATCTGTTCACCACATTTACTAGAGAGAATAAGAATCAGGCTCTTTTCATCCAGACAGTGGGTTCCTGGTACCTGGTAGAGCTATTTGCACAGTAAGTGCACACCTGCCTGCAATAGGCAAACTTTGCTTCTCCTTCAGGCTATCTGGTTCACTCTGATCTCCTATGTATTCTACCCAGTCAGTTAGTGGTCAGAAGATAAACTTTTGGTGAAGAATATTACCTGATTTGTACTGTAAATTCTCAAAAAAAGTTAATACTTCACATCTAGGGAACATAAAACTTCCATACTGAATTGCAAGCAGGGGCAGAAGCTATATGCCCTTGCTTGTAAGGTGATGCGCAATTAATCCTTTCCATCTTATATTTTCCATTGCATTTTCCACTGGGTTTTTTTCCATGTTTTTTCAGTTTAAACTTGCTCTTGATATTTTCCACAAGTTTCAAGTGATCACAAGTATTGTACCAGTTATCAATAGAATATAACATTTTAGCACTTGTGAATTATCACTTTCTTTAGTCTTGATTTTATTTCTTCTTACATATCCTAAGTCTTACCTCTTCTTTTATTTTGTTTTGGTTCTTTTCCCCCCTGTTCTTGCATCGCATTTATTTTATTGCATTATTTTTCTTTCTGTTTTTATTTTTCAGCAGACTGCAAAAAAAAGTTTGCAAGAACTTTTAGTTTTACAATGTACCAATGCTATTTTAGGGTATAAAAAATTCTCAACCGAAGAAATTTTTTGTGAACCTGTTTTCTCTGCAGGAACATTTTTATGTCTTGCCATCATAATGTTGCATAATCAGCAGTCAGAGAACATCATGTGGACATGGATGAACTCTGCCTGCAGCGGTGGGCTGCATAGAGGGCTCAGACTGATGTTATAGGACCCATCACATGTCTTTTCTATCTGGCAGTCCAGAAGAATCTTGTGGGAATGTGCTTTCCCGCAGAAACTGGGTATCAATAATGTCAGAACTGAAACATTTTTAAAGAAAAAATTTGGAGAAGGCTCAGATAAATGAAAGAGCAACAGATTATAATATATGCAGACAAAGATGGTTTTCTTCTCATTCTGCTGCATTACAATGGCAAAGCCTTCCTCTCCATGGCATGCATTGACAGCTTACCTCCCAATTTACTCCATTCCAAATGAACCAGCAACACAAACCAGGACTGGACTTGGCAGCCTGTTAGCACTGCACTCAAGCAGAAGCTTAAAATGTCAGCTGTATTCAGCAGTGGAGGGAAAAGGGGCTTTTCACAGAAAAATCTCTGTTGGAAAAGATCTAAGGATACCTAACAGTAGACCATGGAATGTCTTTGTCTACAGTTTAATTAGCTTAATTATATAACTGGAGGGCTGCTATATTCTTCTCCATCTACACAGTTTTAAATACCTTCAGGTATTACTTTTTAACAGAAAAAAAGAATGGCTCATTTCTATACTTATTCCTTGTCAAGACAGAATTTATATTTTTTAAAAAATCATATAAATGCCAACACAAACATTCTAATTCTGTGACAAATAAGTTAGATATTTCACTTTTCAGCCAGTGTCACATTTTCCTTTTTTTAAGACTAAAAGAGAGCAAGTCAATTTCAAATGGAGCATCACTGGAAACAAAGTATTTTGGGTGTCTCTCTTTCCCTTAAAGTCAGAAACATAAGGTATGGTGGGGCACCAACACATGCTGGAATCGTCAAACCACAGCAGTTTGTCTCAGCCACTCTCTACTTCCCACTCTTTTCTAGTGCTGTTCCTTCCTTCTCATTTGTTTCTTCTGCTCCAGCATGGGCTCATCTGCGGGCCACAGTTCCTTTGCTGTGGCCTTGGTCTTCCCTTCGGTTCCTCTGCTTTCCTTCTCTCCGTATCTGTGCCCTTTGTCAGACTTGTTTTCACAGAGGTGCTACGAGGCTGCCTGATGGGCTCAGCCGTGTCCTGTGGTGGGTCCATTGTGGAGCACCCAGCAGCCCCTGGCCTCTTCTCGCAGAGGTCATCCCCAAAGCCCCCCTTCCAGCAAACCTTGGCATGGACACTGGATACAACTGCTAAGTGTAAGAAACAGAAGAATGATTTAAAACATTTGGAATAAGGCCTTTGTAATTGTAAATAGAGAGCATGGAGGTTAGTTCTTAAATGCGTGCTGCCGTTCTCTACAATGTAAAATATTTACCTTAGTAAAAACAATGCAATAGAAAGATCTTATTAGAAATAACTAAAAACAGTTAAATGAGAAAAACAAGATAAAAATGCATTTTCTAATAATTCTCAAAGTAAGCACTGACGTTAGACATACACAGAGTTTTACTTGGCAGTCTTATTCCACACCAGTTACTGTCTTGACTACAAGTCTACTGTTTTCAAAAAGAGCAAAACTAGATTTTCAGTATTTAAAGAAAGGTGATGGTAGGAAACTTGCATAGGCCTCACTTCTTAAAAAGAAGTCACAAAATTAAGCATCCAATAGCCTCGGGAATATTTAAAAAAAAAAAAGAAGCTATCAATATGCAACCAATTGCTTACATCTGGAGCAGTGAATTTCTCAGAAAGGACTGGTGAATCTAGAACTGATTATTGCATTCATATTTAACAGGAGAAGGATCAGTATTTTTCTCTGAAAATAAGGTTTCTGTTTTTCACTTCCTAGATTTTTACTGATAAAATTTTTTAAAAAAGGGAAAAACTATACATGATTTGTAAATCCATCATTAAACATTCCGATATAGTGCTATTTTTTAGCTTCTTTTGTTTAATACATAGTTAACAGCAGAAGAAAAATTTTAGAGAAATGTCATGATGGCTTCGGTCATCAGTTTCTCAAGAGCTGTTTAGGAAAATTCTAAAGCAAAATTAAGAAACAGCTGCTAAAACAAACAGTTTTCCCAGTCAGGTCTGCTTTTCCCCCCTCCCTATTCCAATTTTATCTTGCAGCTTCCAATTGCTACATTCATCTAAAAGGGGAGGGAAATGCCCTCCAAAGCTGCTGTTATCTAAGTTTTCAGACATCCTGGGTTGCATTGGCCACAAACCTTTAGGTTCCCCAGGGTACTTCTTTCAGAGCTTATTTTACTGGCTTCTTGTGGAGTTCAAAGGCCATATGAGCGCCTGCTGCACTCAACATTTGCATACACCACTTGGTGGTGTTTTTGGAGAAGATCAAAGGATTTTGAAACTCTTCTTGATATTTATTGCAAGCAAAACAAAGAACAGTTGTGGGAAACTTTTCCTGCAATAACCTAATCGTCCAGTAAATCTGATACAGTCAAGCCACACTCTAACAGTATTTGACATGAGATATCACAGGCATGAAATCAAATGTGAAAACACTCCAAACTACTGTTTGAAAATGGCAACAGAAGAGTTCAGATATTGAACTAGAGCTACTTTATCTAGCAATAAAGCAGACTCCAGAGGATTTCAAGGGTCAGGTGATTTATGTTCTTACGAACTTCCAAATAGCTCCTCCCACAAAAACAAAGTCTTAATAACATACCTGCTGCTTATCTTTCCCACACACACCTAAATATAACATTTCATACCGAACTTGAATTAGATGCTAATAACACACTGCTGCAGTACACAAATCTGGAATCTCTACACCCAAAGCGTGCTTTAACAGTGCACAACTTTCTCCCCAGTTTCCCAGAGGCCGGAGTGCCCCATGGCAGCTGCAGGAATGGAGCCACAGGTAGAGGCATATCTACCACCACCTGGCATTGCAGACAACTCAGGCAAGGCCTTTCAAGGGCTCTGAAGCTAACGGAGACATTCAAGTTCTGATCAGAGACACACTGGGGATATGTTGGCAGGCTACAATGTACCCTACAGCATGTTCTTGGCGCTTTGTTGCTCAGCATCAGTGGCTCCACCCCGCTCTGGCCTGGCTGATAAAAAGATACCAAACATACTGAAAAAACCCTGCAGCAAAGCTGGACTGAGCACTTTAACAGCAATGATCTGATTCCCATTTCTCACCATGTTCAGAGGCAGGCTCTTGGAGTTTCCTTGTCTACTGCCAGTGACTTCAAAACAGAGGAGCAGCTGATGTGAGCATAGGCCTTACATGCAGAGTTGCAGCTTTGACAAAGTGGCATCAGTGCTTCTTCAGAACAGGAAAATGACACTGTGAAAGTACCACAGCACCAACCAACCACAACCACAGTGACACAAACAAGGCTATAAAATGCTTGCAGTGACAAAAGCAAGCGTCCAGAGAGCTCAGTGATACATTATGTCAGCCAGGACCAGGCAGATCTGCGAAATTCCGCTAGTGAAAGGAGGGCTTATGGACTTAACTCCAAGATAACTCCTCCTCTTTATCTTTTCTCTGCCAGGAGATCAGCTCTACCACAAGTCCCAGCTGGGAGTGCAGCAAAGTCACCAGTTGTTCCCTAAGGGCCACCTCAAACAATGAGCTCAGTCCAGCCTTACTTACTCAAGGTACGCACATCTTTGTTACAACAACTGGTTTACACGCACATGGGCTACAAACACCAGAGAACATAAAAGGCATCTAGAGTGCAGACTTATGCCAGCTTGGCTTTGCTGATGTAGAAGATGACAGCATAAATCTAAAAACATTTTCAGCTTCTCTTTGAAGAGAAATTTCCTTTCTTGGCCAGCAATATTTATTCAGTGCAGAAGAGTCACTGAGTTTAAAAGCAGGATGAGTCATGCTTGTTTAGATGTTTATAAATTACATGCAGTTAAGGAAGATGTTTGGAAAAAATATCAGGAAGGTTTGAATACCGTTCTTTGACGGTGCAGTGAAGTGGGAGCTAATGTATTAATTTCTGAAAGCAGATAGTTGAGCACTAAAATCAAAGTCACTTGATTTTTTCCTTCATCATTTTATCAGTACACACCTCTAGCTAACAAATATCCTTTAAATATAAAGCAGAAAGTTTTATAAAGAAATATGCAGGGTTTAAACAAGTAGAAAACCTAATATGGTTACACCCTTGAAAACAGCACCTCAGCGCTGCCATTTTACAGCAAAGACACACAACAGTGGCTGATTGGACTATAGGGTTAGCGTAATAATGTTCAAATTACCCAAAGGAAAGTTGTCTCCTACTCTTGTCAGTATAATAAGAGCTGCAAAATTTATGTAGTACACAGAGTAGTAGATATATTAAATTAGTATTATATATTATTAAATTATTATCATTAATAGCTTTGGTTCCTCTACTTAACATGCCTGGGTGCCAAGGGTAGAAGAAGAAAGTTCTGTCATACCATCCACTGCCACATACTCTTGGTCTCTGCTGGTCTCTACTCAGGACAGTCCCAACATCCCACAGAAGACAAGACATGGAAATTATTTTTTATGCCATGTGCAAGTGTTCGTTCTTTTTACTCACTCTGTGGTCTCACTGAGTCTTAGTCCAATTCTTCTCTTCCTATCCCCTAGAAAAGGAGGCAAAGTGAAGCAAATGCATAGCACACCCTGAGATAAATCTCCTCTTACCCATCCTTCATAAAAGCTGAGGAAAGACAAACTAACCAGAAGATAATTAGCTACAATTTGCACAATTTTGTCACTATAAGTAAAATAACTTTTTCTCAAGATTAAAGGAACTGGAAATCACCATGCACAACCTTTCTTGACTTTTTCCTCTCATGGGAATTTTTGCAAAGCTTTCTTCCAGCACTTCCTGCAAGGATCTGATTATATATTTTAATTTATTTTCTCTGTAATTAGTCTAAAAAGCTGGGTCATATGAATATTTAAGCAACTTTAATTTGAGTAAATCTTCTACAGGGATACACATTATATGAGTTAGAATTTGGGGCACTGAGCTCAGTATGTCCATTACTTTAAGCAGCACTAAACAACCTTGGAGGGTGGGGAACTGGAAACCAGATTCTGGTTCTCTCCACCCCAAGGCAACCAAGAATTCATACATTTGGATAAATTTATAAGAGGTTATAGAGCACGTTCTTGGTATAGCAATCTATGTCATGCATAACAATATGAACAAATGTTCACCTATCAGCCAGAAGCAATGATTTACAGGAGTTGCTTCTCTGCTGATAATCCACCACAGCGCTCTCCTAAACTGCGTTAAACTAATTTATTTTCCTTTCCACTGAAACAGATCATGAACACTCATATCATTCAGTAGAGGGGACAGCCATATTTTGAACAACTGCCTCACAGGGAAAAAAGTTCCTTCCTGGCTGGATGCCAGCCTAGCTGGTCATTACACAAGCACCCTCCACACGATGAGCTGACTATCTCCTTTCGCTTCCACTTGAATCGCCTGCCCCACAAACAAAATAGAAGTTGCAAGACTGATTAGTCTTCCTAAACACCACACCAGAGGTGGAGATGGCAGAGGCACGTGCTGCCTCAATTTAGCATTGAGGGACAAGGTTAAGAATTTTCTGTGGTTCCCCACCATGGAGAATTACAGAAAGAAATCATTTTGCCTTGCTCTGAATTGCAGACAGTACACTAAAGAGCTGCATGATAACCAGTATACCTGCCTCTTAAAAGAACTATATTGTGGTGGGAGTGTTTGCTTGTTGCATAGCACAGTCAGGAGGCAGGATTGCCTCAGGGGGTTTTTTTATGTTTTTTTCCTCAAGAATATTTCATTACTACAGCAAGATGAGTGCTGTTAATATTCTAAAAGTTTACAATCTTCTATTAATTGTGTTTCAGCAAGAGATTACCGAGAAGGTCAATAAAACTTTTACTTTAGGAAGACTGACCTCAAATATTGGCCTTTTATTTTCCCTTGGTCACCTCACGATGTCATCACTGTGACTAGGGGGTTATCCTGTTTTACTACACTTCTTGTTCTTCTTTAATAAAATATTCTAACACTGTATTAATGCTTCATTTGGTTTGGTGTTTTAAAATTTTAATCTTTAAAAGATTATTAAAAACTAAAAACCACATGTTCAAAAATGCTGCAAACCTAGAAACTAACTATCGCAAAATTTCTTATCTAAACATTCTTTTAAATTGAACTTTTTATTCCACAAGTCTACTGGGATCTGAAACCAAGGGACTTCAAATCAAGTGTCCCTTTTAGTAAATGGACACCAATCTGTCAGTACTATTGGCAACTGTCAAAAGTAAAGGATTTGTATATGCTAACATGCGCTTAAGTCAGATGATGGCTGACTGAAAAAAAGTAATCCTAGAAAGATAAAATCAGAAGAAAATTGCAGGAAGATTTTCACACCTGTGATAGAATAGGAACAATTAAATGCAACTTGTTACTACTAACAAAAATGTGGGTGAATCTGAAGAGCTGGTAAAATTTAATCCAAAATGAAATCTAATCTAAAATTAAAACCTAATTAAAAAATGAAAATATAAACCAGGGCTTTAAACACTATCCCAGCCTTTGCACTTCTATTGATACCTACTTGTACCTTATCTGCAGCAGAAGTATGTACATAATTGTGATATTGTTATTAAGTTCTTTGCTTGAATCTGTATATCCCAGATTTGTTCAAGTCATATTGCAGAAGAGTATTTCTCCATAACATCTAGCCATAACGTGAGTGTTTTTTAGCTTGGACAAACTAGTTAATTTTCTGGAACACATCTCATTGTAGTCAGCCCTTCTCTAATTAGATCAGCTGTCAGGAGGGTGTTCATGCTGTCACAGATATGGTACAGCTAACAAGCACATATCTGTTCCCTAACATTTTTTCAATACCATATCCATCAGATGTCGTAAAAATCAACACTAATTTGCTTTTCAGGGAGCCTCATCATCAGTAATGGTTTTATCATCTTTACTGTAAGGCAAGGGAGAAATATTCCCACCTGACACTTCAAAACTGACACCAAAGGCAGATTCAGCCCTAAAACACAATATGAGTTAAGCCCTTGCTTGAACCTGTTTCTGGATGTCTGTATTATGCAGATCCAGCCCAACTCAATTTGGTTGTGGGTTCTGTGCAAGCCTCAAAAGAGCAGCAGGAGCAGGTCTGAGCAGCAGGCTCAAGCACAGCTGCACATCATGGAATCATAGGATCATTTCAGTTGGAGATCTCTAAGATCATTGAGTCCAACTGTTAACCCAGCACTGCCATGTCTACCACTAAAACATGTCCCTAAGTGCCACGCCTACATCTCCACGGACGATGACTCAAAGCCTTCCCTGGGCAGATTGTACCCATGCTCAACAACCCTTTCTGTGAAGAATGTTTCCCAACATTCAAACTCCCCTGGGGCAGCTTAATGTCATTTTCTCTTGTCCTACTACGTGTTACTTAGGAAAAGAGACAGATCCCCACCTCACCACAGTCTCCTTTCAGGTAGTTGTAGAGAGTGATAAGGTCTCCCCTGAGCCTCATTTTCTGCAGGCTGAACAACCCCACCTCCCTCAGCTGCTCATCATAAGACTTTTGAACAAGTGGGGCCAGGCCAGGACCACCTCTGCTCAGTCAGGTTTTTAACATACAGGCAATATTCTTTTGTGGTAACCACATGATAAGGAAGACGCTCAAAAAACAGAGTGGCAAGACCTTTTTCAACATCACAGGCAGGTGGTGTTGGGCTGTGGGATTTGCAAAGATTTCGCTTGAGGATAGAGTTCAGGACAGGGAGAGCGCTGCTTTACAGGCCATCTTTTGAGCCCAATCACTGATGATGGCATAGATAAGTGACAGAGACAACCTAAATGAATAGAGATCATGGCAAAGAAATCTACAATGTGCCAGGAGGTAAAGCAAGGTCAAGCACTCTTCCCACTCTGTCTTAATTCAACTTATCTTACTGGATCACAGGACGTTTCTTTCCTCCCCCCTCCTTCCAGATATTCCAAACTCTTAGTTATAGCCCACCCTGAAAAGAAGTTTACCACAGTCTTTCTGGCACAAAGCTGAAAGTTCATAGTTTGTTTCGTTTGCTGAGACATTTCTTCCATCTATGCAAAGCACAGACATGTAGATCAGTTTTCATATTTCTCTGTCTACAGTGAGCAGACTGTCTCACACCAGCATGCTACTCACCATCTCCAGTCTATGGCTGGCTATAAAAAGCGTGGTGAGGCTCTGGCAGCAGGCAGGCAGCCGTCCTGCAGCACAGCCTGCAGACCGTGAAGCAGATGTGGCTTCTGAAAATGTGCTGCCTGCAGCTTTGGGGCGCTTCGTATCTCAGGGAGCACACGGAAGAAGAATTAATTTCTCATTAAGAGATTTAAATGACAAAATAGATTGTGCTCACTCTCCTAATGCAGCTGGGAATTCATCCTTGTCTCCAAGCTGTAGTTTTCCTTCTGGTAATGTTCTGTGCTTATTTCACTCTGTCAAGTTTCTGGTAAAGTCAGACTTGTCCAGAAGGATAAATCCAGACCAATAAAACAGGTGTCCAGCTCCTAAATAACTGTTTTATCTGCTCTGTTTTACCTTCTTCTCAGCTACCAGAGATAATTACATATAATGTGATACCATCTTTATAGCAGTAAAGAAAACAACCTTTAACAACTAAATATTTCTGAGCTTTCCACTCTCCTAGGGGCTGATCCAAAACCTGCTGACATTCAGCTCCTTTGAGTAAGGTTGATTTAAATGGCCTGACCCAGAGAACTGCTTGGGTTATATCCACTCTGACACATCACGGAAAACACCCCACTGGAAATCAAAAACGAGCCATCTCACTTTTCTCTTGGCTCTCTTCTGTAGTTGTGCAACCTACGTCTTTGGCAGTTCTGTTTTAGAAATAATACTATTTTTTTAAATATCCCTTCAGACCTAGTGTTTTTCTGCAATTTTGAAAAAGCACTAATTAAAAAAAAAAATTAAAGCAGAGGAGATACCAGTTTAGAACAGCACTATTTCAGTGCCACAACAGAAGAGCAAAAATAGGCCATGAAAAAAATCCTTCAGAAGCATAATATGCTATTTTACGTCTTAATACCCTTTTCAGCACCAGCACTTTTCCATCTCTCCACATTAAATCAGAGGCTAACTGGCATTAGTAACTTTAGAAGAAGCCATTTCTTCAACTCCCATGATACCTGGCACATGGTGAACACGAGTAATTTCAAACACAAGACCACATTACACCTGCTTTACTGGTTGCTACTCTCTCTGCAGGATATGATTTTCAAAGGAAACACATTAAAATGCTTAGGAAACAAGATGTTGAATAAAAGTAACTCCTAGCATTATGAAAGCACATAATTATCAATCTTGATGTAAAAGAAATTACAGACAGCTAATGCAAATCTCATTAAAATGATCTCAAATAATTCTAAATCATCTATGCTTTATTTGACTGCAAACTAAACACAAAGCATCTACATGTAAAAGCTCTTGGATACTCCACATATACCCACAGTTTCTGAATACTAAAAACCCTGATTTTCATGCAAGTTTCATAACAGCACAGTTATACACCTTGCTGCCATGAATTATGCAAACTCTGTGACATAGGGCTGTGAGAGAGAGGAGCATGTGCAGTTAGGCTGTCCACTTGCAAAATGTTTAAATACATTGACATCCTCAGCAAAACTGGTATTTCCAAACATTAATGTTGAACAGCACTGTAACTGGCAGTTTGTTATTCTACACATCCAACAGCATGCAAATAGGTATTTGTTATTATGTTTCTATTTTTGAGCAAGTATGTGCAGCTAAAGAATCAAAACACCAACAGCATTTCCCATTGCTACAAAAATGCACACCTTATCCACCAGGAAGTCACTGCAAACCTGGTGTCAAAGAGACTCAGTAGCAATCCTGTGTTCCTCATCACAATCAATGCACAGGCTCATCAACAGTACATGGACCCTCCTAATTTCACGCAGAGCCTTGGAAAGAGGCAGGCAGGCACAGCTCAGCTAAGCAGGTATGTTTGTAGTAGCAAAATAAGTGGGTTTTTTGGTTGTTTGTTTGTTTTAAATATTGTTTTGCTTTCCATTACTTATGCAGCAAAACTGTGACTGTACAGGAATTGCAACACTGGCATGAACAACTCATTTCCTCTTCCTCCATCCTATTCCCAAGAGTAGCCAAAAACTGGAACTTACAGAGAGAATATAAGAAAATGGGCAAACATACTCTCCCTCTGTATTTATTCTCCTGAAAATCAGTAGCTTAGGAACTTGCTGAACAGATCAAAGAGATTATATATGGACCACTGTGTTTGATCCTTTTTTCAACCTAGTTATGCTTTTGGTCACCGTGGGAACCTGTGGCAAATTACTTTGGTCTGGGTGAAAAATAAGTACCCCTGTTTGTGTCTGGTAGCCCCTGTTCCTAAGCCTGGTAATATGGTTAGCAGATACAACACCACCTTCTAAGACAAACAGCCACAATACGTCAGTGTGCTGATGGTGCACCAAGCTCTTCTCTCTTCCCCTTTTCAACACTGTTGTTGTCACCAAGATATGATGACCCCCATTACAAAACAGATAACCCTCCTGTCAGCATTACAACAGGATCATTTACCAGCCAAGCACTGTCTGCAGAATGTGGCGATACCTGTTATGGAATAGGGAAGCATACCAGCACTTGAGATATTATCTATAAAATCCAGCAGCGGCAAGCCCTAAGTGGGACACAGACTGGAACTGCTGATGGACAGGAAAACCCATGACCCCCTGGAGGTCTGGAGCACCCCAACTATTGTTAGCTTCCTCTGAGACTTAGTGACTCATGTTGCTATAGGTAAAGTCTGAGTCTAGATTACTAAGAATTTGACCCAAACTGTAGAGGGCCCAGGTAACTAAAAACTCTAGGCAGTAAGAAAGCTACACTAATTACTAGAAATTCTGTTTAACTGAAAGCTATGATAATTGCTAAGAATACTCCATAAGCTATGCTAAGAGTAGCTAAGCTAACTGCTAGAAATAGTAGCTAACAATAACCAATGCTGATTATTAGAATTTTAATAATTTAATAAGGCTCTAGTTATAACTACAACCCTGTGGCCAGTCCTCATTCTGCCAATGAGACCTAAAAGAACCTACATGTGACAATTTCAAACCTACTGAAAGCTAAATTTGATAGCTGCTCCACAGACATTATAGGTATGTGTGTATATATACGTATATATATACATATACTCAAGTTGAAGAGTCCCTGCTTATTCTCTCATTCTATGGAGGTCACGTCACACCTCTGAGCAGCTTTGCCTCCCTTCTCTGTCTGTTTCTGTTGAACACTGATTAAACAAACAAAACTCTAACTAATGCCAAAATTTTACTATGTACAGCTTCCATCCATCCCCACTGGTAATCATGTGCCAAAGAAAACATGAAAAACTGCTTGGAAGTTTTCCACATAAGTACAGGCAGCTGAAGATGGCAGTGCACCAAATATTCAGGTTTGTGTCTTTGCTGAATTGTTGATGTAGTTGAAATACCTTAAGAAAACTCAGTTAATTTCACTTTATTTATTATAATACTTCCATATGTGGCTTTCAATATATAGGGAAACAGTGTTAGGATACTCCTATTCAAAGTAAGTATGATGAATTATAGAAATACAAATGAATTAAGCATTTTGAACAGAAAGCTGCCTTCGGAAAGCATAATTTGAAATAAAAATGTTAACTTTGAGTTGCATGCTAAAAATTGTAACATCAGTCCCAGCACAATTCTCATTCTAGAGCCGCCTGCTGTGCTCAAGCAGAAACCCAGGGAGGGTCTGTCTGCTGGTTAACAAACTACTACAGCTCAGTGCACACAGTGAGAGTGACCAAAAGTGTACGTTTCCTGCTTGAAAGGGCCGTTTCTGTCACCATGGAATAAGATTTGCCCTTTCCAGGATACAATGTAGTGCTTTCCTTTGAGCTTCTAAATGGGTGTCCAAATTGCTCATTTTTCACGTATAGATAGACTGACAGAGAGCCATCTTATTTATTGGAGTTTTTTTCCCCCCAGTGTTTCTGGGCGCAACAAAGGAAAATAACTTCCAGAGGGATTGGTGATATGCCATTAACACACTACAAACTACACAAAATCTTTACTGCATTCTGAGGAGTAGTTCCATCACCACCTTTCCCTTCTGCAACCACTAAGAAAGGTGCATCTGTCTTGTTTGGAAGTCTAACTTAACATGCAACCTGTCACTACATCTAAGCAGGTGAACAAAGGAGAGCTTTGAAGCTCTACAGAGCTCTGTAGTCGGAGACTGAGCCACACAGCAATGATCTCACCCTCCACCCTTGGTTATTTGAGGAGGAGACAAAGCTATGTGGGTGAAAAGGAATGGTACCTCTTGAGTCCTCATCTGGGACATTCAAGAGATCAGAAAGGGAAGACAGGCGCCAATCAATTGACAAAGGACCATCAGGCATAGTGCCAAGTTTGTCAATAACGGCTCAAATCTATAATGCAAGGCCCAACAAACTCTGTAGGTTACCTGCCAGACTGTGCTGCTGCTCTACCCAACAGGAATAAATGATGCAGGAATGAATTTGCAAAATTAATTTTCAAACAAACTGAGCACTTCTGGACAAGAGTGAGTTACTCAGCGTCACATGTCAGCAAGGACACTTCATTCCATATTTCAGCATGACAAAAAAAGGGATCTTGAACCCCAGGACAGGCTCCATTTTGCTGCAGGGACAATACCTCCATCCAAGCATCTCTGGGGTCAAACTACACTCCTGGCCCTTTGAGAAATGTCAGTTTCTCAGATCTTGAAAAGAGGTGCAAATTGATATAAAGTGATAGAATCTGCCTTTAAAAGATCATCCATAAGTTTTAGAAAAAAGCAAGACACAGAGAACATGTCTTACATGCCAAAAAAGGTCCTCTCTTTCTTCAAATCTGTCTTAAAGGAGAGGTGCCTCAGACTTTGGCCACTAGACAAAATAATATTGGACCATTTAGATCAAGTTCCTATTTCTTTCATCACAATTTTCCACTTTCAGGCTTGATATTACTTAATTCAAATACTTGTGTTAAAGACACTAAAAAGAAGACTGAAAAGGTAAATAGCCAAAAGGAATGTGCAAGACACTACCAGTGCCTGGGGCACCTCTGCTGTCGGGGAACTGATGCTTAAAGATGCCCAGATGAACTCAGCAAGGGAACCACTAGGTCCCCAGGTAAAAAATTTGGAAGATATAAGATATTAAGAGACCTGTCATCTTAACAGCACAAATGCAAAGAAATAAAACTTGAGTCAACAACTCAGCAACAGAAAATCTTTCTACAAATGCTAGTCTGAACATTTAGTTTCAGCCTAAAATTGCAGTCAACTGAGAATGGGATTCTCTCAATATTAAGGGATTTAGGAACATCAGATTCATTCATCTTTTAATTTTTGAAGAGAGAGGGGGGCAAGAGGGAACAAGAAATATAGAGTTACATTGTGGTTTCATCGCCATCCTTTTAAAATGAGCATGCAAAAAGTACAACCAAACAAACCCAGATTAAAACAGGAATAAATAGGAAATATACTGTAACCACTGTAAATTGAGATAACAACCCTTTCATTTCTAAAAGGCAGGAGCTCTGAGGAGTGCACAGAATCTATCAGGGACTTGTTACTGCAGACAAGTTTGCATGAATCATGCTTAGTTGCTAAGGAAAGTACAACAGTATTAAGCTCCAACATATGTCAAGAAGACCTTGGAAGCAGAGAGCCCATCGATTTTGCATCATTGTCAACCTTGTTGCTCTGTCTCTCCAAGTGTCACTGAGACCTAATTCTTTCACCAGCCGATGTCTAACTTTTGTTGTGGTCTCTGGGACCTGCTCAGAACAGCCCAAGGCAAACAAGAAAAGAGGACCCTTCAGGCTACTGCTGCCAAGAAGCTGTAAGATTCGTAACAGTCCTGTATAAATCCCTTAAGTCTGTCGAAGCATGTCCAGACAGCTTAACTTGCACGACCATGCTGTGCTCCCTGGCGCTCTTACTTTGCATACCATAATAGGAAGCACTGATACTAGCAGGGCACGCCACTCTTTACATACACAACGCAGCATCTTGCCTGATCAGCTGCCTGGATCTGCTGGGAAGGGGCAATTTTAGCACGGGAGACTTCACCTGCACACTTCTGCCTGTTGATAGCACCCTCAAGAGAAAAGGGCATCACCCACAGTGCTCAGCAGAGTTCTGCAAGGATACCAGCACTGGCCACTTCTTACCAACTGGGAGCCCTCTGGCCAAAGCAGCCACCAAGGATTACACAACTATGAAAATGTTCAAGAGAAACAAGTTCACACTCCCTGAAAGAGGGTGAGGATGGCAAGCCCTGTTAGACAGAGGCTGCATCTCTGCGTGGTCAGGGCTGCCCAGTACTGCTGACAGTATAACAGCACCACAGAGCATTTGCTGTCCCCTGCTGCAGCCAGAACTCCCTCTCACCCTTCCCAAACCACAGACAAGTTACAGATTGCCAGGTGCAACCACAGGAGAATGGCTGCAGAAAGGCATGAATGCTCTGAGGGTCTTGCACAGGACGCCTGGGGGATGCACAGCTCCTTGAAAACTGTCAGGGGTCCCAGGGTTCCACTGGGCACCTTCTAGGCTGGGCATCCCTCCAAGAATGCTGCTGCAGCACAGACTCTTCTGATTAATTTCAAGGGAGCATTAAAGGGCCTTGGGTGTAAAAAATTACAGTACTGTAGAACAACACAACAGACACTTATTCCCTGCGACACATTTTCATATTGTTTGCACGCTCTCATGTGATGGTATGGGAACGAAGTTATTTTGAACCAATTTTACTAAGAATTGTGCCATTGGATTAGTAGCAATAATATCAAAGTAATAAGCCTTGAATAGATTTTTAACATAATTTTAAACTTGTTAAGGTTGTTATGGGACTAGAAACAAGTTTAAGTCACTTAGGGAAAACTATTTTAATTTCTATTTAGAAATAGGTTCGGATAAATAATTTCTTTCACCTCAGGAATCTTGGGAAAATTTGGGTCATTAATTTTTTTTTTTCCCTTCTTTACCTCAACATCTTAAAAGGGTAAAAGTCAATATATTCCTGCATCAAACATACATTGGAGATCCTCTCATTCCCTGTAAATAGCATACTGTTTTGCACTGTCCACGCACCAAGTCTGTACTTTAGGAATTCACATCCTTATTGAGATAGCTAATTTCATTATCATGTCATGTATGTATATTTTCACATCCTATGAAGCATATAATATACAGCTCAGCCTCTGTGGATTTGTTCAGATGTAGGGAAATGGGATCACAGAATCGTTTAGGTTGGAAAAGACTTTTAAGATCATTGAGCCCCACTGTAACCTAACACTGACAAGTCCATGCTAAACTATGTCCCTAACTGTCATATTTATACATGAAGAGCTAGTCACAGCACCTGCCTACTGATTAGCTTGACTTTACCTGTTTAAGGGTGATTTAATCTCTCTAGTGATGAAAGGGGAGCCAAGGGAAAATCTGCCAGCAGAGTGTGATGTGAATGAATACAACTCTGTGTGCCAGGCACTGTGCAGTTCTCTGGATTCAGGCAGAGAGCTCATACGAGTGGACGCTGCACACTGGGGATTAGGTTGCTTTTGTTAGAAAAACTCATAAATCAGAAATGTCCTCAAAAGGCAACAAAATGGAAATTAGGAGCTGTGAGAAGATCAAACATCTGTATCTGAAGAAATACCTTCTGATATTACTTGTATTCTTCTGAGTTTAATTCCATTGATATTCCTTTACCAGAATAAAACACCGAGTAAAAACTTCTAGGGTAGAGGAAGGTAGAGTGGAAAGGAAAACATCCATAATGAAACAAGGCAAGAACTCCTTTAATAAAACTAGCAGTCTAGAGCTCATGTGCACACATATGCTCTGCGCAACCATATGCTGATGAGCACATATACCTGTTTTTCCTTATGTCTCCACTGATTGTATAGAGAGCACATGCAGGAAAACAAAATCCAAAAAGCACGTGGAGGACAACAGATGAACTTTTTTGCAGTTTGACACCTAGAGTGTAATAGGATTTTGTGGAAATAAATCCTGGCTTTTATGCTACATGCAGTTTTCTGAACAGCACAATTCTAAAGGCTCAAGTAAGTAACCAGAGCAGATACTTATTTTATTTCATCCCAGTCACTAAGTCATAATTTAGGTTCCTGCAAGAAGTGCCTGGGAAACTATTTCTGCACATTAAAGCAAAAAAACCAAACCAAAACAAAAAACCAAAAACAAACCACAAAAAACCAAAAACAAACCAAAAAGCAAAACAAAAAACCCAATAACACGGTATCAGTAACAGAGAAATTTCTCACAATTTTTCTTCATGTAAAGCTGGAAGTGTAAGATACATTAGAGTCTCTGTCTCATTAAATATTTTACATCAAGTCAAACCAATGGCATGGGAATACTGTTTGTTCAAAGTGACTGTGAGTTCTCATTGCTTGGTATAAAGATTAGCTCTGATGCACTGGGCTAACAAGTTGTATTTTCACTGTACATGATGCTAGGTTTTAGTGATGTATTTATCAGTTCTTGAGGCAAGTTAAACAATGGACCATGAAACATTGCAGCTTAATTACAACCCTAAGGCCAAAGTCACCAAAAAGTTTCTAAGGCTGGCCCTATGTGAACTATCAAAATAAAGAGAATGAGCATCATGAAGAACACAGAGGTTTTGGATTTTTTTTTTCCATTCTGAAAAATTAAACCTGTTCAATGCCTTCAATACAAACAAGGGTTAAACATGGGGGTTTGTTTGACTTTTAAATCTCAGAGATTCATTCCAAATCCTATGTTTTAAAATCTGGTCTTTTTAACGGTACCAGTCATTTGTGTGCGGTGGGTTGACCTCGGCTGTTAGGTGCCAACCCAGCTGCTCTCATTCCCCCTCCTCAGCAGGACAGGAGCAGAAAATAAGACAGAAAAGTTCATGGGTCAAGATAAGAAAAGGGAGATCACTCACCAATTACCATCACAGAGTTCTTCGGAGAGTAGAGATGTGAGGGCAATAATATCACACTGTGTGGATTTGTATAGCTGAAAATACAACTGCTGTTGCTTTGTGAGGATTATTAACAATACTGCAGTTTCCAGAAGGAGTTGCCCTCTGCAAGTCACTCCCAAGTAAAAGCACCTGATGTTCTTTCCACGCTACTCATCTTTCATTGCCTCTCAAAGTCTACTGCAGGTATAGATACTTTTCCACTGGCATAGAAGCTGGAAGTATGGTAATGGAATCGCAGAATAGTTTGGGACCTTTAGTTGTCATCTAGTCCAACACCCCTGTAATGATCAAGGACATCTTCAATTAGATCAGATTTCTCAGAGCCCTGTCCAACCTGACCTTGAATGTTTCCAGGTATGGGGCAACCATCACCTTTCTGGGCATATGTAGTAGTCTACTTCAACTTTCATTAAACATTAATCACCTTCTATATTCAGAACAGTTTCAGTAAATGAATATATTTGCTCTTTAAGAAAGGAGAACATGTAAAATTCTCACACGATTACAAATATGCTCAATGAATCCAGGGAAATATCATTTCTTATCAAGAGACCTATGATAATTACACATTCCTCTGTGATATCCATGCTACATGTTCAAAAATACCAACCCTTTTTTTTCCAATTCCAAGGCATTTTTTTGCCCCACACTTTCCCAGCACTTAGGCAAATTTGTAGACAGTCCAGTCACATCCAAAGACCATAAAAAGTCAAGAAGTCAGTCCCTTTTCTGTGTTATTATTCTGTCCTCTGTGGCACTACAAGAGCTGCTCTGAGCTGGAGCAGAGCAGAGCATCCTTTATCCCCCAAAGACAGGAATGCAGTGGCCAGGGACAGCATCTCAGCCTGTGGCCAGAGCAGCACCCAGGCGAGAAGTCACAGCTGCTGCCCAGAGGAACAATGTATTTTACATGCTGCTTCACTGCAAAAGGTCCCATAACGCTGCGCAAGCATCCCATCCCTGCAGCATTCTTCCCCTCGCTGCGGAGCAGCAGGGGCTTGAAGCACAGCCAGGTGTGGTTCAGAGCGTTTTGTACAGCCCGGAGAGCCCGGGAGGGGCACAGATAGTGGCTCCATAATTGTCCCTGGTGCAGGAACAGCTCCTGGCTCACAGCATCATTCGCCACCAGGCCATGAGGAAACAGACTCTGCTAGCATCCATTGCCAAATTCGAAAAAGACAAATGATAAAGGCACATAAGGAGCCTTTAGCTTTTCTAGCTAACACTTTTAAGTCTGACACTTTTGTTCATGTTAGTTTTCAACAAGGCATTTGGTTCCAGGCCTGTAGTTTTTTATATCACCTTGCAGGCAGTGCTAGATGCACACTTGTGTCAGAAGGCTGGGGGAAGCGGTATACTTTTAAAAAGATTCCTTTATGGCAAAATAGTTGTTTGGGTTTTTTTTATCTCCTCTTTTTTTTTTTTTTTTTTTTCTATTATTAGAACAAAGAGAAGCAAATAGTTTGAATTAATTCATTTACTCCAAGAAACTAGGTCTTGTCAAAACTTGACAAAATGTTGGTGGTGTGGTGTTTTGGTTTTTCCCCCCACAGAATTATGCTGTTCCATCAGGGGTGCAACGTTTCACAGGGATGGCTCCATTTCAATGGAAAGGTTTCTGTATGGTACATTTTTGTCACTTGTGGTCCATTTTCGTCACTTCCAAAAGAAGATGCAAAATAAAAAAAAAGAAATCTTTCCAATCTGAAAACAGATATTTTCACACAATTTCATTTGTGATGTTGATATGAGGGTTTTGGATCTATTCCAACAGAGAGCAGAAACACATGGCAAAATAAACTCGCCATTTTTCAGAAAGCTCAATTTGGGAACCCTAGATCTGTATCAGCATGGCACTTATGTGGCTGGGCATCAACATAAGCACCTCTTTATTTGTATGGACCATAGCAGATTCTTGGTCTCCTTTTAGACCATATTAATTTAGAAACAAACATATGTAGACCTTCCTTCAGAGGCTGACAGGTGAAAGGCTGTAGCTGTTCTGACAACTTCTGTGTGGCCCAGGTAGCAGTGAAGAGCAATGCTCTAGAAATGCAGGCTGTATTTTCACATTTCACCATCGAGTGGTCAATGTGGACTCTTCCATCTTTGGATCTATAGCCAGACTGTATCTCTGTGCTACCTAAATCTGTCAGATTTAAGGCACATGAAACTAACCTTTATTGCTGCCCTCCTCTCCTGGTTCTCTGGCACTGGTGATTCAGGCATTTTATTGTACTAACGCAACACCTCTGCTCTTACAAAAATCCACATATCAGATGGAAATCATTGACTTGCCCAACCAATATGTCCCTGAAGAACAGAGGAGATTGTGATGCTGTGCTGAGCTGGTTACCATTTGTCTGCTACAAGCATTTTGTGTTCAAAGGTGTCCTCAAGGGAAAAAAAAACCAGATTCTTGCTGGTTACAGCCTTCTGTCATTGCCTACCACAGGAAATAGTGCATAAAACCAGTTTAATTACAAAGGGATAGAAAGCTGTTAAACCAAATTCAAGAATTCATGGATAAAAGCTGGCCAAAGTGTCCTTGGCCAACATGAAGAAGCAGCGACAAGAAGTGGGGAAAAAAAGAAACCCAAGCCCAGAAGTGAAGGTTCAGCAGCTGACTTCTTGAGCAAAGCATTGCTCGGCGCCTTGTTTTGCACATCACAGAAATCCAGCTAGTCCAAACAAGTAGGAGATGTAGTTGTAAGTGTTCTTTCAGTTGATTTCTATCCCACCACTCATTTCAAGTTTGCATATATTATTTTCTTGTACTGGACTCTTGAGAAAAAATCAGCTTTCCCTGATGAGAAGTAGCCACAGAGGCAGCAGTTTCAGAAAGATCCATGCATCCTTCCCATGCAGTAATATTTTACTAACGGTTTCACCAGGAATCGTAGGACCTGTAATTTTTACTTTCCACATTCCTCCCATGTAGCTACAGGTTTGAGAAGTACAAGAGATTGAAAGAACATGAAATAATGGTTTCTTACTGAATTTCCAGTGTATTTGACCTATAACATTTATTCCACAACACAACAGAAAATTGCTCACAGCAGCAATGCAAACTGGAAGGAGTAACTAAGGTGATGAACGTCATCATCCCAAACAGGGAAGATCCTATTAGGGCTAATAATGAAAAGATTCAAGCAAAATAATCAGTGCATAGAAGTAAGTTTCTCTAGGTTAGCCCATTCTTGCTAAAAACCTCTCTAGTTCTGCTCGTTATGTACATTTTGTTTCCATATGCATTCGTAGGGTCCACGTGGACATAGAAGCCTGCAGCTTACATTCAAGATAATGAACAAACAGGAAACTGCTGTAACATAGTGAAAAATAAACAAATTTTCCCATCATTATTTTGTTGCAGCAGTGTCATACTATTCACATCCAGAATGGACAAAGGATGTCTTCTGTAGCAACCATTTGAACACCACAAAGGCAGAAGACACATGAGCTTCCTGAATACCAGGGTTTCACACACACGTTGCTGGTGCCAGACCCAGCCAGGACCGACAGAAGGAACCATGACAGCTGGACCAACACTTGGCGTGCGAAGATCTGCACGCTATGTCGGGATCACTCTGTCTGCCATCACAATTACTGGAGTAATGGTTTCCTCTGTTTAAAAGCAGTTGTGAACTGTCAAGTGGTATTTATTTTTTTCACACAGAAAATAGTGCCTTGCTAATAACAGCTTAGAGATTTTTAGTACAACACAGGAAAAGAAAAAAACCCACATCAAAAAACAATCCCCAAACCCAGAAATACAGCTAATGTAATCTGCAATCTACTTACCACTCAGGATACTGTGGAAAAAAAGGAAAACATAAATATTTAGTTTAATTACTGTATAATCTCTTCTAGGGGTCATACATTATTATAAGCAAAAGTAAACATCTTCCTACTGAGAGAAGGAGACGTGAGATTCCCTGGTAAGAATTACAGCAGTGCTGCATCTGCTCCAAATTATCAGAATCTAACTAAGGATGCAAGTGTTAGTCTTATATTATTCATCTCCAGACAGCTCAGAAAGAAGATAAATAAATACTAAAACTTCAGTAGATTTTGCATACAGTCTGAGTGCAATGGAACCTTAAGATTTGAAGACAGGGAGAAAGAAGAGAGGAAGAGAAGCTGAGAACCGGAGCCCTGCTTTGCTCTGTGGAAGTGTACAGTAGGGAAGGAAGAGATTAATACCTAAAACAAAGCATGGGTGCTGCTGCCACTGGAGTACTTGGCTTCTCAGTATGCTAAAAGGAGATTTGTGGGGTGGAAGTCTTTTGCCTGTGTTGAGGGATGAAAGGAGAGAAGTGACAATCCCCAGCACTCTGAAAGTGTTCATGAGGAGGGTACCACAACAGTGGAAGTTTACTGGTGTTTTCGAGGTTCTTTCTTACCAGCAAGATCACCCTGTCCAAAATATTCACTTTGTTGCTTTTTAAATCATTGACGAAGTGAGAATGGCTTGAGTACTCAATCTTATCAGATTGCACTGGGAACCACTCTCACAGGAGGAACAAATATTTGTCTGATCGGACAGGAATTGCTGTGTGAATTCGAAATAAGTTTGAATATTTTAATAAAAAAACATTTCTGGCTTTCATTCGTCTTCACTGACAAGGCAGGAGAAGTGTTTTGTTTTATATTCCCAAACTGAGTTTATATTTTTAAGCAAATCTTTCAGAAATAGGTAATAGCATAAATAATTACAGAAAATTGGTCTTAAGGGAAAAATATCAGTCTCAAAATTCGAACAAGACAACACATTAATACTTACAGAAGGAATAAGGAAAGAGGGGAAGGGACAAGGATTACACAAGGGAGAGACTGAATGCCAATATAATGATTAACTCTGTCCTTCTACAGAGCAGCAGCAGATGCCTCAGCCCCTGCAGCTCTGCCTCTGGGAGAAGGCAGAAACTAATAGGATGCTGCAATAATTTTATCTACGCACATGTACATCCATTTGAGGACAAAACTGGACAAAGACTTAAAGACCGTTCCTTTTAATAGTATTTTTGTGTCAGACTTGTAAACATGTGATGTGTAGAAAGCACTTTTCCTTCCAGAATAGACTAGTTAAAGGAGTGATGCAGCAACTTCTTTGCTATTCCTTACGCTTTTGACAAAAGACCACAGAAAAAATTCAACACTAAACACTCGTTTTGCACAAGGACATTTACTCTAAGACTAATAACTTGCTCAGCCACCAGAAAAGGAGGCTTTTTTCTTGTTTCCCATTTTTGAATAGAAGTTTTATGGTGGGAGAGTCACTGTTTGGATGCTGAGCATCACCTGACATAATAAAACTCTGAATTTAAAAAAAAATACAAAAAGGCGATAGTGTTATAAATCATTCAGGGAGGTGTTTGGCTTTAACTTTTGCCACTACTTGCTTGAATCTTATCTAGCTATTATCAAAATACTCAAAGGTTATAGATGTTCATGGGCCATTAATTTTATGTGGCTTTAAAATTAGACTAAAACCACTCAATATTTTTGCCAAATTTTTTAGCACAATATGACATCTGCAATATTTGCTGAATGAGGATTTTAGTCCCCACTCGATTTCTGCAAATGCTATGAGTATTCTTTCTCCATTTCAAGGATTAATTTTGCAAATGACACTTTAAGGACTCCAAGCACAATGGAAGAAGTCAAAAATAAATCCTACAAGTGCAAGAGGCCAGTGCAGATGTGCATGAGTCTCAAATGCATTTCATTCCTCATGTTGACAGTCTTATGTGTCCAACAAAAAAAACCCCATTGAGACCACTACACTGATAATATTAAGCTCCATCCTCTTCCCAAGCTGGAAGGGCATTCAGGTTTATGTAATGCAGCTACTTTTTTATTCATCACAATTTGTTTGCATGGCCGGGTGATCTGGACAGAAGGCAGAAATGGTTGTCCCCTGACACCTCAAAGCAGATTAACCCTCTAGCAAGGATATTGGGGGTTTCAAAAAACCTCTCATAGAACTGCAACCCTGAGAGTTCCAAATTCTCCCAATTTCCAGGTTAAGCATTATCCCACATTGTTTCTTCTGCCAGTGCTTTAGCTACCCCTCCCAGTCTTGAACCTCTGAGACTATAGGAATCAGACTCTGATATAAAGATATCAGAGGCTGGAGCCAACAGAGTCTTCCACTGCTCCTGGGGACACAAAGTGAGCAGGATGACTGCTCCAGCTCAGTGCCATGCATGGGGAATAAGTACAGCTGAGTTGGTGCACAAGCAGGCAGGGTTCTTCACCATTTTACAGCTCCATGGCAATACATAGCTAGTGCAGACCTGTACTGCACACAAGGAACAAGACATGGCACCACTGCAAAGGAAGCAACACCACCCGAGTCTGCAGGAGTCCCTCAGCAGCTGGGACATATGCTCACTCTTTTAAAGAAATGTCTGGATGTATTATTTGATTTATTTTTGAATCGTTACTCACTAGGTATAAAAGGTTGATTTATCATTTCTATCATTTTCTAACTAGGTTTACAACACTCAGAAGAAATGTGTGCAGAAGTTTCTAATGGGTTGGACACCTTCAAGCTCACTGTAGGAACTGGAGTGAGAGAAAGGGACTGCAGGCAGAGCTCAGAGCCAGGGCTCAGTACTATCGAAGATTGTTTAATAGCCAAAGGCAAAAACACCCCGAAGGTCAGTGACGTTCCCCTCTCTATTTCCTGAAAACAGATGGTGGAAGAGTTTGGAATTAATGGCCCTGCAGAGCCCGGCTTGGCACCTGCTCCCTGCAGAGACGATCAGCCTTTTCTGCTGACAGCCTGTGAGACAGCTCTCCATCCACGTGGCAGTGTGTGTGCCCAAGAACCACCCTGCAAATTAAACCTGGGAAGATAGAACATTGAATGGCATCAAATGCATTAACAAAACCTGATTTCTTGTTTATAGTAGATTTTATTGTGCAATTCTGTCAAAGTCACCAACTCAACTCTTTTTGTCCAGTAATTCTAATAAAGGAACGCGCACATTGAATCAGGCCCAATCCAGTATTTTTCTCCAATGAACAACGTAGCAACACAAAATATTGTTTTAGAGAGGTAAAAGGCCCCCCTTTCCTCTCCCCCCCACACTTTAAAACTAACTGTAAATCTTTAGATTCAAAAGCTAGTTCAAAATTTTTTCTCTTCATTAAAAGGTGGTAGTATTTACTGCCACCTAAATGGATCCTTACCACCCAGAGAAAAATTCAAGACCTCTAAGGTTTTTTTTTCCACTGTTGTCGTCAGAGTGATTATCAAAAACTAGATGCAAGAAAACTAATTCATGTCAGTCGATAAGATTTTTTGCAAAAAGTTTCATCACTTCAGTGCTCTTTTTTTGTTCTCCAAGATATCATGTTCCCAAGTAAGGTTAAAAGATTTTGACTTGGAAGGAAACAGCTCAAAGAACGACTCGGTTATCTAAAGCCATGCCAGCCTTCTCACAAAATCTGAGTTCACAGCTGGGGTAAAAATAGTCTAATCTTTCTCTTTTTGTATATGACTGAATTAAAACATTACCAGATTAGAATGACATTTCTGATGATAAAGTTTATTATTTCCACTTACTTCCTGAAAATTACAAAGGAAAACAAAAACAACCCTGTGGCTGAAAAATAAGCCCCACAATGCTAAATTAGAGTTCAATCTACTCTGCTCATAAGGGAAGGATGAAAGGTGAATTGTCACTGAATTCATATGATTACACACGGAAAATGCTTAGAGCAAAATTACTTTCCAGTTTTGCAAACTGGCATAAGATTCAATAGCTCTAAACTGAGCTTAGATGAACAAAACTGTAAAAGGATGAGATTTCCTGACAGTAAGAGAAATTAAACTTTGGAATGATTTATTGGAGGGAAATCCAATACAGACAAGCAACTTTGCAGCAGCACTACTGACATGCCCACGCCTACCGTTTTTGCCCACTGATCCAGACCCTTACCTGTGAGCCAACCTCCCAGCCTGCTATCAGACAGACAGACACGCAGACACCCACCATTGCCATCAGCTTGTGGACTGGCAGCCTGGACTCAGGGCTGATGCTGGCTACTACCACTAGCCCTGCCCACCCTGCTCACATGGGGATAGCCACCACACTGGCCTTCTCACAACAGCCTGTCTTTTCTCCCCTCCAACAAAGCAGCTCCTAGTGGTGCTGGATTTGTGCTCAGTTGGTGCCACCAGATCATAAGCACCGGCATTTTGCAAGATCAAGCCTTACTGTGAGTTACTGCTATAAATCTGGCTATACTAGAGGCAGAGAAATTAGAAAGGTGCCACATTATCCCGAGTCAATACAACGTCCTTTATGCAAAATGACAGCAAAACCCAAAGTGAATACAGGTCTTAACACTGACAAAATTCTTCTTTTTGTAGACAATGTATGCATGTTGCTATCCCACAACCCTCATGAGAGTTCTCCTCTATGTCATCCTTCTCTCACCTCCTACATTCTTTGAGAAAAAACCAATATCTGCTAATAGTCTGTGGGCATTATTCGAGCACCTTCCCACATTTTGCCCAGCACATTCACCTGAGATTAGAGTGTTTCCACAGTCTCTTGCACAAAAGAGCCTGGTTTGTTCACCAAGTGGTACCTGCTCTGCTTTCATCAACAGAAAAAAGCACTGAACACCGTGGGAGTTAGGGAAATCCAAAGCAAGGTGTCTGCACTCTCTGTTCCAGAAAATATTTTTAGTTAAAAAACAGTGAAGAGCAGTGTGTGGAAATTCAGGACCTACCTGTGATCTAGCTCAAAGACTTCTAGGTCTACACACAAGCAGAGAGCTCAGCTTTCTTGGATTTGTCACTGTCCAGCCACTGCTCCTTCTGCGTTGTGTCTCTTCACAGCCTGCAGATGCCTTATATCATATGGCTGCAGGTCGTTTTTACCCCCCACCTGACTTCCAGTGCTGGCACTTTTTGGAAATAAAAGCCAGGAGAGATAGTAGACATTGAAAACAGGGTAATATGCAAACTGCAGTGTCCAGCAGAGATGTGGTAAAAGAATTATGACAAAAACTACGGGAGAAAAATCAACATAGTGCTCATTTTTGGGGTTATTTTAGTTCCCTAAACACTACCATGCAAAAAATGCAATTACAAAGAAGTTTCAGTAATAGCAAAAAGTGTTCCTGAAACCGTAGTTAAAAATTGAGTATCCTCAGGGCTTGAAAAACAAAACCACAGTAAAAAATAAATGCATTTTTCAAAACAATCCAGGCATCTACTCAGCACGTCAGTCACAATCCACTACTAATACATCAGAGCAGTCCTTCTCTCGCCAAGCACTCTGCAGGCCTCCCGGCAGCACTAATCACAAGGGTTCTGGCCATCTAAAACTCAAATACTAGTAAAAGAGCAAAGGCAGACCTTAGAAATACTGGGAACTGCTCATGAGGAATCTTGTATGCCCATCAGGACGAATTCACAGCCCTTCACGAAACAGTAGTTCTGATTAGGAATATCAGAGAAACCAAAAACAGTTAGGTAAAGTTATGATTTCCAATGTCACAAATTATTTTTTTATCCCAGATTATTTGTGTCATTATTATTCTGCTGAATTATTTCATAAGTTACATACTCAAATATGCAGTTTTAATAATTAAAATAGACTAGGAAAAAAGTCCACATCCTTTTAAGTACCCTTTTTCTTTTTATAATTTATCTGAAGACCTCTTTGTTGTACATCTCTGCAGATTTTCATAAGGTCCATTGCATAGTCTATTACAAGCTCTGTAAAGCACTTCTCCCTCACTTATAAAACAAAAGAAGAAAAATATCATGATCCCCAAACAACTAACACGACAACACCCATCAAGAACTTGCAGGTTAAAGCAGGTAGGCCATATGATAACTTGTATAAACACATTTAGAATCCCTTCCTCCGAACTTCCAGAGAAACAGTACCAGTGTCTCACTGGAAAGAACAGGATATGAAGTTTTAGGAGGTTGTTTTGTTTCTGGAATTTTTTTAATTGAAAACTTGGTTTATCAGAGTAAAGCAGGCATCAACCTTGGTGCAGCTGCATAGCAGCCCCTTCCCCCAGGATTCAGCTTTCAAAGCTATACCTGTGAAATGCTGTCAAAAACCTCAGTGCCATTCCTACTGGGAGTACACCTAAAAATACCAGTCCAAATTAGCAGTGTGCAAAGACAGTCATTAAGTACCTTAATATTGTCCTCACAGAACACATGTAGAGCTTCTACTCAAATTTTATTACTACGTACCTGAACCAGCCATCTGAATTGAACCACAATATTTCAAACTATTTTTAGGTTGCTTCTGGGAAAAACAAAAAAGACCCCAACCTGACAGCAAAAGTACTAAAAAGAGCCCATTCCAAGAAAAGTTCCTCTGTCCTTTCATATATCCATGGAATAGCTGTAAGTAACATATTTATATGTAACCACTTTATCAGCATAGCTGATATCCTTTACAATAGGTGAGGTCTGGAGACAATAAACTCTGCTGCACTGTCTTCAACTCCTTTTCCTTCCTATTACTGAGAGACACTATTGAAAACATAGACCATATGTATTCATGAAATTACTTATATTTCCTGCCACAACTGCAGCTGCTCCTGTATCACTCCTTGGTTTTATCTTCCAAAGTCCAAATCTGCATACATAACACAGTTTAAATAGAGCTGGTGCAGGTACTTGACTCAGCTGAGGACAGCTGATGTCTTATAGTTTGTTATTAGTGACACTGCTTCACCTTACTAGTTAGTTGGTTCAGGCTTTTTTCCCTCAAGCCCATTTCTGTCAAATCAACGCTCATACAGGAATGAGGCATCTCAGGCTTTTACTAATTCAGAGGATGCTGGTGTTTGGCCAGGGGAGGAGAAGAGAGCAGCTCTCCACAGTGCCTCTGACCACTGGAAGACAGTGGCAACAAAGCCAGCACTGTGACTGCAAACCTGCCACACACTTTACATCACTTCTGTTGCTTCATTACTTGACTTCTGTAACCGCCCTAGTTTCTGAGTTTATCAAGGCCAGCTCTGCCTCCAGCCCTACCTCTTTCCCTTCCACCTTCCATCAAACATAAACACATCTAGAGCTCTAACAGTGACCCTTATCCATAAATATCCTTTTATTTCCTTTCACTGTTTAAATGTTACTGCACACCTCCATTCCTTCACGTAATGCCAATGTCATTTTGATGCCATTTTCAGCACCACCCCTGCCGTCAGAGGCTGAGCTACACTCATAGTGGAGCATTCTCACCTTCCTTTTTGTATTACAACCAATATCTTCAAGGATTCACAGTGGAGAAGTGAGGAGCAGAAAATGCACCCTATGCTGAACTGCTCCCTCCTCCAGCCATGCTGCTGCTTCTCCTCTGCTTCCTGTCAGCAGCAAGGACTCAGGTAAAGACAACAGATTAAGTTTTAAAAAATCAAATAGAAGTATCAAAAACTTCAGTTAGTCTTCAAAAACAAACAAATTCAACGGTTCACTGAATCACCTCAGAGGATTGTCTGGTTCTACACATTTCAGGATAGAAGATGGTAACTTCTATGTTCTTTTGTGACATTTTCTCCCTTCCTTTTTCTTCAGATCCTCTAGCTGGCAGCTAATTCACATGCAAAAGAGATGGGAAGAGGAAGGGAGGAATCATCATGCTTGTTCACTGCTCTTTATTTCAAAGTTTTGTAGAACACCATCTTTACAACACTCCTCAAGTGAAGGTCTGCAAGGCTTGGACAAACTGCTCTGCTGCCCTAGTGATGCCTCCAATCCCCAGTACTGGCTCTTTATCCTCTCCTTGCAGGGACTGGCTCACCAAGCAGGGGTAAAAAGCCCTTTTTCCTCCTACAGAGGCACCACTTCAGCTGCTGCTGTGACCCTGTAGTGCAGGACACCCGCCCTGTTGGACAGAGACCACCAGGCTCCCAGCACAGCCCTCTTTCATCACAGCAAGGGCAGCACCAAAACTGCACAACAGAAATTTTCATGCGTAAAACATCACATATAAGCATCTAAGCTAATCAATCTTGTACTGATTTAGTTGTAAATTTTCATGCATAAGGGATTCTAAATCCATGCTCTCTCACTGCAGAGACCACTGCTAAAGGCTCTGCTTTAACAGAAATGCTCATCAAGATGTTGTGATATAGTTTAAAATTTTGGCATTAAAACAGAAAGGATGGAATGGTTACTGTTGTTAGCAGTCCATCAATCTAATTTAAGCTGCAATCTAATTTAAAGTGACATTTTTACAGTTCTTGCAGAAACATGAAAATTAGAGGGTCAACTTCTTTAATAAAATATGACAGGGGTTTCTACTATGACATTTTTCTTTTTTCTATTCTTATTAGAAATAATTAGAAATTTAATTAAGAATTGATGATCAGACTCAATGTCTCTGATGAAGCCATTACCATCCATTAATAAAACAAGCTAAAAAAGGCCTAAAGGCTAAAACAGGCTCTAAAAGTAAATTTCAATCAAGGCAAAAAGCCTACAGACAAGATTCTCCACTTAAATTGAAATTGTGCCTCTTTGTAACAGGGTGGTGCTGACTTCCATGAGCGCTTCTGGTCTTACACTTCTGGGGTACAATGTTTTGAGTTTAGGTCTCTTGCAGCCTTAACCTTCCTCAGGAGCATCTTCTAACTTCTGGTTAAAAAGGAACCTCCAAAGTTAAAAATAGTTCAAAGTATCTGATTTTATTCTGAAGTTCTGTCTTTACCTAGCAGTAAAAGCTGTCTGTCATTTATTGCATGCAAAAATCAGAATCTTAATAAATAAACCTGCGTATTTCAGAAAAACAGCACAACAGCAGCACAATGATAGCTGTACTCTATAACACTCAATTGTTTTCATTATGTAATTAAAATAATAATGACAACAACAATGGCTCAATTGACAATTTAACAAAATAATACTCATTTTTTACTCAGTTACCAGTTTGCAGTAGTCCAGGATGGCTGCTCAGGCCAAATAAAGTCCTTCTAGCCAGAAAAATAAAGTCTACAAAAACTGATAGCAAAGATCTTTTTCCAGATTATCACTGCCCCGAGGCTTTCATATGTGAACTTCCTTTTAAAAGAAATATCAACCAAACAGAAAATCCTGTTTGAGGAGAAAAAAGAAAGGGAATTATTTCTCTGATATTCAGAATGCAAGAGATGCTTCAACAGCCATGGGAACAATTCATTGATGCTTGTATATCATTTTGAAAAAAGCAGAGCCCATGTTTTGATGACAAGAATTACACCACTCACTCATAAAAACTTGCCTGCAGTTAGGAACTTAGAACACAATTTTTAATAACTGAAGTACATAGATGTGAGTTTGAGACTCTCAAGGCAAAGGGAGAATGAATCAGTAAGGATGTCAATAGCAACTGCTCCTTACCCTCCATTCCCGGTGCCATCAATCCGTCTGAGATGGATTACTGAGATATCCTCCTGCATGGCCTTGTTTGGACAAGAAAGAGTGCTACAAGGGTGGCTCACCCCCCATTTGGCAGGAAGTAGGGGATTCCAAGCATAAAGAGACCACTGGCAGCAAAATTTCCCCACCCATCTGCAATCTGACCCAGGCACCACAAACATAGGGGATACTAAGGGAGAGTAGAGAGCTCTCCTTCCACAGGAAAATGAGCCTGGCATGGACTATTCGTATGTGCCTCATCTATCTCCACTCAAAAGCAAATTACTTCATCTCTTGATTTACTACCACAGTGGCAGGAATACATCACAAGGTACAACAGGGAAGTTGGGAGTGATCCTAAACTCCCTATAGGATACCTTTAGGAAAACTGGCCTCAGGACCTACAGATATATGAATCAGAAGGGATTACATTGATTTATGGTCCATTTTAGCTTTATGTCCTTTTACACTTCTACGGAGATGGGGAACTTCAAAAAATTCTGATCCAGTAACTAAGCCAGCAACTTGCAATGTGGAACCACTGAAATTCTGGAATCCTGCACAGCTGCCCAGCTCCTCTCCCTGAGTCAGCAATCACATTCTCTTCAGTGCAGGAACAGCAACACTGGAAAAGGCATTAGATGCCAATTTCTTCAGAATACAAGATCATTTAAAGGTCAGGTCTAGTGTTATTCCTGATTAATGTTAGGATTGGTTACCTACCTTTTTTCTTTTCTCTTTTTATTTTTCTAATAGCTTTAGGCCTATAAAACCTCCGGCTTACCCCAACCATGACCAGTTTTGGAAGGATGTGTATTTTAACCCGGCAGGGACAGTCAACAGGCAATGATGCTGTAAAATTACCCCTGCATAACACAAAACTGTTTTCATGCCAGTCTCCTTTGGAAAGAAACACTATGTTCCTATGAAGATCACCAGGAATGATGGCCACTTAGAAAACAATTCCAAATACAAACTATCAATCTGTTTGGAAAAGCAAAGTAGTAACATTTGTTTAATCTCAGATTATAGACACTGCTGCCTGGAACTCCAAATGTTTGATCTACCCAGTCAAAGTTTGCTTTGCATTTTGTGACTTGGCTCAGATATTTCAGTTTTCACTCTACCATGCCTGGCACATTCTAAGGAAAAATAATGTACTAGTATAAAATCATTTCCGTCCTCCAGTGATTTAAAAACTGTGTTTTTTCCCTTCATGGTCTGTGTGATGATGTTGACTGATCCCCAGACCATTTCTTGCAATGCCACCACTGTTTGAGTACATAATTCCCAACTGTAAATAAAAATTGTATCATTTTGAGAAATGGTGAGAGAGCCAAGGACACTAACCATATTGATTTTTGTTGTGTTTATCTGTCTCTTTACATCTCTGCAAATCCCTGGTGATTCTGATATCACTTTCTAACAGTGCATTCTTCCTGTTTTCCACTGAATTAAATGTCAGCAGATGACAGCTTAGTCTTTGTTGTTGCCATTCGGTAATTTAACTGCTCTAAATAGGGAACAACATCTGATTGCAGAATCTTTTTGCACTAGCTCTGTGTTATTTGAACATCTTTTTCTGCTGTCTTACTAGGTTGAAGATCAAAAGCATAAACGGTAAACCTGTTATCAGCCTGCATTTCAGTGTTAACCACTTAAACTGTGATTCAGCAACTTTGCAAAGCTGACAGGTAAAACCTATATAAGAGTCACAAATTTGACACACATGGTTGACTCCTCAGACTTAAGGTTTTTTGAGAAGATTACCTCAGGGAAATATGAATAAATAATCCAGCACCTTATGCAGACTCATAGAAACATTTAGGTTGGAAAAGACGTTTAAGATCGAGTCTAATCATTAACCACTATATACTGTTCCCACCAATGTAAACAAATCTCTGCCTATTTTCTTGTACAAGAACAACTGTTTTTATCCTGTGCCACCAGCTCTTCTGTTTAATTTGGTCTATGCCTTTGATGTATAAAACCAGTCATGGATGGTTCAACATCCCTGTTCACTTCAAGCCTAAATATCACAGTTCTGCTCTTTTCTGTTTGTTTTTTCTTCCGTCCCTAAATCCATTTATACTGTATTGCTGGATACACTTTAGGAATATTTTCATAAAGACTAGGAGAACCATAACACCTTAAAATATGAATTACATTGCCTCCAGTGGTCTTTTAGCCACTATTTCCTCCCCTTGTTCACAGGGGATGCAGTCTGTTCTTCAGGGCTCTCACAGGGCTCCAGGCCAGTGGATGTGCTGGTGGGGAAACAGTATCTGAGATGAGCCCCAAGGATAGGAAATAACTTATATCAATGCGCTCTTTAATTTAACCTATATCAATTCACCTCTAATAGAATTTAATAAAAATAAGCATAAATTGACAGAGAAAATACATGCATTTCAGTGCTGCCGACTATTTAGTAGTTTATAGGAGCTGTTCTAGATCTTGAGTAGCTCTGAGAATTAGGCCCAATACATAAGGAAAGCAAATTTTTAATATCTATGTGAAACCACAAGCCCCAAATGTTAATGTCTGCAAGTAAAACAGAAGATTCAATGGCTAAAATGGTTACTAGTAAGCCACATGCCTTGAGACTTTATCAAGGCACTGTCAAATCACAGAAAATCACATATGCATGAAGTTGTCACCCGTCACCTTGGATATTCATTTTTATTTACTGGAGCTTCATCTCTTGTGCAATGAGTGACTCAGGCTGCTTCAGGATCCAGCATCTTTCACAGTAATGGGTTCACTAAAGCTGTAGCAGTGCTCTTGGCTTCTGCTCAGCAGCTGGCCTGAGGTTACAAACTGTACTGTTTATTGAGCCTCATTAAAACCACTGTCATGTGGAATCAGCTTAGCCTGGCTTTAAGAAAATACAGAATTGCCTAAATGTGCAATTCCTTTTGAAGTCAAAATGCTAAGTTTGTACCATATTCCAGTGATTCTAATAATGATTCTAATCATATTCCAGGAGCCATAAATGGTCACATATGTTTGTTGTTTTAAACCTGACTCTGCAAAAGTAATAATTATACTAAAATAATTTGAAGTCAACTTGCAATTAATGTTGCGACACAAATCCTGATCATGCAGGAGTTGTAAATGCACGCTATGTGTCCAATACCTTTGGCAAGAAACCAAGGCAGTATTTTAAATATCATATTCAATGTTCGGTTCATGTAGGCTGGCCCTGAATATTTATTGAACTGTTATCTCACATGCTATAAAGCAGTGAGGAAGTGGGTTCTGCATGACTGCTATTAAATATCCTCAATGTGCCATTACAACTGGTAGCCTTTTTGTAGAACAAGACCTAAGAAGGTTGTGATATATTGTACAATAATTAATATAATCAGTGGTCCACTTTGGCCTCCAATCGGGAGGCATGGAGACACACCATCCATAACGCTGCTGCTTCCTTTGAGAATGCACGCAGAATCAGTCTGGAGGAGAAAAGACAACGCAGAAAGAACCGTGCCTCACCAACACCGCCTATGGAGACTTTCTGCTGTGCCTTTTGCAACCGGCCTTGCCTATCTCGCATCGGCCTCTTTAGCCATCAGCGCGCTTGCAGCAAGCGTGGGGAGAGCCCTTCCCAAATCTTCGTTCACGAAGCCTAGCCGTGATGATGAATTAATACAACAAGCCTGTGAGATATTATCATAGTCTTCCTGCTCCAGAAATGGGGCTGGATTCTGGGAGATACTGAGGAAGAAAAAAAGCTTCCCCCAACATGTTTGTACATTCCCTTAGAATTATTTTATTTGTCCATAGAGAAAGAAGTCTTAGAAAAGGAGTATGAAAGAAAGCAGTATTTAAGCATTCATTATAAAAATGGAACATGGGTAACAGTTTTAAAGTGGCAGAGGGACAGATTTAATAATCCCCTACAAGCCTTTTTGCTATCACAAGTTGTGACGAAAAACACACAAGAAAGAATGAAGTCAAGCTAAAATAATGAGATGATTCCTAACACTAACATCAATTAATAAAGGAATCATCCAGGCACTGAACTTGCTTCTCCTAACACCCGGAGCAAAATTCTCAGCAATTTTGTGAGATGATATCCAATGCAGGAAAATTAAAAGCCCCCTTGTCAAACTAGATGCCGCAGCAATTTCATCTGGGAAATAGGCTTTTTTTTTCTCCCAAATTACTCCTATTGTAAGTAAAATTTAAAAGAACTTTCACCTACACAGAGAATGGAATTCCCTCACTTGTGTTACCCGAAACCATTCAGAGCTGGGACTAAGCATTAAGCTCATGTAACTTAAAAATGAGGGTCTCATCTCATGACCAGAAAGACCACTGTTAACTCACTGGGTGATGCATGGGAAGGGACCAGGAACTGGAATACAGATGTATTTAGTGTCCTCAGGGTATAACCACTGAGAAGAATTACCATACTCTCATGGACCAAAATTACTTCCAAAATTTGCCAATCCATTTTTTTCACATTCTTTCTTTGAATTCTCTTCAGTTTATCTGTTTTCATGTTCTTTCCTGTACCTTCCAGGGAATTACTCTGCACCACTAAATGCATACAGAAAGTAGACCGTCAGAAAAAAAACCAGACATGCGAATTTCAGCTTCTATATGGAATACTTGTTTACTTCTGCATTTTTATGTCACTATTTTAAATTCAGCCATAAAATGGAAGGAATGTTGTAGAACTCCTCTGCTATCTGGCTTACAGGAGAAAATGTGGTGGTTTCTCTCTTCTTTTATTCTGAGTTACACTGGTTTTTTTGTTACACAGCGAATTTAAGACGCAAAGGTGCCTCAGGAATTAGCCTCTTCCAATGTGATAATACCTTAAAATTTAATCCAGGAATTTTCTGACAGCTTAAATTTAGTGCCATTATGGTTCTTAGCTGTAAATCTTACTCTCAAATAATCACCGTATGCAAGCAAGAAATAATCAGATCAATTCAAGTATCCTTTCTCCAGCTAAAAATCAGAACCTAGAGGAAGTAGTGAGGCCAGCATGGCTTAGTGTCCTCCACTAACCCAGCAGGCCAAAAAGAACAGAAAGAAAATAAATGCAATACTCTTCAGCATAGCATTTGATATAATGATATAGATCTTGCCTTTTTTTCTTTCCTGCTTGAAAAGTTATGCAAATTTCTTTTCAACTCTCTATCACTATGATCACTTGAAGTTAACAGTGATCTGATAGTCTGTTTTATAGCCTCTTCAGAATATTCTTAAAAGTCTAGGCTCTCTTTCTTGTTGTTGTATCACAAGAGGGTATTAAACTCTGAAAGAGAGTTCAAAAGTCAGTAAATTTTATGAAAGAAATCAAGAAAACTGGAAGAACCTCATGGTGACTTGCAAAAGAGACATTAAAAATAGGTGGCAAGTTTAAGAGCAAACATATAATGGAGATGGATATGCAGGAGGCAGTAAAAAAGCAAACCTTCAGCACTGAAAACTTCAATACTCCTGTCATTAGGACAATGAAGCAAACATTTAACTATTATTTAAAGGCAAAACAAAACAATCAGGAAAAAAAAACCAAAAACCATTCTATTAGATAAAGTAGTTCTGTGCTGAAATAAAAAGGCACACCCTCTCTCTCATCCAAAAGCCAAATAGGTAATAATAGCAATACATGTCTTCATCTTGTGAGTAAATTTTCGTTCAGTGGTATGTAAACATCTCACACAGAAATATGACTGTGGTCCATTATTATGGCAGATGAAATGCCAGCTGATGTGACTCATCAGACCTTCATCTACTAAGCTTTTCTTTCCCTGCAGAAATGGGAAGTGGATGGAGTGGTGGACTGTAACTGTGATGTCTGCAAGCTCCTCTTTGCTTGGTCACGGCCTCAGAAGTACCCCTGGCAGAACACCATGCTTTTAGAATGCTGTATGACTTTATGCTCACTTTTTTCTACCATGAGATGTGTGATTTACCCCCACCACACAAACAGAATTAAGACACCATAAAAACTAGTGCAGAAAACTAGGGTAAGAACAAGGGTCCTATTATTAACAAGCAGCCAGCACCCATGAGCAGAACCCAAGGACAGCTTCCTCCAGATTGCTTTTCAGCCAGAAGTTTCATTCCCTGAGCAATGAGGATTTTTCTGGTAATCCTGAGAAAAAACATCACCCTGTCTTCACAAAATCCTTAGTTTTTCATTACCACTGACAAATGCAAAGTCCTTTTTTGAGCTCTCTAGAAATTTTGTCTCCGTGGCATCAGCTCCACAGGTTAATTAACTTTTTGTGTCAAAAAACCCTATATATTTTTGGTAGGCATAAAATGATCACCTTTTGAATTATTTTAAATTAACACATTTCCCTAGAATACAAAAAGTAGCATGAGACTTAAATTATCCTTTCTAATGCCATCCTTTTCCTGCTCTTTCACTTTCTAGTGATCCGAACAAACATATCATTCTCTGTATTTCCCACCAACCTCTTCCACATGGTGAACATCAAGACTCAACACAACTTTATATCCCCATCCAGGTCAGGTATCTCAAATTGGAATTGAAAATCAGGCTCCAACAACCAATACACCTTAACTAGATGCACATTTCTGTATATTCACAGAGCTGATCAGACAGATAGATTTGATCAGGAAAATTAGACATTTTTTTGAAAAGTCACACACTATGTAAAGAGTCTCCAAATTACAGAATTACTGTGAAGGCAATACTAAACATGGAAATAGCATATATGCAAATATGTTTTCATATAACACAACAGACAGAATCACTGGTATTATACAAAATAATTACATTTCAGTATAGAAAATTAACTTTACTAATAGATGACCTATATTATAATTCTACTTTCTGTTCTTAACATTACTTATTGAAATTATACAGCCTCTAGGAATAGAATACTGTGCGTTGGAAGGGACCTTAAAGATTACTTAGTTCCAAACCCGCTGCCATGGGCAGGGATAGCAGGTCACTTAATGCCCCATCCAACATGACCTTGAACATTTCCAGGGATGGGGCATCCACAACTTCTCTGGACAACCTGTGTCAGTGTCTCATCATCCTCACAGTAAATAAGTACCTCTAATGCCTTAGTTTAAAGCCATTCCCTCTTATGTTATCACTACAGGCCTTTGTAAAAAGTCCCTCTCCAGGTTTCTTATAGGACCACTTTAGACAATTGCAGGTGCTATATGGTCTCCCCAGGGTCTTCTCTTCTCCAGGCTGAGCAGCCCCAGCTCTCTCAGCCTGTCCTCACAGGAGAGATGGTCCAGCCCTCTGATGCTTCTTGGTGTCCCTCTCATGGACTCATTCCAACAGTTTCACATCCTTCCTATATCAGGGGCCCCGGAGCTGGATGCAGCACTCCAGGTGGGGTCAAGACAGCAGAGCAGAGCAGTGGAATCCCCTCCCTTGCCCTGCTGGCCACGCTGCTTTTGAAGCAGCCCAGGATACTCTTGGCTTTCTGGGCTGTAAACGCAGCATTGCAGTAGGGAAAGCAGCATAACAATGCTTCTAATGAAATAACTGATTATTTTTTCAGCATATTTTCAAATTAGCTCATTCACGCTGGGTTTCTGTTCCATTTCACCCAAAATACCACTTACTTTGAACCAGAAAACAGTGTAAATTTGACATAAATACATAAATAGCTGTAGGTGGGAGACAAATTTATGAACAGGAGAAACCTAAGAGGAAGATTAATCTCATGCTAGTATAAAAAAGCAGCTGCAGTTTTGAGAATATACATTTAAAGTTTCACTTCAGGAAAAAAACATTCTCACTGAATCAAAGACAAGCATCACGCAGCTACCATGTTAGAAAATTACTCAAAATGTCAGAGGAAATAGATTCAGAGGCAGGGGTTAAGAAGAGATTCATTTTAGAGAGCCTTATCCTGCCAAGGGCTAAGCAACTCTGGATGCTCCTTAACTCCTGCTTTTACCAGATAATATGATATGATGGAACACCTAGCTGGAACTTTTGTTAAGCATTGTCTCAGATACCAACTTTGCAATTCGAGCCCTTGAAGGCATTGAATCCACTTAATATTGCCTATAACAAACAAAAAGTGCAAGTCAATCAAGAAACTTCCTCGTAAGGGTAATTGCAAAAACATTTTCTTCAGAATCAGCAGTATCACCCTGAGCTGGGCTCCCTTCATACTCAAAAAAATCAATGCTCAGGTGCATTTATAGGCTGAAAAAAACAAACATGATACACAAAATAATTGAAAGGTGTTTTCCTTCAATTACTCTGTAATTTTCTTCACAATGTCATAAATGTAGCAGTGTTAGATGTAAAATTGAAAAACAGAAAATATATCAGACAAATATAGCCCAGGAGAATCACATACAAAGAGCACTAGTGTAACTCCACAACAACAGTCATGCTAGAGAAGTTCTGTTACAGGTTTATTTTCTGTTCCTCTATCAATGGGGTTTGTGTTGCAGTGGTATCACACAACACCAAGGTAATGATGATATTTCTAGTGCAACCTTTACTAACGAGGAGATACTAAGGAGCAGTTTCATTTAAATAAGAGATCAAACAAGTATCAACAGAAGATTGATTAATCTTGTTAAAGATTTACAAATTAATGAGCTAATCAATAGAGAAACCTTTTTGATGTTCAAGAGGACAGAGCTCCTGGGCTACAAGGAACACAGACTAATAGAATCCCAGAAGGTTTGGGTTGGAAGGGACCTTTAAAGTTTCCTAGTCCAACCTTGCTGTGGTCAGGGACATCTTCAACTACATCAGGTTGCTAAAAGCTCTGTTCCACCTGGCCCTGGACACTTCCAGGGATGGGTCAGCCACAACCTGTTCCAGTGCTCATCAGCCTCACTATAAAAAATTTCTTCCTTATACCCAATCTAAAGTCTTTCAGTTTAAAATTGTTGCCCCTTATCCTGTCACTACAGGGCCTGTTAAAAACTTTCTTATAGGCCCCCATTATATATTGAAAGGCCACTATAAGGCCTCCCTGGAGCTCCAGCTCTCTGACCATTTTAGTGACCTTCCTGTGGACACAATGACAGATCCATTTCTTGTACTGGGGACCTCAAAACTACAAATGGTACCTTGTGCTGTAAGAAAACTGCAGAATTAGCTACTGCAACTTTCAAGCTCGCTAGTCCACACTTCCCTATAGTACACTAACTGCTGCCCCCTTTCCTAAAGGAAAAAAATAATCTTTCTCCTCTATAAAAAACCACATTGTTTCTGTGAAGGGAGAGAGGAATGAGGGAAGACAGTTGCAATGTTTACAAAACAATTTTTTTAAACTTATTTTGGATCATACTTCAAAGAGAATGAAAAAGACAAAGTGATTTTAGAAAGTATTTGTGTTCTTAAGAATACCCCCAAAAAACAATACTAGGAGAGGCAACCTGAAACTGTTTGGGGCCCTAAGTATGACTCAGAGAATAAGATGCACTAGAGCAAAGTGGATTTAGGCAGCCTTCCCTCTCAGCTTTTCTTCCTTCTGTGATCACCTTAATTCTGTAATACACTATTCAGCTTTCCTCTTTTTGCTTCAATTTTATTTTTTACATTTAAATACATCAGAAGCAATTAAAACTTATTACTATGATGTAAGACACCAGGAATGTTTCCCCCATATTTTAAACCCTGCAATTTCTGATGTGCTACGTCTTTCCCTAATTTACATTCCTGAATCTATTCATTTTCCTAGAGGCATCAAAATATTTGTACATATGTAACTTCTCTGTCTCCTATTTTCATTCACTCCTTTCACCTCTCTTTTCTTTGTCTCCTTCCTTTATTCATTGTCTTCTTCTCAGTCCTCATTTATTTACCACAAACTGCACAGAGTGAGAGAGAAAAAAAAAAAAAAAAAAGGCAGGGTATTTAGAAATGTTCAGAAAGGAGCAATAATAGAAAATTTTATGGACATTCCATGACAAACCAATTGGGAAGTAATCAGCATCTGTTGAGCTGTGAGAGGTGCAAGATGAATCTCTGGCTGAATGGTGTCCTCTTTCACTGAAGAACTCCTGGGATGGACATGGCTAACAGCGCCCATTTCAAGTCTAGGATCCCCAGGCCAGCAAGACATGCTATCCACGTTACAGAAAACATCTGTCATTATTTGCATCTCACAGACCATGGTCTTTAGAAGCAAAGGACTGCACAAGAACAGTGAGAGACAGAAATCTGAGCCAGACACTAGATTCTAGCATGTTTACCAAATACCAAATTTAAAGCTGGATATTAGATTTCTCTTTCTCCTCTATCTGCCAAACATGTTAAAAAATTTATTGGGTATAACTATCTGGCCTGAAGAGCACATTAGCTGTGAACATGTCATAAATTCAGATTTTCAGCACTACAGAAAGCTGCCCTTCCTACATTAATGAAAATACTGAAGGACATTGTTTCACTCTTAAATGCACCAACGTAGTTGCTGTTAAAGCTAATGGACTATTCACAGTAGTAATTGCTGCTCTTCATAATTACTAGCTGTGGTCACTGGGGACTTTAGACAAGACTCTACATTTGTGTAACACTCCATATATCTCATAATAAGTGCTTTGTGGAACTCTCAGGGATTGTTCACGACCTGGGTGGGACTACAGGGCTTTGGGCTGAACATTTACCTCCCCTCTCCTTTGACACCTACCTGCACAACAGAGCAGGTTACCCTGTGGGAAGCTGAGAATGTACACTTACTGTACCTATGATTTTCAATTCCTGAATCCTACAGATAGTCTTTCTGAAGCCAAATGTCATCACCACTTCTTTACATCCAAAGAATACTCACGGAGGGCACCTTCCACCTCTTTGCTTTCCTATTTACTGAAGCAACCATTATGTGCAGAAAAAAAGGCCAGGGTGTTAGGTTTTTTAAATGGCATTCCAAATACAACTACATTTCAGAAGGAAAGAAAACACAAACACTGCACTGCACAAATATTAGAATACACATAATTTAACAAAGGTCCCAAATGCTTGACAGTAGGAATGAGATTTTTATTAAGGAACCATCTACATAATGCAATTTCTTATTTTTCTTATATTCCCATATCACTGCATTCACTAAAATGCAATGTTTTAAAATTAAAAAGGCCTCAGCTCCTCCGTTCCCTTGGGAGACATATGTAGAGATCCCACTGGGGAGGGAACAGCAGTCCCCAAATCCAAGTGGCAGCAGACCCAGTTCTGGCCTCACCCACCACCTTCAAGTGGTGATGCCTCACATACAATGATGTGAGGGTACAGAGATCTCTCACAAGGAAAGGAGAGATACTGCTGAAAATACACAGCCAAAATTTCTGGAGATTCATCAGACTGTAATGTCGCTGGAAGTCACAGGCCATCTGCCCTTACATACGTAAATCTGAAAGATTTTCATAAAGAAGTCACAGCATATAATTAAACCCTCTTACAGACATTACAAGGAAAGCCAGTTTGTTTCCTTGCCACCCTAATACCTCCAAACATGACTTCACTAAGCGATTCCTGGCTGACCTCCACCTGCTTTCAAGCAGGAAGGACAACCCAAGAAATCCTTAATCAAAACACTAATTGAAAATATGTTCTATACACTGATCGAGGTCAATTTTTTCCTTATGAAAGGAAAATATAAGACAGTCAAAATGACAATTTACTTAAATCATTAAGTAGTAATACCTGCAATGATTTAGTGCAATAGTAGAACAACATGCACATTTGAGGGAAGAGTATCTTCTCATCTAGGTTACAAAGCTCTGTTAAATAGAGCCAGAACAGCATTCAGTTCCCTTTGGTTGCAGTGAATAGTTTGAAGGTTGAAATTACATTCTCTGTTGATCACTGGGAGGCAGGCATAGGGACAGACTATTGAAAAATTTCACAGTGTCCTTTTGGCTGCCTTCCAGTCCCATCTCCAAGTGGCTGCTATTCTATTTAATGTAACTGGAGTCTACCCTTAGGATGAATATCTTTCTTCCTGACAGTTTCTTCTTTTGCAAGACAAGGGAACAGCCACAGACCAACAAAGACTGCCTCTCCCCAAGCCTCTGCTGAAGGGCTCAGAAATAGAACAAACAAGATGGCCAAAATGCTGCTGCACAACCATCTTGCAAGTGAGTTTCTCTATAATTTCACTGAAAATGCAGACGTTTTACTAGCTGAGGTTAGGACAATCCCAGAAACAAGAATGCTTTTCAATTGCAAAGATTTTAAAACAGCTATCTGTTTTGAGGAAAATCTGTTCCATAGCTGCAATACATGGTGACCAGACATAAAAAAGATACTTTTGTTCTAAAACACTGTAAGCTATAGCTGATTCTTGTAGTAACAATGCGGGCATCTTTAACACAGGCTAGAACAACCGTCTGGTTGCATACTTTCAATCAGGGATTCCAGAACAAAACCCAACCTGCTTAAAGAGTCTTCAAAACCTTCACCTATTAAAGGTTAAATAAATTCTTTCAGTGGATAGTCCTGGGTTAATTGCTAACGTAATTATACACTGTTTGTACTACCAGATATTAAAGCTAAGGCAATGCACAAGTTCAAAAGCACGGCTTATAAAAGCAAACTCACAACAAGATCAATCTGTCTAACCTAGAGTACCCTTGGGGCATACACTACACGTACAAAGGCACCTTCCTCTATGTGGCTGTTTTTCATGGCTACTGGCTCCAAAATTAGCAGAGCCCCTACCTGACCAGTTCCTGCTGGTAGAGTTACAAGCTGCCCTGGCCGCCAGGCTTCACCAATTACCAATGCTCCTCATGGACCTTCTACCCGCTCTGCACTGCAGATGTTTGTGCAGCACAGAGGCTCTGAGGCACACAATAAATTGGCACCTTCTGCTTGTTATATCTGCAAGAAGGAAAACACTAAGTAGTTTAGCAGACATCTATGCTCCCCAAAATAGCCAGGACTGAATCACATTTACCCTGACTCACATAAGTTATCACAATCACATTACTTTCGGCAAAAACATCAGTTAAAAGGAATTCGTGTCAGGGCTACAAGCAAAGAACTATTCCATTACAGCATGCCTGTGCTAGGAAGTTGTTAACATCTTCAGCAATTCCCTTAGGAAATGTCAACAGCAGCACCACAACAAGCAAACCTATTTGTTTGTCTAAATATTAAGAAGAGCCTGAAACAGCTTCTAAAATGTCAACAAGAAAACCACACTCAAAAACAGCATAATTTCTTTTTGTTGCAAACATAAATAGTTCTTATGTTAATTTGGAGAGCAATTGATGGGAATTCAGTATGGGTACCATAGTGAAGCAGATATTCCTCTTCAATGAACACATTAATCATGCAAATAGAAAGCCTTTTGTGAGAAAGAACAAAAGATACTATCTCTTTTTGTGTATACATGTAAATATCTGCTTTTAGAAAATGAGGGAAGCCTAAGGGATGCCTAATATTTGCCAGTTACTGGGTTATGCTCTTCTGTACACAGTGAAGGGCAAAGAATCTTGCACTTAACATATTGCTTATTTCTTTACATGGCACATAACACAGCCACAAGACTCCAGTATTGACAACCACACTAACAAACCTCACTTTCCAAACATATAATACTCTTAAGAAACCTTTCACACTTTATAATACACTAATTGTTAATGATTTTATATTTTAGTGTTCTTATTACATAATATATATAATATCATTGTTATTTATCAGTATTTATTGTGTGATAATTAGCAGTGCTGCTCTGATTGCACTCTTTTTTTTTTTTTTTTTATTGCAAATGGGCTTATACAAAATCAGCTGGAAGCTCATTGCCTCTGTCTTCTACACCTCAGGAGCAACATTCACCTGTATATGAGTGAGCAAATGGCTGCAGACCCCATCCAGTCCATCCGGAGAGGAGAGAAAGAATGGAATGTTCAAAAGGACATGCCAAGCACAACTCATATCCAGTACCAACAGGCCTGGGATTTACTGTTTCCACAGAATTTTAGTAGGAGGGAACATGGCTTTATCACATGGAAATGGAAACCAAGTCACAGTCAAGTACTGCAAAAACTCTGGAAGCGCCAATCACCTGCAACACTCCAGATAATTCCATATGGTTCTCCCTCTGCTAGCTATCAGCAGGCAAGCCCTTCTTGAACTCCCTGTTCACTAAATCTCCTTTAGCTACACTCTGCCCTCCACAGCCAGGTCTAACAGCCAAACTCTGTTTAGCACTGTTTAAGCTAAAACTTCTCTACCATGTCTCAGCCTTCCTGGAAACTGCCAAGATTGGACATAGGGCCTCCATCACAGGTTACAAGATGATTACTACTTTTATCACTGGTTTTTCCCCTTGAATCTGGGAAACAGAACATCATCTGATTCTTTTAACTACAATTAATTACCAAGGCTCCTTTAGGTTCAATACTTTGTTTGCTATTGTCTTTATTTATGACAGAACTTAAAAGAGCAAAAATGTGCAGGTTTGCTTCAAATATTTTAGGAATTTATTACCTAAAAATGAAAATAAATTCATTGTTAATGATAAAATACAGTTTTTCTGTCACTATGAGTTTCCATGTTTATCACATCTCCAAATATTTACAGATTCTTTTCTTTTTTCACTTTTCCAAACAAGCACAAGTATATTTTTCATTGCCAGAACACTTGAGCTGAAAGCTGAAAGTCAGGTTAGATGCTTACTTATCAATTAGTAATCAGGATTTTGCAGGTCAAGTCATGCCCCAGTGTCAGCTGTCAAGTTACCTTTGACTGCAGACATGTTAAATATACACTCTTATCCACTCCCTGTATTGATAATCATAGATGCAACTACTTCCATCTATGGGTACTGAAGGGTTACTGGACAAGACATGGACAGGTTGGGAAGAGAACAGAGCCCGTCACCTGAATATGTTCTAATGAAAGCAGAGAAGAAATAAGAAATCTACTGACTATCCTCACAGGTCTTAATGACTTACCCTTTAAGCAGGAACAAAAGCCCATACCCATGACTTGTGAACAGAAGACATGATCATTAAAATAAAGGCAATTCTATTTTTTGTTTGCTTTGAAGAATTCCTCAATTTCACTTGAATTAAAAGTATTAAGGAAAAAAGTTATTCCAAACTCAATAGGTAGCAATCATAGAGCAATGAGCTTTCCAGTTGGTACTCACATTCATGAAGAAATCATGATTTAGAAGGAAAGCAAAGCTGATACTCAGCATCCATGTCACCAGATAGAGGGAATGCTCCCTCCTCTGCCACACACATAGCTGTTGTATCTGTTCTGGATCCTGCTGATAACATATGCTCCTGAGGCATTTTCTGTCATTATCACAGAGAGTGCAGACATGCCATGCCAGCCTTCTGTAGTATTCCTGATCTCCTAGAAACACCCCAGGGTTCCACACACTTAATCTGATTTATCTTTGCAGAAGTAGTTTACTTATTTAGGGAATTTAAGGGAATGCGCTTAATTCAAAGGAGGTTTCTGAGCATTCTTGCTTATACGGTGTTTTGAGGATGAGTTATTTAATTGAGAAGACCCATGTGAATAGAGTAAGATGATTACTACATTTTTTTGTCAGCTGCACCCCTCAAACCTTTAATTCCACAAGAATTGAGGGAATATGCCCAGGTGAAAGCCTCTATTACTATTCAAGCCAATTCCTACCTGTGACCAAGACTTGAAGTTCTGCTGCAAAGACAGTTGGAAGCTGAGACAACACAGTCCTGATGCACAGCAGTCATGTTTCTAGCTTACAAACTGTTTCTACTGATGCAAATATATTTTTAATATAAATGAGTGAGTCTGGTCCCTAAAGATTTCAGGGGACGGGAAGAGAGTTTCCCAGGTTGTAAGAATACTGAAAAGACATTATAATTTTAAGGCAAGTCTCCATTTAACCATGTTTAACCTCATTATCACCCATATAACATGCTCCTCTTCCTCTTTGGAAGAAGATGCATGGGTCCCACAGGATTCAGCTACTCTTTTTGAATTAGTAAGTACTCCTTTCAGCTCCCCAGGGAGAGCCCTGAAACATAAGGAGGAAAACAACTCTCCTCTTCAGAGAAGGAACAGTACAAAAGACGAGGACAGAAACCCAAAATGGCCCAGGAAGAACTACTGAGTAACAGGAGGGATAGCAAAGATAGGAGAGAGGACTTTCTTATCGAGGGATGTTGTGATGCCTTTTATCCCCAGTGCTGGAGATACAGGACCTGGCATTTAAACAGACTGACTGCTACTGTACACTAACTTCAGCGTAAATCACTGTTTAGGCTGGGCACCAGTATCAAAACATATGAGAGACTATCAACAAGGACACCCTTGCCAAGGAGTTGCTTCTTCACCTGCTATCATCAGAACATGTACTCAGGAGCCAGCAGAGAAGACCCTCCCAATGAATAATACCAGTGCACTTCACATCCCAGGGACTTTCTTTTCAGTGGCTAAGAAACACATTTGCTGGAGCCCATCAACATCTTGCAACGGACCAACCTTCAGCCTCAGTCCAGTGAGTCTGAATGGACAGGCAGTCAGTTAGTTCTGTGCCAAAGCATGTGAGGAATACATACATCTTTTAGATATGACATCTTTATTGAGGTTTCCAGTTCACTTACTAAAGCCCAATTCAGTCAGTATGACAACTGCGTATCTAGCAACACTACATTTTGTCCAGCAAGTGAGCCAGATCTGCAGATTTTTAGGCAACAGCCTGTTAACTCTTCAGTCAGCTGAAGTTCTGGGCTAAAAAATGCCCATTGTTAAAGAAGTGCTGTCCAGGCTTAGGCAGATTCCTCACCAAGGTAACTGTATATTTGGCACGCACTTAGTTCTGCCTTCCTGTGCACCCCACAAGTCTGGAAGCCAATGGGAAATGTTACCTTTATGGCTTAGACTTCATTTACTTTAAGACCTATTTAGTTAATTTCCCAGCAATTCAAGACATATGTAGTCAGCTTTATATCATCAATGTGTCTTGAAGAAGGGAATTTAAGGTTTTGGAGCTGCGGGCTGAAGACACAAACAGCTGACAGGAGAAAAAGTGTAGGTTGCTACTTCAGCTCATTCTGGAGCTGCTACCCTATGAGTAGCCTTTGAAGATCAAACCTCTGCCATCTGTATTTCTTATTGGATTCTGCCCATCTTGCTACATACCAAAGCTGGAATAATTCTACTTGTTAACTCCACCCGTTGTGGTTTAGAAAAAACAAACAAACAAAAAGCCACCAGCACATTGGCCAAGAGCCTTACTTGGGTGCATATGAACAGGTTTAGTGACCTGTGGTTCCAAGTACCTGTTTCCACAGAATTTAAATATTACTAATTCTAAACATGAGAAAATTGCACCTCTGCCCATCAAGGAATCATTTCCATTAAGTCCACCACAACTGGAATGCTGAAATGCATTGCAGCATAACTTCTGACTCCCGTTATGACACGAAGTATAACATTTCCAGCATGTAACAAGACCATTGGTTACATAAGCCAGTCTTTTCCTACAGTTAGGCCTCAGACAATGCTACTTGTTGCCCTAGAATGAGTACAAGGGTAAATATGCAAGGGTCCAGGGCACATCAACTGTATATCCAAGATATAGCATTAATACTCTCAATTCTTGAGAATGTTGTTACATAAAATTGTACAAATTGTTCAATATTATAGCATATAGTTGTACAATCATAAAACAATTTAGGTTTGAGGGGATCTTTGGCACTTACCTGCCCTGACGTCTTGCCCAAAGCAAGGTCAACTTTGAAGACAGATCTGACCCTGAAGTCAGGACAAGAGACTGCCTTGTGCAGTCAGCTCTTGTGTATCTCCAAGGAAGGTCATGGACAGTAGGTCAAGACAAGTCATTATTTCCCCCCAGCTCAGTACCTGTGAGACTGCATCAAAGTACTGCACCCAGCACTTTGGGCTCCCCAGTGCTAGAAAGACTGGACCCAGAAGAACTGGTTTCTCCAAACAGTACCGATGGTTTTCCTTCAGTACGAGTATCAAATAAAATCAGTATAAATTATTGGCCAATCTAGTAAAGACTGTAGCCTTTATTACCATTGGGAAATATTGCTTCCTAAGGTTTCAGGAATGATTATGTTCTAAGGCCAGCGGTTATACTTGCCATTTCTGACAGTCAGTTTCTGGTTGTCCTATTTCAAAATTGGATTTTTTCAATTAAGTTTACATTCCAAACAGAGACATTGGATTTTAAACCTGATGCTCTCAAAGAAGTAGACTTCTTGCCTTTCACATTGACTTTTACTCTCAAATCCTGACCAAAGTTTTATATTTAGAGCTTCCTCGATGCAGCTTTCAAGCACGTGAATTCTTTGGAAAAAAATCCCACAGCAAGGGGACATAAAGCTTATTTCATGACACAGCCCCCTCTTAAATATCTCAGCAAACTCTCACTATGAATACATATCTCAAGGGGATTTTCATAGTCATTACAGGAAACAAGTCACCCTTAAGCAATATCCTTATGCAATATACCACATTTTTATTTATTTCTGTACACCTTCAAACTTCTGCTTCATGGAATATGTAAGTTATGTGCAACAGTACTAGCCAAATTAACATCAGTTATTACAGTTACAATAGAGTCAGCACAAAATACATTTTAGTTTGGAATATATTTTAACATCGGCTATGTGTAAAACAGAGTACAATATCGTAGCACTAAAAATACCGACAAAAAGAGAATGACAAGGCAGTGACAGCACCCCCACGTGGGTCAGAATGGCCGAGCGGTCTAAGGCGCTGCGTTCAGGTCGCAGTCTCCCCTGGAGGCGTGGGTTCGAATCCCACTTCTGACAGCTCTTTTCCTGCGGGTGAAGATTTTGGGTTTGCCTGCTTTGGAGAAAAGGAGGCTGAGGGACGACCTTACTCTCTCCAGCTTCCTGAGCAGGGAAGGGGAGGTGCCGATCTCTTCCGTCTGCTGTGCAGTGGGGAAGGTTCAAAGCTGCACCAGAGGGGGTTCAGACTGGACCCTAGGAAGCATTTCTTTACTCATGGGTGATGAAACACTGCAACAGGGCTTCCTACAGAGGTAGTCGATGCCCCAGGCCTGTCAGCCTTTAAAAGGCATTTGGACAATGCACTTAACAACTTGGTTTAACTTTTTGTCAGCTCGGAATTGTCAGACAGTTGGACTAGATGATCACTGCAAGGTCCCTGCCAGCTGAACTATTCTATTCTATTCTATTCTATTCTATTCTATTCTATTCTATTCTATTCTATTCTATTCTATTCTATTCTATTCTATTCTATTCTATTCTAAATAAATGGGGCCTTGAATTAAAATGGAAGATCTAATTGCTTCAGCCTAAAGCAGGGAGCAGCTTGTAACGTAAACCCCAAAATCTGGTGGGCTTTCTGCTTCCTCTCCACCACCATGCCTGCACTAGCCCTCCACCTTTCTGCACCAGCTGATGCTGGATGTCATGGTCTGTCACTGTTACTGCCCCAAGTTGGTCTTCTGCTGCTTTAAGGGAGTGGGACCTACCTGCCAGGCAATCACCTGGGGAGCTCTGCAACTTGCTTAAGTGGCAAGAGAAGGCAAGTGAGCAGAGCAGAACATGAGAGAGAAAAGGCAGAACCTCCCTTCCTCCCTCCCTCCCTCCCCCTTTTGCCAGAGGTGAGTTGTTATTTTGGCTCCAGATGTGTTCTATAACTACAGCTTCCAAAAGCGTTATTTCTTTTTTCTTTTAACTTGCTCTCCCAAATACTTTGGATATTACTTTGTGTTCTTGATTTGTTAAAATCTAAAAACATCTAAAAGCAGTTATGTTTCAGTAAATGAATTAAGGTTTTCACATTACATATTTAAATACACACAGTGAAATTTTGTAGTTAACAGCATTTCCCTTCTAGTAACACATAGCAATGAGTGAATTATATATGTAGATTTCTTTGGAAATCCTTTGGATTTTCAATATAATTACATAATAAAATATAATAGTCTGCCAAGCCAGTTCTTCCATACTCATAGACTTATAATAATGGACAAAAAAAAGGAGAGGAAGGGTTAAATCCAAGACCATCAGAAAAAACACAGACCGCAGCATTTCATCAAGACCACAGCATTTCATCAAGACCACAGCATTTCATCATGAAAGACCACAGCATTTCACCAAGAAATCCCTGTATAAAATGCAATTCCTTGTTCTTAAGCAGATAATTTATCCTGAGTTAAAGGCCTGAACAGAACAAAAAATCTGTCAAATCCTTTGTTAATATGGTATGTACGTTACAGTCACTTTTAAAAATATGCACCAAATTATGGCAAAACACACATGAACTGATAGTAAGAAGTTCTGTGGAGACAAGTCTCTTCCTATACATTGGCTTTCAGAAACTTTCACGAGATGGACTGGACAGAATTTACTGAGGCATTTGAGGGAAAGAAAAACAATTATTTTTTTAAAAAAATCTGATTATCAGTATGTATATTTGGTATTTCATAATCACATGACAATATCTGCACTCTTTTACATACCAGCTGAAGCTCTTTAGTGAGGCTAGGTTCAAACTCTTCACATCAATATGTTCAGCTCTTTAGTTAATTTAAAACCAAAATAATCATAATAGCTAGACAAGATCTTCAGATTTAAATAACTTCCATTAATAAATGAAGCACGTGATCAACTTTTTTTGAGACTGAAACTGCATACATCTTAGCCAGTGCTAGTCACAAGGATGGAGACCAAATTGTCAACATTTGCATGTGCTGTGAATATTTCCTGTGAGAAAATGTCACAAGGCAAGAAGTACAGAAAAACAAAGAGCTCAGAAATCTTTTATCTCTGTGTTGTGGTACACGAAGGAGTGCTTCTGGTAAATAGGATACTGAGAATGGCAAATCTTTTTTTTTTATCCCTTTTTTTTTTTAAGAAAGTGACTATACACTTTTTCAAAGAAACATATTTCAAGGTGCCAAAGCAAACAGGAAGTAAAAGACACAGAAAGCTGTTGTGCTTTACAAAAGGCACAGTTTGCTTTCAGGAAGCCTCTACTAAATACAGCCTTTCAATTAATAAGGAATAAGGATGCCCCTCTTCCTTGTGACAGCTGCAGCTAGGGCTGTGGGTGTGAGCAGAGCCCTTATTATCAAAGAGAGAGAGAACAGAGGCAGATCCCACACCCTGTGTGAAATCTCCCTGAGGGGGTTTCAAGGAAATAGATAATTTTACGGGCAAGCTGGGCCTCTGCCATTACTACTGCACTGTCGTACATGTGAGGATATTACAGCATAGTATTTACTCCTTCAGATGAAATTTTCTCTAGTAAATAAATGGTTATCAGCAAACTTTCCTCATCCTGATTTTATGAACGTTGCCCATGGACTAGAAAAGAATACAGCATAGCAGAGATCATCTCATATGCTCATCACATAGATATCCAGGTCTGATCTGATCTTATCATTCAGCATGAGTGACTAAACGATTGAAATGGATGGAAACTACTTTCAGTATTTCTCTCCTGACACCAAAGCCACGCATCACTTTGAAAAGAATTAGATGAAGTTCAGACAAGTATATGCTAAGTATGTGGACACGGAGGGAGTTTCGAAATATCTCATTACTTCTACTACTCATTAGTGGATAGGACAGTATATTTCCAACACTTTGTGGTCTTCAAAGATTCTTTTTTAAACAGAAGTAAAAGGAATAATCAGGATACCATGGCTCACCTGCTTCCTTTGTCATTGAAGTGAGCCTACACTGACAGTTCAAAGCATGTCTGAATTTGCGTTTATCTTACTGAGAAACAATCCATTACCAGCTGCGAATAATCTTTTTTGCCCTAATGAATCTATCTTGAAAGAAATCTACCTGGAACTCCATGCTGTTCACAGTTATTAAAACATGAAAGCTGGACTAACTCTGCTGAGGACACTGATGGTTAACACTAATGCCAATTAAATGTCAGCTTTATGAACTGGAATCAATTCAGACAATGCCAGTTGATCATTGTATTAAAGATAATGCATGCAGAAACTGTTCCCTCGGTGCAGGTGTCCCGGATCTCTACTGGGATGACCCCCACTGCAGAGGGCAGGCCCAAAGGGCAGCTCTGGCATGAGGAAACACAGATGCCTGGAAAGTCACACATTGCTGTTTCTGATAGCAGAGACACCCCTGTGACAGCCCAGGCAAAAAGCTACCTGCTGGAAGCCAAGCTGCACCTGGATCTCCTACAGACAGACATCATCACAACATGGGGCACCCTGTTATTCTTTCTGCTGCTAGTGCTTTTCATAACACACACGAATTATGGGAAGAAACAGTATTTATTTGTAGGCATGCCTGTCCTGAAGCCAAAGTCTTGCTCCACTTGAAAAAGTCACATTCCCTTTTGAAAGGTAATGCTGTCTTTTTACTGAGCCAAACCACCACCTGTTTGCTGCTACAAATAGTCACCTTTACCTCAGAGTTGTAATGTCACACTCATGCTTAACTGGAGTTAATTTATTTTCCTGTTCCCTCAGTGCCACTGCTAGAGCTATATTCTAATAATTTCTCCTCTCCCTAGCACAGCACAGCATTAGTGCATGGTCCCCACTGCTGTTCCACAACTACACAACCTCCCCACCAAAGCACCCAAGACCGTCAATGCCTCCTCACAGAGGAGGACCCACAAGCCTTACACCATAAAACAGATAAGAAAACTAAACCTCATGCACAGTCTCAATGTCCCTGGGCTGCCCTGCATGGATCACTGGCATAAATGCATTGCTTCAACCTCCTCTCCTAAATAATCTCTCTTCCATAATTAGGCTTAGTCTGTATCTGCAGCATAGACCAATATCCTCTTAACACACACAAGAACATCCACGCTGGATCAGACCAATGGTCGGCCTAGCTCAGCATCCTTTGGGATGGTGGCCAAGACCAGCCCTGAGGGAGAAATCAATCCAGACAGTGGGAAATAAACAGCAGGACAAGCAGTAGGACAAAGCTTCACTGCTTCCAGGAATTTGGGCTTCAGAGGCTTCCTAGAGTTATTTCTTTGTTTCATAGCCTGGTCACTGAGGCTGGGGCAGGACCTCTGGAGATCCTCCTGCTCAGAGCCAGCTCAGCTGATCTTGGGGCCACAATCACTTGGGGGTTGATTATCTGCTAGGACAGAGACCATACAATCTTGTGGCAACCTCTTTCAGTGTTTGACCACCTTCACATTAAGAAAGGTTTTTTTCTGCCATTTTCTGAACTTTTTAGTATTCAGGTGCTGCTGCAAAAATTCCAGAGCCTGTCTATGCAGTGCCTGAGGAGCCAAGCACAAGCCTGGTGTATGGCTAAGGGCAATGCTCCTCACATTTTCCTATACTCTGCACGGGATCACTTCACTACCTGAATGTGAAGTGGTGATCTTACAAAGGTTTTAAGACTATAGCATTCATTACTTTTATTGGAATAGCCTGAGATACACTTTTTTTTTGTTGTTTCTGGACTTTTCCTGTGTTGTACATAAGGATTCCTGTCTTTGTCAGGAGCAGTGGAGGCATCTAGCATTGCTCCATAATAGCCAGAGAAACAAGATAATTTTGTTTATAACTAGTTTCTCAGAATAAATGCCAAAATATTTCTCATCTCCCACACTAAAAGAAGTCAGGCAAAATCCAATGGTTTGCCAAAAGGTAAATAACCTTTTAATGGCATCTTCAATTCTTGGAACTATTGTCATAAATAGCTTTTTTGCTCTTATTATGCATCTGCTGCAATTATTTCTCCCCTTCCCATGAGACTCCCCATCTGCTTGTACATCTGAAATGGCATCTGAAAATTCTTGCTAAAAAAAGCAGCCTTACCTATTCCAGTCTTCAGATTCACATTTTCTTAACAATAACAGGAATAGAGACGAATGTTAGAATAGGATCATAGAATGGTTTGGACTGGAAGGAACCTTAAAGTTCATTTAGTTCCAAGATCCCTGCCATGGGCAGGGACACCTTCCACTAGACTAGGATGCTCAAAGCCCCATCCAGCTTGGTCTTGAACATTTCCAAATAACCACAACTTCTCTGAACAGCCTCTTCCATGGTTTCACCATCCCCACAGTAAAGAGTTTCTTCCTAATAACTAAACTTACCTTCTTGCAGTTTAAAGCAATTATGCCTTATTCTACCACTACATGCCCTTGTAAAAGGTCCCTCTCCATCTCTCCCATAGGCCCCATTTAGGTACTGGAAGGCAGCTAAGGAGGTCTTTCCAGAGCCCCAGCTCTCTCAGCCTGTCTTCATAGCAGAGGTGTTCCAGTTCTCTAATCATCTTTATTGATCTCCTCTGGAGTTGCTCCAACAAGTTCATGCCCTTCTTGTCTGGGGGACCACAGAACTGGATGTAGCACTGCAAGTGGCGTCTCACAAGAGCAGAGTAGAGGGGCAAAAACAGCCCCCTCCACCTGCTGGCCACATTTGTTTGGATGCAGTCCAGGACACAACTGGCTTTCTGGGCTGCAAGCACACATTTTCGCTCATGTCAAGGTACCAATCCACCAGCACACCCAAGTCCCTCTCCTCAGACCTGCTCTCAATCCGTCCTCCACCCAGCCTGTATTTGTGCTTGGGATTGCCCCAACCCATGTGCAGGATGTTGTACTTGGCGATGTTGAACTTCATGAGGTTCACAAGCCCCACTTCTCAAACCTGTTAAGATCCCTCTGGATGGCATCCCTTCCCTCAAGCATGCCAACCCCACCACACAGCTTGGTGTCACCGCCAAACTTGCCAAAGGATTCTTTCAATCCCCCTGTTAGTGTAACTGACAAAGATGTTAAACAGCACCAGTCCCAATCCTGACTGCTGTGAAATGCCACTTGTCACGGGACTCCACGTGGATATCGAGCCACAGACAGTGACTTTTTGAGTACAATCATCCAGCCTATTCTTTATCCACCAAGTGGTCTATCCATCAAATTCATGTCTCTCTGAGTTGTAGACAAGGATGTTGTGTGAGACAGTGTCAAATGCTTTGCACAAGTCCAGGTAGATGACATCAGTTGCTCTTCCCTTATCTACCAATGCTGTAACCCCATCATAGAAGGCCACCAAGTTTTTCAGGCACAATTTGCCCTTACTGAAACCATGTTGTCTGTCACAAATCACCTCCTCACTTTCCATGCTTTAGCATAGTTTCTAGGACAATCTGCTCCATGATCTTGCCAGGCATAAAGGTGAGACTGACTGGCCTGTAGTTGCTTGGGTTTTCCTTTTTCCCCTTTTTAAAACTGGGTGTTGTGTTTCCCCCTTCCCAGTCAGTGGGAACTTCACCAGACTGCCATGACTTTTCAAGTATGATGAATTAACAACTGCTCTGAGAGTTCCCTCAGGACCTGCGGAAGTATCTCATCCCATCCCATGGGGTTGTGCACTTTCAGGTTCCTTAGATGGTCTCCAACCTTCTCCTACAGCATGTGTTTCTTCATTCTCCCGGTTTCTGCCTTCACTTTCTGTGACCTGGGCAGTGCGGCTGCAGCACTTGCCAATGAAAACTGAGGCAAAAAAGGCATTGAATACCTCAACCTTCCCCATACCTCAGGCAACCAGGTTTCCCATCTCCTTCTGGAGAGGGCCCACAATTTCCCTAGTCTGCCTTGTATCACTGAGGTACCTACAGAAGCTTTTCTTGTTGCCCTGGGTGTCTCTGGCTAGATATGATTCTATCAGGGCTTTAGTTATCCTAACTTGACCACTGATTGCCCAGACAATTTTTTCTGTACTACTTCCAAGCTACCTGTCCTTGCTTCCACACTCTGTAGACTTCTTTTTTGAGTTTGAGATTGTCCAGGAGCTTCTTATTCATCCACACAGGCCTCCTAACATTTTTGCCTGATTTCCTCTTTGTTGGGATGCAACTCTCCTGAGTTTGGAGGTAAACTTTGAATAGCTACCAGCTTTCTTGGGCTCCTCTTCCCTCCAGAGCTTTATCTCATGCTACTCTACCAATCAGGGCACCTCAAGAGGGACAAGGTCTGCTCTCCTGAAGTCCAGGGTAGTGAGATTGCTGTGCACCCTTCCCACTGACCTAAGGATATCGAACCCCACCATTGCATGGTCACTGGAGACAAGGGTGCCCTTGAGCTTCACATTCCCCACCAGTCCCTTCTTGTTCATAAGAACAAGGTCCAGCACAGCACCTCTCCTTGCTGGCTTCTCTGTCACTTAGAGAAGGAAGTTATCATCAATGCATTCCAGGAATCTCCTAGATTGCTTATGCCCTGCTGAGTTGTCCCTCCAACAGTTATCAGGGTGGCTAAAGTCCCCCAGGAGCGCCAGGACTTGTAAGAACGGGAGGTTGTTCCTATCTGTCTATAGAGGGCTTCCTCCACTCAGCCTTCCTGGTTGGGTGGCATGTAGTAGAACCCTACTATAATGTCATCTGTTCCTGGCCTCCCTTAATCCTGACCCATAAGTTAGTGGCTGGATCCTCATCTATCCCCAGATTAAGCTCCATGTACTCCAGCTGGTCACTGACATAAAGGGTGATGCTCCCTCCTTGTCTCCTCTGCCTGTCCTTCCTAAAGAACTTGCATCCTTCCATTCTGATCCTACAGTCGTAGGAGTCATCCCACCACACCGCCATGTTGTTAGAAAATCAGACATAGAATTTGTGTTTAGAAACTGACGTTGTCCATGTTAAGAAATAAACAAAAACAATGAAGGTTTGGGAATGGGGGAAGGTTTTGTCTGATAGCACAGTTCATGGAAGAATATGCATTTAAAGTAAGATTAATAGATGGAGCTGACTTTGTCTTACAAAGGAATCAAAGAGTTCACCATGACAAGGCTTAAGCCACTGGTGCTGTTCTTTTACTGGAGTTTTTAATGCAAAGAGTATCTTAAAGTTATGTTAAAGACGGAAGGTCAAACAGGGACAAAAGATAAGACTATGTGGTCATCCCTAGCCCCTCATAGAGTTTGTTACACAGTTTTGGACTGGCTCTTGAGAGAGCTCCATTTCTTCTGGAAAAACATTTAGTGACTAGTAAGTCTGATTTCACAGAGTATTCTAAATTGGAAGGAACCTACAAGGATCATCAAATCCAGCTCTTAGGTGAATGGCCCATACAGGGATTGAGCCCACAAGCTTGGTACTATTAGCACCAGGCTCTAACCAACTCAGGGTGGAAGCCATGCTGTATTAAGACCATAAAAAGATTACAGGGATTAAGGCAAATACAATATGATATAACAACCCCCGTACAAATAAAAGGGTTGGCCCTTTTGGCTTTGCTGTAGTGCAGATAGAACAATGAATCATATACCAAACATTATCCAAAATATATCATGGACCATATGTAGTGGTAAATTACCCCTGCTCCTCAGAAATGCTCTTTTCATAAAGAGCCATCCCTCTAGACAAGCTGAAGAGATTGAGTGAATTTTCTTTCTGTATCTATGAGAACAAGGAAGTAGAGCTAAAATTCCCATGTGATTAGTGCAATTTCAATAGCTAGAATTTTAATACCACTACCTATAAAATATTTGCTATGAAACTATACTTGTACTAACAATGAATTTTTGGATGTTTATATAAGCTTAGAAACTGCCATAGAAATGAAAAATCAAAAATACTTGCTGTAGGTAAAACAGCTTTCAGTATTCTTCTGATAATGACAATTAGGGAGCTTAATGAAATCCACCATATCAGATTATTTTCACAACCCTATACCACTGATTTGTACTACCATGACAATATAGAGCAAATGGATTAGATCTACAGAATAACTTTATAGTCTTCCCTTCAGAGTGATTTTTCTTGTCCTTTCTGGCAATATTTAGGAAAATATTTTCAAATTAATTGAAAGCCATTTAGTGCTCTCACCAAATTACTCTTCAATGACTCTGGAGCAGATACACTTTCTTTTTCCCAAGTGCCTTTGATTTCTTCTCTGCACACACAGACATGCACTTAATTAAAACTTTCCATCGAAGTGGCACTAGTTAGACACATAAGGCATACCAAGTTGCTCTTAGGCTTCCTGCCAGAAAGCCAGCAGTGCTGATGCTTTCCTTCATTTACTTTAAAGTGTCAGCAAAACAGGCAATTTATGGCCACATAAATACAGAGCCAACAACCCGTGACCAGTATCTGCAGCAATACAGCAGAGACACAGACGGTTAGTTGGTCCTGTTCCCTTGAACTGCTTCGTATTGCTGAATACAGAATCAGAACACCCTCTACCACAGTGTCTTCTGTCACGCCATAATAAAATAAATCAGTATGAGTGTTTAAAAAGGTGTCAAGGAACAGCATGAACAAATCCCATTAGCAAAGCATGGGACTTGGGCAGGTATCTATTATTCTCCATGTTGAAAATTTAACCTGGGGACTTTATACACATACAAGCAGGTCACAGACACATCACATTGTGAAACAAGGTTTGGGTTTTATCAGGATATTGAGATTTTTCTTAGGAAATAAAGAACAGGGAGAAAAGCCTTCCTATCTGATATAGTGGTGTGATTGTGGGCAGGGATTTAAAAAAGCATCCGTAAAAACTGAGACATCTGAGAAATCATGTAATTGCCAGAAGCATTTGAAAAAGTCTGTAGGGCACAACTGCTTTCATTATGTGGTAGCAGTTCTGCTTCGGAAGGCTTCAGAGATGTATCTGGCACGCAACCCCTGAGAGCAAATGTATTTCTGACCACCAGTGTAGCTATTCTTACATATGAAAGATGCAGCAGAGGCTGGATAATGCCACTTAGCTCTGTGAGGTGCTGATTGTCATACATGTGCTTTTCACACTGAAGCTGGAATTAAACTAGAGCAGTTTCAAACTGAGAGTAGGTTTCACACGTGGCAGTACTGATAATTCTCTAATTGGCAGACTTCATCTCCTAAAAATGAGAGAAATCTTATCTTTTTACAGCCAGAATCTAAGAGGAGCAATTCTGCTAAGACTGGAAACATACCACCGACTGGAGATATCTTCAGGGCACTGAGGCCCAAGCTCAGCATGAAATCTGAGCACGAGGAAAAGTTCATCCTTGTCCTGGAAATTTCTTCATGTTTTCCTGCACAAGAAGAAATGACTGAACTGGGGCATGAGTACCTTCAACTGAATTCATCATTGAGAAGACTGACCTTCAGTTTATACCTTGGTATATTTTTCTTCCAAATGCATTTTTTTAAAAGCAAAACAACACATTTTCTTCATCCTGCTACTCTTCATAAAGATCATTATTAGGAAATGTGAAATTCTGACTTCCAGAATAAAAGCAAAAGAATTCCACTGACTTTGGACATGCCAGCATTTTGCCCTTCAGCAGGAACTTGAACAGGGTATAACATTCCTGTACACTGAAAAGCCCAGCCATGTACACAATACATCTTAAAGGTCTTGCTCAGAAACTGTTCCTCCTTCTATACCAATCACATTACTTGGCCAGCTCAGCTATTATCTAAGTTCATAAACATGCCAATACAATTAGACACCGGAAGAAAGGTTCCTTTTTTTTCTCTTTATCACAGGGCTCAAATTGCTGCTGATGGCTGGAATATGATTTGGAAAGAAAACTATTTTGCCCCAGAAACAACTGATGTGTTATGTAACTTTTAGACCACTGGCCAAGACTGACCTGGCCATCTTGAAGCACCAAACCAGTCAGTGGTATCTAGCAGAAGCTACCAGCAGCATTGGCCACAGCCCCTTAGGCTGGACTCACACTCTATAAATAGAACACTCTCCCCAAGGAAAACTACAGCAAAAATAAATCCTGAGTCCATATCAAGGTGATCGAGGTGCCTGGAGACCAGAGTCCTTTCCTCTTTTTTTCACTCTTTCTTTCTCTCCTCCAAAATAGTTTGAATTAAACTTGGTAACACTATCCCTCACCAGCCTAAGTGCTGGCAGCCAATCACACAAGCTCTAGCTGCTCCCTCAGCTCTGTGGACCTTCTTGAGGTACAAACCAAAGAAGAGGAAGGAGACACCCTACACATATTGCAGGAGACAGACACACTTGGACTTGACAGCCAATTTCTAATTAGCTAGAAATAATAGTAGTAGTCTGTGCACTTCGCAGGACCAACGTGGGATTCTCCGTAAGCCCAGTTCAAACATGCTGTGTGCAAGGCTCTTCAAAAAAGGGACAAATGGATGCAGCTCCAAAAATGGAGCAATAGCATAATAACGCTTAAGCAAATATCCTCATACTCATGTCCTGCTCCTCACAATTGCTTCCTTCAGTCCGCTAAACTCATTTATGGGCCAAATGGCTTGGCACTAGACGCTGGATTTGTCACTTAGGCCATCTTTTGAAGCACTCCAATCTAGGCTAGAGAAGGAAAACTGAGCATGCCACCCAGGAGAAGTATTCTCCAGCTGCATGGACACAGTTTAAATGTGCTATACAAAATGAGGTTTCCAAACTGCAGAACATAAATAACCACAGGTAAGGGTATCCCTGAACATCATTATAACAGCGGCAGGCAGACAGTCAGATGGGGTTTACTGCAGACCCCGAGGATGTGCTAATTTGGAGCCTATCTTTGCCGAGCATCTTCCACACACAAAGTTGGTTCCCACAAAATAAAAATCCCTTCTCTAAAACCATTTGAATACTTTTCCCTTCCACATGAGAATGGTATCAGCAATTGCTCCTGAAAGATGGAAATAAGTACACAACATGAATAATGCAACACATCAGGAACTCACTGGTATATGTACTGACCTCTGCTATTTCAATGATGGTGTCAATTGTGGATTAAATTAAGTACGGAAAAATTAGCATGATAGAGAAACAGATGAGAGCAGAATACAAGACAACACAGAGAAAACACAACAGTCCAGTATTTAAAAGCATGGGATCAGCTCTCAAATTAAACTGAAATTAAGAGGAATCCACCTCTTTGTTAGCAATGTCAGTTCATATTAACAACACTTCCTTACAAAGAAATATCTGCCTCACATACAAAGTTTGTCAAAGCCATACTAGTAAGACAGTAAGTTTTATCGGTGCATTCAACAGGGATTATCCACCAAAAGGAAACAAATTTAAAAAAAAGCAAAATTAAGAGAAGGGTATAAATGAAAAAGCAGCTGAGATACAATATACCTGGTGACTTTCAAAGATCTGGTGATAGGAGATAACTCAGTTTTTGAGTCAGAGTTTTGCAATTTCATTAAAAGTTTCATGGAGACTATAAACAGTATGTATTATTAGAACTAATTAAAAATTAATTTTTCAAGGAAATAAACGTAAGTCATCCTTTCCTATAGAAAAATATCTTTGTTCTTAATTATATTTCCAAATTTATACAGAATTTCTTTTTAGAAAGAGAATTAACATATCAAACCATGATTTCAAAAACTTGCAACAGTTTTAGGCAGTCTATCTGTAGAAGTTTATGAAATTTAAAAATGATCGATAGAACTTCAAGATTTTCTTGTTTACAATTAACAGTTCTCTATGAAATTTAAATTCAAAATGCACTGCAATTATTAGAAAAAAACACCTAGCAAGTACTCAGGCATTCCCTACCTAAAACATGGTACCAATCACAAGAATACTTGATGTAATTTCCCAGTCTACACACAGAGGACTGCTATTGTGGAAGTCCACTATGACTTTCCCTCCGGCAGGCAGAACATCCTTTATTTATTGCAAGGGGTTCATAGCAGTCTGCGTAAAGTGAGAAATAGCAGAACACAGTACAGTGCAGAGACAAAGAACTTCTCTTCCTCCAATGTGCCTTTTTTTCATAAAGCCTTGTTTGCAGATATGGAAGAGAATTTCTTATTGTCTGTAATATTTCTTACTGGGAATTTTCATTTGCATAGTAATCAAGATTAAATCTGCGAGGAAAAAGATAAAAAATGACAATTCAAGCTTACCAATCAAACACAATTCTTCCTTTAGCCATTGCTTTATAATGCTAAGAAAAGAAAAAGATATTATCCTAACAATAAAAAATTGTTAGATCAGCCCACAAGGGGCTCGTATGGGGTTACACTAAACAGTGGCAAAAATAACCAATCCACATGAATACAATGCACTACAACAATTTATTTCACTTACAGAATGTCTTTGATCTCCTTGAGTGTTAATATTCTGTGGAGGCAACTAATTAAAAGCAGAAATCCTCAAATGGGAAGTTTGCAATTCCATTACTGTACCCTCAGCAAGAGTTATCTCAAACTCATCATACTGACAAAACAACAGATTCTGTCCTTATCTAAAAATATGACCAAAGTTTCCTTGTCTTGAAATGATATCCTAAAATAGTACTGCATTTGCATCTTGCATACAAGGTAACAGAGTCTGGAGACAGACACCAACGCCACTTCAGCCCGACAGAGAATGCCCCACTGAACTTGTGGCCGTGGGAGGCAGCCGTGCCCACGGGGCAGGAGCACAGGGCACCAGGCAGCCCCTGGCAGCACCCTGACTCCCACGGCACTGCAGCTCACCCTGACACCATGTGCAACCAGTGCAGGAGCTGATGCTTCAAAAAACCAGGTGCTTTTTCTTATCATTTCCCAGCCCTCACTCCTGCAGACATACAAGGTGCTGCTTCATATGTGCTACTTAAGGGCAATATAGACTCCCCTCTTCACAACAATTCAGAAGGAGCGAGGTACTTTCTCCAGGTACCAGATTAAAGGTGCCCTGTCACTGCACCAGGCAAACGTTTCACTAGGCTGCCACGTGACTGAAGCAGAAGTGCTGAAGTACTTGACTAGTTTGTGATAAAAACCTAAAAGCCTCCCAACAAGCACAAAAACCAGGGAACTCACACAGCACAGGAATGGTCTATAGTATCTTTGTTATGCAGAGAAATCACACACCCCTGCAAAGGCCCCTGGGTGCAGTAGCTGGTACCTGGCAAGGTGCCTCGGGGTGTCATGAGAGCTTGTGCACCGCAGGAACTGTAGGGGAAGCAGGGCCATGCTGCCTGATGACAGAAACAGGATACCTGATGCTTATGAACAGCACTCAAAGACGCAGGAAGTAGACACCACGAACTCAAAACTGTTGATTTTTTTGAGACATTTAGGGTATGACATGGAATCATGCAGAGTAAGAGGTGCAGGTTACCTTACATTCCGTACAGACACCCTAAAATGACAGAAAATAACCTATCTTACACTGGTGCTTTGTTGTCCTGGTGTTATTTTCCACACCTGGAAAGCAGGAGGGATGCCCTCCAGCACTTGCACAGTGTCTTCTTTGGCATTCTTGCTGTGAGCCATAATGCCTTGGGGATGTTATTTGTCTTTGTGCCACATGGCCTGCATGCCATCTATCTGTCAATCAAAGTAGCCCAGAACTGTACAGCAAAGTTTAGTAGAGTAATATACCTAGCTGATGTATTTTGTATAACAATATATTTGGAAAACGTAAAATTTTCATTTAGAGTCACAACAGCCATACTTTTTTCCCTTTTTTTTTTTTTTTTCAGATGAAAAACATAACAAAAACAATGGAAACTGACCTCTTAGTGCCAAACATGATGGTGCGGGCTTGTTTCACATTTATGAATGCACTGCTCTGCACAGGCTGTTTATATTGACCTGGATGAGAAGAAAGAGAGATTTTTAGATCAAGAAACTCAGGACCTTGATTTTAACATCCTGAACAACAAGTATGTTAGTAAACATCTTCCAATGAGAAGTCACAGAATACTTGTCAAATTTTAGAAATAAAAAAGTTAGCAAAACTATGTAAAGATTAATAAGCAAAAGGTAAGAACTACAAAACCTAAGACCAAATCCTACTGGGATGGCTTAAAGCTGGCATTGCTAGCACAGTTACTCAACAAGAGCTAGGCATAATGCAATGTGATAGTGTAACTAAACAGGTCTTCCTGAATTGCCAGTCTGAACACAGCTATATAACTTTATATTTTAACTGCGTTTTGGTGCTCAGTTTGTAGAATGACTAGCTTAGTAAATTAAGTCATTTTTCAAGAGGAAAACATTAATACAAATATCAAATTTCCTGATGTGGGCCTACTAAATATGGACCTCAGAAAATGCTACTATTTCAACAAAAAGAAATTCCAACTTTTCTATAAAAATATGAAAATATTATAGAATAATATAATAATAACAACATCAGGAGGAAGTTGTGACTGCATGATCTTGACTGACAGGATTTTTGTCTATAAACTCCCTCCTAAATTCGTAAGATGCTCGAGGGGACTTCGTATGTCCATGTCAGATCACATAAAATGACACAAGACAAAATGTCTTGTTACTTCCAGGCAAGGAAGTTGTATTTTCACATATTTCACATATTTCATTATGAGTTTGGGCAATGACATTTTTGTCTCAATTTAGCAGCTGCTCTTAAAGCATTTCCTTTTTTGTTTTGTGTAGGGGGTTTTTTGTTTCAGTGTCTCCTCAACTTGTACAGCTGCAAAGAGTTACAAGGGAACCTCCCTCTTCCTTTCCACGCCCTCTTGTTCCAGAATCACAGCCTTGCAGCTGGGCAAGCAGCAAAAATACCATCAGCCTGAAGTACATTTTCCTTCCCATTTAATTATTCTCCCTGCCAGTCACTAACATCAGTCCCTCTACTTCACGAGCATAAGAAATGTATGCTTTGAGTTAGCTGTCTTGATTGGGAATCTCCAAAGGCTTTAAGTAAGCCAAGTGTCCACTCCAATTGCAAATCAATGGACTTGAGGCATACACGTTCCCTGCATGTCTTGAGAAGTCACACTCCAGTTCCCTATTTATGATTCTAAGGCTGACCAGGAGCCTCAGCTATGCCTACACTGTCAGATATGCAGCTCAGAGATGGAACATGGATGAGATTAAGGATTGCAGCTCAACCACTGCCCCAGGAAACACATTAAGTGTCTCAAGCCACTCAGACAACTGAATACACAATGCGGAGCCTAAACGTGTAAATGAGTCAGGCATTCCTGTTCTCTTAGAAATAGCAAGGTTTTCAGGATTTTCAGAGGATTTCAGAAGCCCAGCTCCTGTACTTGAAAATGACACAGTCACTTACTAACACAAAAGCATTAGTAGAACTTCGACACTGAAAATTTTAACCCCAGTTTATTCAATCAATGGATGATCATCTCCATTTCCACTCAAGGGCACCATTAGCAAGCATCTTATATTAGTAGGTATGACTGCTTTCATGTTTGCAACAACTTTAACTGAAGGCTCTGGTGCTGTTTTATATCTTCTTGGATATAACAATTTTAGGGATGACATAAGGTATTGCAGTTTCTCAGAAAACAGGACAAGCTATTTGAGGAAAAACAACAGGAATAAAATTGATGAACAGCTGAAGCAGCTTCTCTCGAAGGTGACTAGTGCAGAAGTAGAAAGAGCAGGGTGCTGGATACAGAATCAGAGAATCACAGAATCATTTAGGTAGGAAAACATCTTTAAGATCAAGTTCAACCATTAATCCAGCACTGCCACCGATCTCAGCAGAAACTTTGCTGGCATTATCACCTTCCATCCTATTATGTCCTTTTAGGAAAAAACCCTAAAAAAACAACAAAACAACAAAAAACCCCAGACTGATACAGTCAATAAATACATTAAATGAGACATTAATTTGGGCTTTGGACCTTTTTTCCTTTGCACAGGAAGTTTTTGGTTTTGCACCAAAATGTTTCCTACAGCATTTCACTGGCTTAGAAGGGGTAACTGTGCATCAGCTGCTGCCTTTCAGCAGAACCTACTCCCTCTCTGGTGGAAGGCACCGTCCGCAGGGCAAAGTGGCATAACAGCCTGGGAGAACCATCCTTACTTTCTTCTAAACAGTCACATTAAACTGCTAAGAAAGGCTGGTTAAAGTACGAAGAGTCACTTTGCACTGAGGCAGATGCAAAATATCATCTCTCTGCTTGGAGACAAAATTCTGAAAGCTACAACTTCCAAAATGAGATTAGAAGCAATAGTGATTTCTAAAATGATGTCTTACAGATGTCATTAAAACTGGCACAAAAACTCAGTGAGCCTTTTCATTTGCACCAGATATATTTAAGCATAATTTACTGAGATTCACACTGACTGCTGAAACCCACGCAAATCTGAGCACAAGTATCAAGAATGAAAGTATCTTCTGCTAAGAAACAATTGTATTATAGTGAAAAGTATGGCAAAAAATGTTCATACAGAATTACAAAATAAGATATTTGTCAATGACCTAGAGGAGGCAACAGAATGCAGTGTCAGATGGCACCATATTAGGGGACACCAGTTGATATGTGTGAGGGCAGAGCTGCCTCCCAGGGAGAGCTGGACAGGCTGGAGGCATGAGCTGACAGGGACCTTATGAAATTCAGCAAGGACAGAAACAAAGTCCTGTACTTAGGAAGGGAGAAACTCTTTCAATGGCATAGGCTGGGCACTGCCTGGCTGGAAGGGCAGCAAGTTGAGCACGAGTTTAGCAGCGTGTCCCAGCACAGAGATGGAGACATGTATCCAACTATAAACCTGACTTAGCTGAATTTAAAAATATTGAAGTCCAGAAAGGGGCAATAAGCAGATGAGAAAAAATCTGAAAAATTAAACACTACTATGCACAGTAAGGCTTGAAAATTAAGAGCAGAACATAATATTGTCCATAGGCAATGGGAAATACTGAATCACAAAAACAGCAATGGAAGCCGAAGATTTTGAGAATTTTTACCATAGAAATAAAAAGAACTATACACAGAATTTTACCAGTTCAAAAGAAATAACTTTAAGAAGGGAAAGCATGTAACTTCAGTACTCGTATCACTGGGGACACCTGGAATATATAAGAAGCTTATTAGCTATTTCATCTTACCAGAAGAAAACAAGTGAAAAAATAAATGTAAAAAAGTAGAAATGAGAGAGAGAACTCCAGTATTTAGGCAACTAAAAACCAACATGGTCATGCTTACATAAGTTACAGTATGATGAAGTGACAACGAGAGCTAATGGGAATGAAACAATTTTTGCACTTGAGGAAAGCTTTGATACACTGCCACATTAAAGGTAATATGTGCTAAGTTTTGATGTAAGTGTCATGCTTGCAGTAAAATAGAAAGGAAAAAATCTGAGAGAGTCAGCAGTCAGTTAATTCAGGCTATCTCTGGAAAAAGACTGCTGAGAAACAAATCAACAGACAAGTAAAGCATGAAGTTAACTAGAAAGATTCCTAATTCTGTCCTTGCTGCAAAGCAATCACTCAGTCAAAACAAAATTTCTCCATTTACTAAAATCAGTCACTACTGTACTTCATTAATCATAATAGCTTAAAAAACCAAAAAATCCCAACAAAACCAACACACTAATAATGTAAAAGAATCTAAGATTCTTAAATATTGTTCAAACTTCACCAGTTGCCATAAAATGCCCGCATGATCTTTAGTAAACGTATTGCTCTGAATTCTTTATATTCACATCCCAAAGGCTTCTGTATTGACAGGTCCCTCCAAGAGACTGCAATACTGCTTAAACACTTTCCTGTTCTCAGCTAAATTAGCTACTAAACCAAATTTATGTAGCTAAATGGTACTTCCATATATTTGAGGCCTCCTGAGTAATTGCATTGAATGCTATCAGAGATGAAAACATGTAATCTTGGTATTCAGTGTCTCTTGACAACATAGCATACCTGATTGAAATACCATACCTTATTAAAAGTTACTGATTTGCTGCAGCTTAGCAAAAACGTTTTGATAAACTTGCCAACACTCTTTGAGATACCAAAAGATGAAAAAAAAAACCCTCAGAAGAAAACGGTAAGATCACCTACAGCAGAACACGTTTGACAGGTAGGTCAGTGCTTTTCTCCTGCCCTCTGACTAGAAAACATTGGCTCTTTCTTGTAGATGTCTGTCCTCTTCCATACTTGGGCAACTCCAGAAACTATTTTAATCTAATGGTCTGAACCACGCAGAGAAAAGAACCTGAGTGATATGCAGATACATGGAAACTGAGATAAGCAAGAAAATGCCACCTGGATTTTTAAGTACTTTTACACAGCAGTGTAAAAAACCTTAAGGCACAGAGCAATGTGAGACGGTTTTAAAGCAAGTAGTCCTTTGCAGTATAATAGGATACATATGTGGTATCACAGCATCTTCCCAAAAGCTGTGCTTCAAAAAACACGAGCTATGCCTAGTCAAGGGGATCATACAGGATTAACCAAAAGAAACGTAATGGCCTGTGGATACAAAGAGTGTGATTGATTACTTCTAGCTTTAAGCTCTGGGAAGCTCTGTCTCAGATCACTTATGTCAGCTTTTTTAGTATATTGTGCAACTAGTCCAAAACTAGAAGAAATAATTTCCCCAAACCTTTACACAGCACAAAACAGATTTATTCTCTATATAGTTGAGCTTGATTTTTTTTTTATTTAATTACTCCAACTCTTAAAGGAAGTACACCTTACAATTCAAATAAACAATTAAAGATGCAGTTTGGCAGCTCTTGGAGCTAACTAATTAGTGACATCTTAAGCAAATAAATTATATAGTAAAATAAACAAGCTGATATGTAGTTACTAATGTAAAGACTGATTTATCTGAAATGTAAATGAAATCTTTAACAGCAATTCTTATGCAGTGAAGTAAACCTGACTGCCACCTGTTGTTGATCAAAGGTCAGTTCAGTATCAAGAGTTTAATGAATAATTTATTTTACCACTGCAAATCATGAGGGCAGCCAACATCATGGCCATTCAAAAGTATTAACTCTGGTTTTTTTCATTAATATGTTTTTTCTGATATCTGAAGGGAAAGGATTTTAGAAATACAGAAATTAACTTTATATATTTGATTATGATCATTATTTCATCTGCCAGCAGTCTTTTACAGCAACCATATAGTTGCTAAAGATCTAATACTATTGTCTGTTATGATTACATTTGTAATCCTGTTAATTTAATCTTCTTACACTTCCAGTTTTTTCTTTACAAATTAATTACATTATTACTGCTGTATGCTTTTCATTTGAATCATAGTGTTTCCATGACAGATGTTTTCTTCTTTCCAAATGAGGTTAAATATTTCTGGTTTCAAAATAACAACAAAGAATTATGAATTTGCCTCCTCATTCTATGACCTCATCTGATAATTCTTCTCTCATCCCTTGTTTTTGTAACCTCATCTTTTATTCTTTAAATAAATTCACAATGCCTCAAAATATGGTTCATTTTCATTTTCTTTCTTTTACTTCTTTTCCTTTCCTACATTTTGAAACACCATATATCTTCCTGATGTCATAGCTAACTGTAGCTTCTGCCACAAAATCCACATAGTACATTTAGTGCAGTGATGTAGCTATGCTCAACCACTCATTCCTCATTAGATCACCCACCTCTGCCTGTAGGCAATTCAAGACAAATCCTAAATATTGTAATGAGAGAAAAAAGTTCCTCGCATGCTCTCTGTGAGCACGCTAAAGAAATTTATAGATTTTTAAATGAGAGAAAAAAACAAACAACCACTTGTCCTGAGTATTTTGCCCTTCTTCACCTTTGAGGCAGCACATACAGCTTCTTTTCCTATAATTTCAGGATAAAGGGACATTCTTCTACATCCTTTACATCAGCTTAAAAAAAGAGTTCCTTAGAAATCTAAGACAAGGAAGGAAAAAAGATTGCTAAAGACTGCCTGTCCTTCCCTAGGCAGAACTGTCGGACTATCAATAATTTATTATTAATTAAGCAGTGGATGTGCCTATGAAAAGAAAACAGCATGCATACAGAGAAGATTCAGAGGGATTAGCCAGAACTGATCCGGTTTTCATTATTTTTTCATTATTTACAAAGGCTTATAAAGCCTGATGAAGTTTCTCCCATCCATCCCTATTTCCTAGGCTCAACTACACTCCTGACTTCTATCTCCTCTCTCGGGCAGCACAGGGGGATGAGGAATAGGGGTTAAGGTCACCCCATAACACTTTGTATCTGCGGCTCCTGCTCCAGCATGGGGTTCCTCCCATGGGATCCAGTCCTTCACGAACTGCTCCAACATGGCTCCTTCCCATGGGCTGCAGTTCTACAAGAACGGCTTCAGCGTGGGTGCTTTCCACAGGGTGCAATCTTCAGGAATGGAGTTCTCCAGCGTGAATCCCCTGCAGGGTCACAGGTCCTGCCAGAAGACCTACTCCAGCATGGTCTTCTCTCCATGGGCTCTCTCTGGCCTGCAGCCTCCGTCAGAACTTGTGCATCTGCTGTGGCATGGGCTCCTCCACTGGCTGCAGGGTCGATATCTGCTCCATAGTGGTTCCCCACAGGCTGAAGGAGGACAACTTGCTTCCCTCTGGTCTTCTCCACAAGCATCAAGGAATCTCTGCTCTGGCACCTGGACCACCTCCTCCCCCTCCTTCTTCACTGATCTTGAGGTCTGCAGAGTTGTTCCTCTCTTTTTCTTTTTTTCCCCTCACTCCTGTCTTACAGCTGTCACAAGTTTTGTTTACCCTTTCTTATAGCTGCTATTACAGAGGCCCCACCACATCACTGATGGGATCAACTTTGAGCAGCAGCAGGTCCACCATGGAATGTCTGGAACTAGCCCTGTGAGACCTGCTCAGAGAAGCCGCCCCTGCAGCTACCCCACTACCAAATCTCTGTCCTGTAAATCCAGTCTTACTTCCTTCGGATTACAAGTTATTTGAGAAACTGTGTATCAGATGTCTATATATCATTTTCTAATGCTGCAGACAAAATAAACATTGTTATATAATTTATAGCAGCAGAGGGAGGGCTTCAGAGATCATAAGTAATTCCTCATAAATAAAGATGTAGAGATAAAACAATTCCTGGGACCAAAGCTGAAGAACTGCTCTCCTTCCTGTACTCTTTTGCACTATTAAGAAATGTAGCGATACTGTGAGCTAAGTTCAGTATTTAACAAGCATTGTATTTTTAACAGATGTTTTCTCTCCTCAGAATAAAATAATGTCAGCTAAATGTGATCAACAACAGGGAACAGAATAATAGATACCTGAGCCCCTAGTCAGCCAAAACAAAGGTAGAAACATTTGGAGGAAAGAGAAATGGAGATAAGCTTTGGCTGTAGTTATCTGAACTAAGTCAAAAGGGAGTAGAGTGAGTACAACTCTGATGGATAAAGTAGAATAAAACTCAAGCATATGAGTTTATTAGCTATCATAATAAAAAGAGGCATAACAGGGTTTTTCTTGTACCTGATTACAGATGCTAGAGACAACAGGAGTAAATTCATTCTAAGAATATACCGATTCTGCTTTTCAAATTTCGACTTTTAAACTAATGCTATGATAATGACTTTCATTCTAACTACAGTTTCAGTGATAACTATTTATATCAAAGTTAAAGTAGTCACTTAACTGTACAGACTGATGTAAAATAGTGATTTTAATATATCTATTTCTTATTAAAGAGGCACTCAAGCACTTTCCCTTAATCTATCCTGTGTTAATCAAAAGAAAGAAAATAAAAAGAGAATTACATTTATTCAAGATGATGCGAAGTGTATTTGTGCTTAGTCATTAGCTGGTTGATGATTACATCCTAAGATATGGTAATGCAGATTTTCCTAAAAATATTAAAAAAAGCTCTTCCTACTTACTGAAAGTCTCCCCTAATCAGCTGTCAAGTCTATCTATTTATCCCTATGTCATCAACACCAAAATATTCCTTTAATTCATAACCAACATGGTTGTCCCACTGCCATTCATTTAATGACATTAATGGTTTTCATCGTATCTTTTGAAAGCCACAAGTACAGAAAAGACAATATACAATATTTACAGTACCTTATTTTCCTTTCGCAGTTTATATATATCCAGCTTTGCTGCTTTCTACTTTTGCTCCTTTTCAAGAAGAAAGCTGACTATACATGAAGTTCTCAGCTGGAATTGGATCCAAGAGTACTGCTGTCAATAGACTGTGCCACTCTCAAACCAAAATTTTGGCCCAGATCTGTAAGAACTAGTGAACAAGTTTTTTGGATCAAACGTTACACATCCAGTTTGGTAAATAACTAAAGTATTCCAAATCTTGCAGCTTTCACACACAAACACACACCCCCCACAAGAGCAACAGTAGCCAAAGTGGATTTATCAAAAGAGAAAAGGCTCATGCATGACTGTGGCCTCGAACAATGATTCTTCATTAATTTCTCCCCTGCAGTCCTATTCTGAAGAACCCTGGCTGCAGCCACAGTTCTAACTTTTCACTCCTAAAGATCAACAGACCAATTCCTACTGTTTTGCTTTCCAAGCAGAAGTTAAAAAAAAAAATAACTCTCACCGAAGGTACCATTCTTAGAAGACACATTAATTTATTTTACAAAGTCAGCAAAAGCTAAAGAGAAAAAGAGAGGATTACTCCAAAACTAAAACCGGCCAAAGAAATGCTGAACTATGTAAAGGCTCTGTTTGGCAGACAGGAGGAACAAAGAAACAGTGGATCACGGGGGTGTCAGAAATTTAGTGAACATAGAAGAGAACTAAACAGCTAAAAGTGATCAGGAGACTACTTCTTTTATAATCTTTGCCCAAAGCAAAATATGATGTCTTTAAGCCATTTCTAATATATATTGGCCTAACTGCAACCTATTCTTAAAAACCTCAAAGGATGGAGATTGTACAACCTGAAATTTTAAACATTAGATATTTGCTTCTGAAAACAGTATTCTTTGCCACAGCTCCAGCTCATTATTCGTTAGTTTCCCAGCAGACACAAAGAAAAATTCTTTACCCTCCTTCTCACCAAAGGACTTCAGGTATTTGAGAGTTTTTCCCATGTCTCCCTACTGTGTCTCTTTTTTTAGGCCAAATATCAATTCAATTTTTTCTCGAGATTGTGTTTTCTAGATTTCTGATCACCCTTTGTATTTTAAACCGTGGATGCCCAGTACTGGAGATAGTATTCAATGCAGACTAAGTAAAATAGGAATTATTCATGATCTTGCATATGGCAATGCTGGTCCTACATTCCAGTTTATGTTCTTTTTTTCTTCCTCATCAGTAGCTAACATTCAGTTTGCTGTTCTTCTCTCAGGATTTTTCCCTAGTGTTTCTACACAGCTAATCATTCCCTGCCTCATTTTTTGTGAATTCTGGGCACTCAGCAATATATCACATTTCTCAAAAAGAATTTATTAATGTGTCCTGTGATTGCTTCAGCCAGGTTCTAGGTATTTTCGTGTGAAAATGATTCATTTTATATGAGTTAAGGATGGACAAATAAAAACAATAAAATACCTAGTCTATCAATTATCTGTCAGGCCAAAATATCCTTGACATTACAGCTAGAACAGGCAGTCTGAATGCAGCGTGTTTTACCACCTTTACCATGCTCACTGTCATATAGAAGTGCAGGAAATGCCGCACTGCTGTTAACCTTTGCTGCCCTGAGGCCAAGAGCTGGTAAGAACCAACCAAGTCAGAGAATAAGGAATTGAAATTATTTTCTCATCTCTTACAGCTTCAGACAAGCTGTAAAAATCACCTAGAATGCAAGATGTTCACGTACACTTTTTTTCACGTCTCCTTTTGTCTCCTAACTCTTCTAACCTTCAGTTTCCTTCCTCTGCCGCCCTCCCCTCAGTCTCCTCTTCTCCAGGCTGAACAAGCCAAGAGACCTCAGTCGCTCTTTGTCCCTCTTGACCCTTAAACATCTTCAAAGCCCTCATTTCCTTCTTACATTGTGGCACCCAAAGGAGCACAAAGTACTCAAGGTGAGGCTGGACCAGTGCAAAGTGGAGCAGGACTGTCACCTCCCCCAGCTGCCCAGCCGTGCAGTGCACTGTTCACTTCCTTATTTTTTGGGCATTCATCTCATTTTTTCCTTCATAGACAGGGTCTGACTCACAGAGTAGCAAAAACAGTAACACACTTCCATGCATCCCAGTGAAGCTTCTCATTTTTCTGACAGTCAACAAAGAAGGTTACATAAAAACTTCTCTGTAGCTCAAAAAGGTGGGAGAACAGACTTCCAGTGGTAAAGTTTGTTTGTGCTGGTTTTGGCTGGGATAATGTTCATTTTCTCCATAGTAGCTGGTATGGAGCTGTGTTTTGTATCTGTGCAGAAAAGTATTGATAATTCAGGGATGTTTTCATTATCGCTGAGCAGTGCCCACACAGCATCAAGGCCTTTCCTGCTTCTCAGCCCACCCCACCAGAGATGAGGCACAAGGAGCTGGGCGGGGACACAGCTGGAACAGCTGACCTCAACTGACCAAAGGGACATCCCAACACCATATGGCATCATGGTCAGCATGGAAAGCTGAGGGAAGAAGAAGGAATCGGAGGCAACATTCTGAGTGATGGCATTTGCCTTCCCAAGTCACCATTACATGTGATGGAACCTTGCTTTCGTGGGGGTGGCTGAACAGCTGCCTGCCCATGGGAAGTGGTGAACGAACTCCTTGTTTTGCTTTGCTTGCACATGTGGCTTTTACTCTACCTATTAAACTGTGTTTCTCTCAACCCATCCATTTTCTCACTTTTACCTTCCAATTTTCTCCCCCATCTCACCAGGGGAGGAGTGAGTGAGGGGCCGTGTGGGGCTTGGTTGCCAACTGAGGTTAAACCACAACAATGTTAATAACAAGTCAGAAAATATTTCAGAATAGAATAGTTCAGCTGGCAAGGACCTGCAGAGATCATCTAGTTCAACTGCCTGACCAAATCAGGATTGACCAGAAGTTAAAGCATGTTATTAAGGGCATTGTCCAAATGCCGCCAAAACAGTGACAGGTTTGGGGCAAGAAAGAGCTTTCTAAAGCTCCTCTCTAGGAAGCCTGTTCCAGTGTTTGACCGCCTTCTCAGTGAAGAAATGCTTCCTAACGTCCAGTCTGAACCTCCTCTGGTGTACTTTTGAACCATTCCCACACATCCTGTCTCTGGGTAATAGGGAGAAAAGTCCAACATTTCCCTCTTGCCTTCTCAGGAAGCTGTAGAGCATAGTGAGGTCACCCTTTAACATCCTTTTCTCTAAACTGGACAAGCCCCAGAGTCCTCAGCCACTCCTCGCAGGACATGCCCGCCAGCCCTTCTCACCAGCTGTGTTGCTGTCCCCTGGCCACATTCAAGGACCTTCACAATCCTTCTTAAATGGTGGTACACAGTGCTCAAGGTGAGGCCACACCAACACTGAATGCAGTGGGATAATCCCTTCCTTTGCCCAGCTGGTCATGCTGTGCTTGATGCACCCCAGGACACAGTTTGTCCTTTGGGCTGCCAGGGCACGCTCCTGGATCCTGTTGATCCAGGGCACACTGCTGGCTCCTACTGATCTGCTGCCCAAGATCCAGCATCCCCAGATCCCTGTCTAACCATGAGTTAAAGCTGAGTATTACTACAATCCCTTTAAGTATAGAAAAACATCTCTCAGAAGATATATGCTGTTAGAATGAACAGCCCATAAGGCTACTCATATCAACTAGTTTATTAATAAAAAATAAGATATTTAATTTGGCATTTGAAACTGTGTTCCAAGAAAATTATGCATGGTATCTAACTCCTCCCAGCAGAAGGCTAAATGTGGGAATTACAGATCTTAAACACTGGCGCCTGTCTACTGCTTAAGTGAGGGCTCCTCAATTCACCCATTATGGTATTCCTATTGCTGCAAGAGGTTTATAGCACCACACCAAACATTACAAAAGGTCTATTCAATGCAAAGATGTTGAAGGATGTTTTAATTTTAATAATCCCCATAATTTGCTGAAACTAAAAAAGGGCAGGGAAGAAGTTTTGCATGTAGTTCTTTTACTAGCCAAAATCTGACAAGGAAATTGGTCCTTTTCCAAGACAAAATACAAGAGCTGGAGAGATGTCTTTTGGCAGCTACTGGTGCAATACTTCACCAAGTCTCTTCAGGAAAAAAAAATAATCTTTTTGCCAAGAGTACAAGATTTATGGTTTGAATTAAAAGGAAACAAACAAATAAAATTAAAAGAAAAACAAAACAAAACAAAAAAAAACGCCACGTCACAAAAAATATCCCAGCTCATTTTAACTGTCTGGGAAGTTTCGGTAGTATCTCTTCGGTGACCCTGGCGGGGGAAAAATGAAGGGTCAATCATGAGATCTACAGATTACTACTACAAGCATGCAGACTCCTCTCTGCAGTATATGTCATTATCATGATGTCCACTAGAAACTACCACTACTGGTCACTAGTGGACTTCTGTGTAAGAGGAAAACAAAGTAGCAAAACTAGATTACCAAATGCTTACTTTCAGTTTACCTCTCAAAATCTTCACTGTGACAGAAGAATATATTATCAACACTGAAATACAAAAGTTCAGAAACCATAAGCTTCAGTTTTCACCTGATGCATTTAATGTTTCTCTTTAGAAAGCTCTTTCTTGCCTCAAATCCACATAAAAGCAACCATTTATCTCAAACTATTTGGAATGGATACACCGAGAGGCACCTTAGTCCACTCTAACTAAAGTTACAACATTTTTGCAGGTCACATTAGTCACAAGCTTGCATTTCCTCCAGTGCTGGGAGCTCCTGAATCCCAACCAGCACACTGGTTCCGACAACAACCCCTCTGGCTTCGAGATACGCCAAACACAGATGATTGTTCTCCAGGGTTTTGGAGAGGAATGCCCAGGTATTTGCTAGCTATAATGAAGACTAGGTCCCTGGCTGCCAAATGAGCTTCAAATGCATGATCTCTAACTTTTTTTTCTAGGATATTTTTTAGGGAGAGGGTATCACAACAGGTAAGACTCTCCTAGCTATTGGCTTTGGCACATCTCTAGGATTCTAAAGGATGGCTACTAGAACAAGTGAAAATAATTCTCGTCAAGGATAATATAGACATTACAGAATTTTGCAACCAGAAGCAGCATTTTGGGTAATATGGGAAACTGATTACAACTGGCTAAGATTATAGGTCAAGCTAATGGATTTGGGGTACAATCTCCTGAAGTGGGTCACATTCACCTGGTGAAATAGCTTCAAAGGACTCTGCCAAGACTATCTCTTAAAAAAAGTGCAAAACTCCACACTGAGAGCTGAGACCAGGATACCCCATTTGTAGAGATGCCATAGTCTTTAGCAAGCCAGAATACCAGCCAACACACAGGCAAGTGCCAAATCTTGACACACCTAATTTAAAAGCTGAGACTATTACTTAGTGTGCATAAGGGACTGTTCATGCATCTCTTTCTTGGCACATTATTCTAAATCGAAATTCAACAGTTTAAGAATCTTTGGAAAGCATCACCTTTTCCAGGTTCTAGGTACTAGAATCTTCTCTTTGGACAACAGCATGCATGTCCAAATCACTAACCTGTAAGAGCCGGCAACTTCAATAAAGTCAGACTTAACTACAGGTTTTGTGAGAAGGACACAAACAATAAACAGGTCACCCTGCTTGCCTTTGCACCCTGAGGAAGTAAATATGTGTGCTGCATAGGAGAATCTTAAAGATTTAGAAACAGCCCATTAGATGGAAACAGGAAAAACCTTGTACAGCTTCATGGTAACAAAAACATAGCATATCAACACTAGAGATCGGGAAATTACTGTTGCAGGATAACTGAAATGACTCCAAGATTTTTTTCACTCTCAATATCCATCATCCCTCTGTTGAGAGAGACAATGTCATAGCAGCATAAGAAAAAAAAATTAGAACAGCATTTAACAACTAAAGAATGTAACAACAGGTGAAGAATTTTTCAAAATCTTTATAATCAGAATGCTACAGTTTGTATTACAAACTTTTCAAGACACCAGTCCAACCAAAAGCTAAATGTAAAATAAATAAAAAGCAAGCATCAGACAACTAAAACATATGTAAATTGACCTTTAGAAATACTTTGAAATTCCAAATGCATCATGAACTGATAAAACTACATCTGCAATTACCTAAACACATGAAAAGAATATTCCTAAAAGAAGATAAATGCAGCATTCTTGGGTTTATTTTGCCTGAGAGAAGAAATCAAAATATGATCAATGAGAAGTCTTGATCAGCCTTAGCTAGGAGCTTGGAGCAACCACACACAAGTCAGATGTTGAAATACATTTTTAAAGCCCTGGAAAAACATAAAAATAATATCACCAAGCTGCGTAGAGAAGACTAAACAAACATTTTTCCTCCATTTGTCCTAACTTGCAATTTCTCCTATCTGCTAACAAAATGAATTTTGTTAGTTGGTCACTTTGTACACAACACTAAAGTGTAACACTTTTCCTTGTTTAAAGATTTTTGTAATTTATTATTTATTTTACCAGGTAAGTAATGAAACTGAGGCTCAATTTATTCTTATGATCTTTCCTATAGGTCTGCTGGGAGGCACAGTCAGAAACTCAGAAGTGAAGTCAGGAAGGATGTCATTGCTCTTGGGTAGTCAACATTCATCACAGCAGGCAGCCTTTATTGTCCACTGTGCTATAATAGTCTCCCAGTAGGGAAGGCAGCATGTTGTACCATGATGATGTGCAAGATAATGTCTAAAAACTCAAAACTGTTTGAGAGTCAGTCAGGAGTGAGTGTTTACAATGGCAGTAGAAGGAAAGAAAGGCACAGTGACCTGGTTCTCTTTTTAGTGGTGAACACTGGTAAATATTTTTTCGTTCTGTATCATGTTTAGGGAATGAAAATAAATGTCTTTCTATTATGCAGTTTTTATTTGTTCATGACTTGTTTACCTCTCTTTTGCAGTTCTCTCCTTAACTCTGCCATTTATGACATCTTGTTCTCCAAAAACAGAAACTGAATATAACCAGGAAATACTCAGGTCTTTAATACTGCAAACTGTTTCCTAGTTCCTTATATGATAGGCAGATCAATCATCGCTGTCTCTGAATTTCTATTTTACTTACTTAAAATGGCTGGAGAAGTTGAAGTCACAGAATCAAAAAATGGTTTGGGTTGGAAAGGACTTTAAAGACTATCTAGTTCCAACCCCCAAGCCCTGGGCAGGACACTTTCCACTAGACCAGTTTGCTCAGAGCTCTATCCAGCCTGGCCTTGAACACTTCCAACAACAGAGCCCTCCCAATTTCCCTGGACAATTTGTTCTAATGCCTCGCTGCCATCACAGTAAAAAATGTCTTCCTAATAACTAATCTGAAACTACTCTCTTTCAGTTTAAAGCCAATAAAGTCAGTCAGTCATTAGAATTAGCTGAGAAAAAGAGACAACAAAAAGATTTACAGCCAATAATTTTTTACAGAAAAATGGGCCATTCATATTCAAAACCTTTCCATGAATATTGGGCAGCAGTAGAGCACATTAAGCCAAATTGCAACTGCAAATTTTCCATCAGACACTAGTTAAGTGCCCTGCACGTGCATATATGTGCACACACGTGCATGTAGGTGAAAAAGGCAGCAGTGTTGCAAGATGGCTGTTCTCCTATTTGTCAAAAAATCTCTCTCAGATTACCTTGATTTTGAAACTCAGTTTACAGATTTGCTCCTAATTAAGTAGTTCTACTCACTTCAATGAACTCACCTGTTACTTAGTGTGACTTAAAATAGCTGCAGTTGGCATTCTACCACACAGTAAGGACAGATCCAGTAAAGGACTAGAACACCTGAAGGCAAGATCCAAAATACCTTCTCTCATGTTCACATCCAGAAGTGCCAGTCATCTTTTCTAGTGGTGCTAGGCTACACTGTTGTCAGGGACGAGAGATGCATGAAGCGCAGACAGCAAGTAGGTGAGAGACAGATGCTTCAGTCTCCTACAGAGCTACTCAATTATGCTTTATGGAGTATCTGCCCACTAATTGCAAGAAGCAATATGCCAGGACATGATGTGCTGTGTGCCACCTTCACAGTGGTGAAGTGCTCTCCAATATCAGGGCGTAGTCTCCGAGAAGATGCAGGAGTCCAGTATTTGTAAAGAAATACAGCAGCTCCTACAAGACTTTGGGAGACTTCACAAATCAAAGAATACGAAATCAATTAGAAGCTCTTCAGAGAAAGATGTTGCCTAGGCATCAGCTGTTTGGTCAGCTTCAGGTATACTTTTGGTTTAAAAAAAGAAGCAAGAGTAAATTAACTACTTCTCTATTGGTGGGCATTGGCTGCAGCCACCACTTCTGCTTAATGCACACTGTCTTGCTTCTTGTTTCTGGATTTGATGGTTTTAATTCATGGGGTAAAAAGGTCATGTAAAAGGAAAATGAGTTGCTACAGAGCAGTAGTTACATCCACAGTCCTCATTACACTCTCACTCTGCAGCTGGAATACATGGATCAAGTGCTGATACCCTGAACGGCCGTGCAATATGAAAAGCCCGCCAGGTACCCAATTTCCCATACAAAATGCTACAGGAATACGATCCCCCACTGCAGAACTGCAGGACTGTTGACACAAGAAGAGATAGGATTGACAGGACATTAACCAAGTTTAGGAAAATGCAAGAAGACGTAGCCTGCGAATTCTGGTCCTGTTTTCTTGGTAAAATTGCGACAGTATCACCCAACCTGACACCTTTTTGGTCAGCCTAATCTAAAACAAAAAAAAAATTAAAANAGAGGTCTCTGATATTCCCACTAGTAAATTCTGTTTGGTGCTTTCTGTGTGAGAAATGGAAGATACAAGCCACTGGATTTAAAAATATTACTGCTCTGGCATGTAAAATATTAATAATTTTAATTCCTTTCAAGTACCTTATTAGAAAACAAACCTACATGGTGCTGCTTCAGTCTTGAAGATGTTTTGCTTTCATGCAATCATACTATAGTCATATTGCCTCTCAAGACAGTTTCTACTGAGAAACCCAATTAACACTTAGTACTTATAAGAGATAGAATTTAAGAGTTTGGTGTTCATCTTTTCTTTGCCAGCTAAATGACAAACACAATTTATTTTGCATAATAAAAACAAGAACAGAAAAGTAATAGAAAGAGACAAGAGGTCCAGCAGGGGAACCTTTAAATACAGCTTGTTATTAATCAATTTATTTCACACAGTGGTTTCTAAGCAGCACAAGTGCATGTGTACTGTGTGCCCATAAAAATAATGGGAGTGAAAAACTGGAAGCTCTAATTCTTAAGGATGCCGATCACTGAGGATTAAAAGCATTGCATAAGAACATGAAAACAGCACTAGGTCCTCAGCTATGGAATAATGCAGTTATTTGAGAAATCTGTGCCAGAAAGATCTGCCTTCCATTTTTATTTGTGCAATTTAGGTAATGGGGAAAATGTATTATGCTTTTCTAAAGCTACAGTGATGAAGCACATCCACAACGAACAAGGTCAACAACTGTATCTGTTTACAAACAGTCAGATTACGAATCTGCTAATTTGTGACCCTGAAAGCTCCTTACTAGGTCAGATTAACATGGAGTTTCTGTTTATCATCCTGACATAGCTGAAGAACCTCATGCCCAAAGAATACAAATGGCTCCCTGTTTCTGACACTGCAAACTTCATTAGGAGCTCACTGCTCATTTCCATAATTTACAGTAGAATGTCCACAATATTGCCAAACAAGCTATATAGGAATCACAACTCATCTATCTGGGTGTATCAACTGCAGTCTCATCTGCTGGCAAAACAGATTTCCAAAGGTTGAAAAAATAGTTATTATATTTTATCAATACCTTAGACCTCCAGCATATGTATGTATTCAAACCTGTATTAAAAACACTTTGGCCAGCAATGAATGAATCCCCACATTTAAATGCTTAAATTTAGTGGGGCACATACCCCTCTCATGGGTGTTTATGGCGATTTTCATTTTAAGTGGCTCAGGACTAAGTATATATAGCAAATTGCAGTGAGACAAGCAGATTGCTGGATTGCCCTGTCTGTCACCCTACAGCAGCATATTAAAATGGGCCTGCCCTTTTGGGAAGCAGAACTACTGTTTGGAAGCATATTCGCCTCCATCAGGAACTGCGTTTTGCAGTGAATGTTGTTTTTCACAGCTCTATATATATGGTTTATAGAACTGACATCCTTCCTTCCACTGAGACAAAATTAAGGGGGCAGAAGATGATAGAAATGAACACTTAGTGTTATACATAAACAGAACTTGAGAAAAATGGTAGTTTACATATTTTGGCTTTTAATACACTGAATATTAATTGCTTTAAGCCCTCAGTCTACTCCTGGGTTAGAGAATGCAAACCAGATTTTTCAAGTCATGCTGGTTTATGAACACACAAACACACATAGGAGAGAAAATAGAAATATCGGTACATACGTTTAGGAAGAGTAACTACAGGTGAACAAAGTGGCCCAGATGGCCAGTGGTGGTACCTGCATGCAGTCTGCAACCATGGTGGCAGAAGCACACTCTGGGTCCACACCTTCTCCCAGAGGCTCCTGCTAGCACAGGCATCCCTGACAGAAAATACAGCCTCCCAACAGGGGGTGGGCAAACTCTGGAAAACAGACTGTACAGCCAGGGCACACTGTATCATCATCCAGGACACTGTGAGGAAAGAGGGCAAGTAACTCACCGAGTCTACAGAGTATCAGATTTTATCTTTGATTAGGCTTATCTTTATAACTATTATATTTTTATTCACTGTTATATGTCTGTGACATCACTACTGTATTTTCCAGTATCCATACATAGGTAAAGGCTAGAAGAGATCATTCTTTCTGCAAAAGTAGTCTTACCTTTTCTTTTTTTTCCCTGAATAGTTTAAAAGGAAAATAAAAACTAAAATGAAAAACTGTAACTCATGGAAGTGTCTCCAAGATGCTGCTGAGAAACTTCTCTTTTTGCCTTATCTCAACCCCACATTTTTTCCCTAGTTTTTGTCCCCATATGTAAGGATGCTGCTAGGGATTTCTTTTTTGTTAATTAGAAAAAAGATCTAATCTAGCAATAGCAGAAGAAACTATTACTTCCAAGAATACATCACACTGACCCTCTCTTATATGACAGGAATTTTAAAGCCTGTAAAAAATTGCTCACAAAAGTTTGACTCTAAATTACCAACTTTCAATTGCATATGGAAGAGTGACACGATACTTTATCTGACAGCTAAACCGCAATTTTAAAAAAACACTTAAACCTTCCCATTCAAATTAAACTATTATTTCCAAGTAGTATGTGCAGTAACACCTAAAGATTTTGCAAGAAATCTAGGTCAAAGCAATTTTATTTAGACTTCATGGAAGAAGAAAAAGTTAAGAAACTAAAAGAATCCACATAAAAATAAACATGTTTGAGAGAGAGACAAAGTCATGTACACACTCTAGACATTTTATAACAAATAGGACACAAAACACTCTAAAACTGTATGTACATATCTAAATATACTAAAAAACATTTCCAAAGGAGTCACTCTATTTAACATACCACTGGTCAAATCAGTCCCATTCCAAAACAAAAAGCTTCAAAACAAGCTGCACAAGAAGAACAAAAAGTTTGGATTAATACCTTCTCCAAATGGAGTTTTCAACTTAATGAATAACAAGTAGCATGAAATCTTATAGCAAAAATTATACACACTCAATTCTGAACAGAAGAAGCCGCACAGAGATGAATAGAACACTTTAGGTTGCACTAACCACCCTAAATACATGCTCCTTCTAAAACAGTCTTTATCCTAAACACTTGGGAGGACATTGTACCATGAATGACTCAAGACACTAACACCAGATCATTCATTTAAAAACAGACTACAGGAAATGGGGTATGACAAGGTCAGAGCTGTATCAAAAATCCCCTATCAAACTTCCTAACAGAAGCCTGTAAAATAAATTCAGTGTTTATCCTGTACATAGAAATTTGCTTCACCTAAAGAGAAAAAGCAGACCGATTTCATGGCAGGTAGTTTCTTGACTCATAAAACTGATGTCATAAAGACACTTTTAAGAAGAATTAAAATATAAAGCCAATTAAAATTCACCCCTTCAGTAATGAAACGACACACAGGTTTACTTTTTCAACTGAGAGATAATGTAGAAAATATATGAATCACACTGAAAGCAAATAATTGAGTAAGAACTACAGCACTTTCAAAAGTAACAGGCATAAGATTCATATTTAGGCACTCAGGAAATTTAACATCACGACTAGAGAAATTTAAAAGAAGGCTGTATTAATTCCAAAAGGATCAATGTAAAATGTCTCACTGGAAAATTTCTCAGCCTGTTAGAATGCTTCTAACATCTACCAATTTTGTGACCAAACACCAAAGAATGATTCTGCTTTTAATTTTCCTATAAGAGGTACACAAACAAAAAAGAAGATGAAGAGATAGAATTGAGTTACCCACCCTGACATTTACAAAACATGAAAACAAAAATCATAGTTTTCGAGCTTAACCTGAAAAATAAAGACATGGTATTTGTGATGACTTTTAAGAAAATAGGTAATATGTCAAGTAGTTACTTGTCATCTATGGAATGAAAGACGCACCTTCATGGGGGAATTTAAGAGCAGAGGTCTAATTTAGCTATTAGGTAGCTAATGCAGAATAAAAAGATGGAGCCTGGAGAGACTGTGTACACTGTGCTCTGGAATGAAACTTTCTGTCTGATCTGATTTCAACAGTCGTCAACACGCACAGCTCTTCCCGGCTTCAGTAAAGGCCGAAGTATTTTTGAACTTCCAAAAACCAGTAGGAATTTAGCACAATGATGGAATTCAATTCCATTTAGGAATAGCTAAGACCAAGAATCTGGAACTGCAAAAAAGTTATCAGCACAGACTCTATACTGCTTTGACCTTAGCAATGACACAGAGTAGCCAACAACATGAACCTTTTATTGTGATATTTCTTTTGTTTTCTGGCCAATTACATGTAGAGGCATAAGACAGAAGCCAGAAGCACCACACATACTCCTTAGTCATTCTGTTCTGCCCTTATCACTAGGAATGCTATCATTACTAGAGTTTTCTTATTTCAAAGATAATTTATGCCATTACACTTAAATTCTCCTGAAACCCTAGTTTCTATCTGTTGATGCTGTAATTCCACTAAAAAATCCAAAAGAGAAATGTTCTACTTATTTCATTTTTTCAGAAAAGCTTGAAACTACAGACTGTTACTACTGCTTTCTGAACTTCACTATACTTTACCAATCATGTTTTCTGAGAACAAATCCTTTAAAACTACTTCAGACTGAAAACAACATGGAAACAGAGAAGGGACCGAAATAAACTTTGATGGTTTCAGAGGCATTTGCACTATAAAATTAAAGTGTAAGAAGTGCTGAATGACAGAAAATGGTAATTGAAAAGCCAGATCTCAGAGAGAGAAACCTCACGGGAAAACATCATGAAAATGGCAAGTACTTCAATGTTAAGATGGATTTGCAATTGTCTATTTGTGAGTGTTGATAATACCTGAAAATCAATACAAAAGAAGTGAAACATATGGTGCCTGTATTCAAGTCTCCATTTGCAGAGTTTTATGGTTTATAAGTGCTCACATGGGACATTTCAACAACAGTATAGAAGAAGAAAATCGGACCTAATTATGCCTTTGTTAAGAAAGTCAACTATACAGTTAATCTTTTTCTAATTAAAACTTAGAATTGGTTTTAACATTTTTCTCACTTTTTTCCTAATAAACATGTATTTAGTTGCTTATTAATGTTCTAGCTTTTTTTTAACAAGTCATTAAAAATATTAAAACCACCAAAAAGATCAAGTAATTGCTTCTTCTTTATTATTAAACTCTTATTCACAACGATATCAATAATAAAAGTGTTACTTGCTCAAGTGCTACTAAAATGACATTGGACATTAAATCCACTGTACAGAAGTCTAATTTTTAGGATTACAAGAGAACTGAAATCAGGATTGAAGAAAGACACCACATATTTCCTATAGAATGCTTTGACAGATCACTGAAAACAATGTCAGAAACCTGGTTGCTTTAGGGGGCTGTTCTCAGCTGAACTCCCTATATCTCACTAAGGGAGGAGGAATGGAGTTATGTACTCTTGCAGTCCCAGGTGGAAGTCCAAAGGAGAGCCTACACGTGCGTCATCCTCAAGCTTAGCACTGTTCTTTTTTTAGCCAGAAGGGGCTTATCTTATTACCCTTCTTAGCTGTGATGTCCACATAGAATCAGAGAACAGCGTCAGCCGAAAAAGTACAGGCAGCACACAGGAAACACGCAGTTCAGACACTCTTATATCTTTCAGATGCCTAACTGGACTCTGTTGTTGGTTCAGCTTTGTGCATCTCATTAATGGAAAGTCATACTGCTTCCCTTCTCTTAATTCAGGTAAAATTTATACACTGTAATAAGTAAGCCCATGCCTGTGAGTTTTAAAAACTCATATGGCTTTGTTGAACTACAGTGAAAGTCACTATTTTTCCTGTCTGGCATGATGCACATGCTAGTTTTTCACAAGCATCTGATGAATAATTTAAGCTTTCTGTATTTGTGCACAAATTTCCTCTGTTTTGTTTCAGGTATCACACCATGACTATTACATGCAATTTCCACATAATTTCAGACTGTCTGCATTAGGCACTTTTTCCAGCAGTATTCAACTGTGGCACCTGCAAAGGGATTTGGGACATAAGAGGAGCAAGACTGACAGAGTCCATTCTTACCAAAATTACTTCACCACGATCCCAGCAGAATATACGAGGGCACAAATTACATTTTGCTCACTGCAAATGCAGGCACATAATGGGGATGCTTGAGAACAACAGAGCCCTCTGACAGAAACCAAATGCTACCACATAATTGAAATAAAATTTCAACACTTGTCAGAGGTTATTTATCTAATGTTGGTGCAGGCTTACAAATTCTCCATTCATGTAGAAAATTCACTACTACAGCCTCATAAGTAAGAGATGCAGCTGCCTGCACCAAAATAATTACAACAGCTTCTGAGTCACAGACTAAAATCTGGCCCATGCTGATACATTATACAGAGCATCTATAAAAGTGACTATGCTGATAGCATTAAGTAAGAACTATGACCATGGAAAGGGAAATGCCATTACCAAGTCCACAGTACTAAATTTGCCCTTCGTACAACAGAGGGATGTGAAAAAATGAACACCCTTTAAAAGATAATGAGGAATTCAACAACAAAAGATTCAACTGTCTACTCGTTATTTTTATTCAGGTCACCCAGTATAAAAGCCAGTATGAACCAAAACATTTGAACTATGAACTGCAATGTTTCAAGGTCATTCCATTCCAAACATAAACAGCATTTTAGCAGGAATTAAATAAATTGGAAGAGAATGAAGGGAGGTTTTGCTCTGTTCCTGTAATCTGTTTGTTTTACTGGCAAGCACAGTACAGCCACTTGCAATTTTTGAAACAAAAGAGTAAGACAAAATACTATTGCATAAAAAACCCCAAACTTATGCAGGTTACTTTTCTCCCCACATCTGGCCAGACACCCTGGGGAAAAAAAAAAAAAAAAAAAGAGGCATTTGTTCCTATCTATTCTGCAATTAAAATAGTCAGGGATTTTTATGACAGAATCAGTTCTCTCTTCCAGTGTCCTCTGACCACTTCACCAACAGCAATGTGTTTGTACCTATTCTGTCCATTGGGGTGAACAGCATTTATGTACCACTCACATGTAAAACATATAAAATCAGTAGTGCTGTGCCAGAAAACGCTTTATGTGGTTTTTAAAATTGAATTTTAAAAAAAATTACAAATTCATACTCTCAGTAGCATGCATGTCCAGTCCATGGCAGCTTAGTTCCACATTACCAATTAGCCAGAAGGTAGAGGACAAAAAATACACATGGACACAGTTTTATTAAATATATAAATGTAAACATGTAATGCTTGCTTCCCTATTGATGAACAGAAGGTAGGAATAGTCTCACACATGGCTCAAAGCTGTTAGCAGTACACTATCTGACCCTTAACTAACACATGGGAAGAACCTATCTTTCACCACCTGTTGATCTGTAGAGATGTTTAAGGGAAAATTATCCAGCATCTTCCATATGTTAAAATAAAATTAGTCCAAATCTGTCTCAGATAGCCCTGTTCTAGACTCTAGAGCCTGCTGAAGTAGCTCTTTAAGGGAAGGGTTAAACTTCTTTGTTTCAAGGAACAAGTATTGTTGTTCTGTAAAGTTTTATTGGGTTTAGATCATAAATTCACAGCAAAAACTTCCAACTTTAGCATCTGTTTGTATGAAAGACCAGAACTGGAACTTCCAAATATAGATAACATGCAGGGAGGAAAAAAAAGTACAAGCTTAGGCATGAATTTCGATGCAGCAGTACTCTGAAAGAGACTAAGCCATGGTTTCTGTAATCCCCTGTCTCAAGCTCTGTCAGCTAACACCTTAACTTAAAGTTGAAATTAAATGTTGTTCCTGTAGTTCATCTTTAAGCAACCACACTNACCATACTGTTTGTGCCCCAGGGGGCTGGGTTGTACAACTGGGTTTTGAGGGCTGAAACCAATTTTCCTTTGTATCAGTGTATCCATTGTAATCTTTTATTAAATTGTAGTTCTGACTTCTAAACTCTTTTGAGTTGGATTCATTTCTCCTGCCGGTTTACCTTTAAACCAGCACACACACTCAAGACATGCTTTATGTGACAGCCGACAGACTGCAACAATTACAAAGCATTCCTCTAGTGGTGTCACAGAATTAGTAAAGATTCAAGAAAACCAAAGTATGCACAGGCAGGCTAGATGATTTGAGGGTGGTGGGGAGAAGTTTTGAGCCAGATGGTCACCTCGGATCCATTGCTGGGATTCATAACTAGGAGTCATGCACTCTCACAAATACTTTAACTCATTATTACATTCTATAAATGCAAAAGCTCATTTCCACTGTCAAACTTTTTCTTCATACAAATTGATGCATACAAGTATGTTCTCTTCACCACCAAGATCCTAGCTGAGACAAGTAACACAGAAGATTACAGTTTTAAAGAAAGAACAAACTTTCCCTAAATGTCAAATGCTAAGGAATGATCAATACAATATGACAGTAATCTTATCTTAGCTGTAATGATTTGCCAGCCAAATGACAAAAAATTTCCTGTGTTCCTCCTAACTTGCTCTTGCGCAAATCAATAGATGTGTGTTTGGAGAAAGCATTTTAGAGGGTTATAGTTTAAAGTCCTCCAGAAATAACGTTGCATTTCACAGCCACGATCAAGAAGTAGAGCTTTGGTTAACAATGAGCCAAGAACAGACCGGAAGATGTAATAAGACTGTCATTCAAGTTAGTTACATGTATCTTAAGCACAACACATTTACAGGCCTCAGATGTCCTGCAGCTCAGGCTTGCTCATAATCCTTAATTTATCACAATTCAATTTTTATTAAATGGAATAGGAATCTTCCTAAACAAAGACACATGACAAAACACTAGTGGTTTAAAATTGCAACAGTCCAGAACTCCAAACAAACTTGAGTAATTTAATCCTGGCATGGAAACTGAATGCTTGATGCACTGAAATTTGCATAGTGCCACTGTGCAAGACTGTGGTATAAAATGTCAAGTACAAGCATCTAGAAAACTACAAGCCGATTCACACCATCTCAGTCTGTATTTCTGTAGATTGGCACAATTTATATTCGTTTGTCCATCAAAAAGCCATTATCATCACTTTTTTTTCAGACTATTCTTTAAAATCCTTCTAATAGTATCATAGAATGGTTTGCGTTGGAAGGGACCTTAAAGACCATCTAGTTACAACTCCCCCGTCAAGGGCAAGGACACCTTCCACTAGACCAGATTACTCAAAGTCCCATTCAGTCTGGCCTTGAACCATTCCAGGGATGTGGCACCCACAACTTCTGTGGGCAATCTGTCTCAGTGTTTCAACACCCACTTAACATGAAGTGACTTAACTCATATGTATTAAAGTACATTGGTGACTGCTTTTGACCTCACACAGCTATAAATCCGGCTCATTTTGGCAAACATGAAAATATTTACAGAGCTTTGGAAAAAAGTTATGGTGTTTGTCATAGGAAGTAATTTAAAGCAAAACCTTCCTATTATCTAAAGATCTACTGGTGCGCATTTGGAAAACTAAAACCAGAAAACTGACCTACAACATGACTATTACAAGAAAGAGGAATAAATAAAGGATTTTTTAAAGTATTTTTATTCTTATTCATCTTCTTCATCCTCTTGGATTCACTACAACAGCAGAAGAGACAGGTACTTTTGCCATAGTGAGTTGTAATTAAAATAATTGCAAAGGAGAATTAGAAAACAGGATGCAATTAGCAGTTATAGGAATTTAGAAGATATGACAGTGATCCTTTGCAAGCTTCACAGAGATGGAAAATTTCCTCCCTCTCAATGCCTACTTTCAGATTTCATCAACATTTCATTTATTTCAACTGAAGAAAGCCACATGGCTTCCAACCATTGGTCCCTCGTGTTCCCCAACAGAGGTCACAGAAGATAACTTGACAATTCATTTTGGGAATTCATTTCTACTGCCCTTTGTCACAGCATCTTACAAAACCTCTGCCTGTGGGAGTACCTGAGAAACAGAAGTGGTTAGAAGTGACTGAGGGCATATCAGGCAGAGTAGTAACAAGTTTGTGTTCTGCCTGTGCTCCAGTTTTATGACATTTGTCACTCACAGGACCCCAAGATTTGGGGAAAACAGCACGTAAAAGAATTTTGGGAAAATGCATACGAGAAAGTAGGAGTATCTTTTCTGGGTATTTCTCAATACAACAGTATATTTGCAATACCTTTCCTCTAAAGCTTCGGTGAGGTCAAGCCTTATCTCTAGGTACAATCTAAGCCTTGCTCAAAACTCACTGCAATGCTGTCTAAGAGCAACATTAGGAGATGGTGAGAGAACTGCAGCAAAACAACTTGGTGCTCACTGTGCCACATTCCTATGTCAATCTACATAATCAGATACAGGTTGCCCGGAGAAGTTGTGGATGCCCCATCCACAGCACACTGTGCAAGGCCAGACTGAATGGGACATTGAGCAACCTGGTTTAGTGGGAGGCGTCCCTGTCCATGGCAAGAGGGTTGGAACTAGATGATCTTTAAGGTCCCTTCCAACCCAAACCATTCTATAATTCTATAGTCTCTGACTACATTTCATCACTGCATCACTCTCCTTCCAAACACTGCGAACTCCATCCAGTCATGCTGCTTCTCCACCTGGGCAAAAACATCCACTGCCACCATCACTGGGTTCACCCATTTTGCAGTCCTCTGCTACTGTTGTTGGATGTGATGTACTTATGTGTTGGACTTCCAGCAGACATAATTTTGACCTCTATTTCCTTTATGGAGTGTACGGAAAAGTATCACACTCACCAAAATCAAGACCTCTGGTATCTTAATTCTGTCTCACTTGCCCCTGTCTGTATTTGCCTATTCTCACTATTTTCACATAGCAATGACTTTTCTAGGTAGCAAACTGCTATGGATATTTCTTCTCCCATAGTTCCATTGTCAGGGAGACAAAGAGCTTTTCTCCCCAGTTTCAGAAGGCTGGTTGCAGTTTGATGAGGACTTCACCAGGAACCAACACATCATGTACTGCGGTTGCTATTTTCAACACAGTTAAGAACCACAGGTCATCAAGTATTTAAACAACCTTCTCAAAAAGGATGCATGAATAGCTTTACACAGTTTTCAGCTGTGTGTTCACAGAGCATTTAATTTCTTTCCACCAAGACTGTTTCAATACTCAGAGAGCAGGATGGACACAATTTACTCAGTAAGCAGATAAGGTATCTAGTCTGATCAGAGATGTTCAGTCCACAGCCTTAGGGAACTCTACTTAGGCTCTGCTACAATGCCGGAAGTATCAATTTCTCATAAGCCTCTTCAAGGTGATCGTCACTACAGTATCAGAGTATTTCACCAATATTAATGAACTTATCTTCTCATATCATGCTATGTTGTGCAGTTCATAATATCTTCATTTTACAGATACAGTTTAAGTGTAATAAATGTTAGTGCCACTTCAGTTAAAACCATTTCAAAACTTTCTTTACAATTTCTTACACGTTCTCATTTTCGAGTTGTCTAAGTCTCTCACTGTTTCAGGTAAAACTTCTTCGTGGAGCACAAACTCAGGTATGTAACCTTTCAGGTGAGGTAGATCTCAGTAAAAAAAGAAAAAAAAAGGTAAAAAAAAAAGGTATGACAGTTTGCATATGGAAAAGTGTTCCACTTGGACCAGCTAGTTCCTGCTACTATCATCCTTTCTGGCATATGGAAACTGTATGCAAAGAAGGACACTATTTTTTTTTGCCATGGGGATATACTAAGGGCAACAGAAGGTATGAGTGGGACTACTATCAGCAGTTTAAGTCCACACATAAAATTAGTGTTATTCTTTGAAACTCTTCAAGCAGAAATTACAACAAAGGGCTTGAGGTTTCATCCATAAGTGAGACTGACTACTAATGAATTAGCATTACTCCTACAAATGTAACATTTCACTGCCATTAGTATTTACACCAACTCCAGGAAAAAACAAAAAAAGAAAATAAAATATAGTAATAATCCCAGATACAACTATTGAAAACCCACAGAGACTAACAATAAGATCCCAATGGAGAATTAAAACCAGAAGAAAAAATACATTTTGTTTCCCATTGCATCATTTTTCTTGCTATTGCTGTTTGTAGCCTTGGAAAGAGTTGTTTCCTCCTCTAAAGGGGGTTTAAAAGCTGTTACAGCTTCTCTTTTCAGAAGATACAGAAGCTGTGTAATGGTTGATCAATCATCTTGGAATGCCCTTTTACCAACAACACAGATGCCTTGGCTTTTTGGTGTAACAAAATGCATAAGACTTGGAATTCAACTGCCAGATGATTGAGTAGATTGTTTACATCAATATTATACAAATATCAATTTCTGAAATATAACAATATTAATAATTTAAAATCACAAAGGAAGTAGAAAGAAGACTCACAAGTGAATCCAATTTCAAAGCAGTGACTATAAATACTAACATTTTTAGTATGCTCTGTATTATTTATGGAATATGATTTATTACTAAGGTTTTGTATATCTATGGTTAGATTAAAGAATACCTAATAATATATTTACTGTTATTTTAGAAGATATGGAATAAGATATGGTTGTGTCATGCCCTACAGAAAAACACAGTTCCGACTACAGTATCAAACGCTTATGTTTATATGCATGTCATATATAAAGGTTTATGTAAAGGCTTCTGGATACTTATTATCTACAGAAGTAATTAAATTGAGCTATGTTTTACCTATGAGATTTGTTTCACATCTATGTGTTCCAAAAGCATTTTATATGAAGAAGCACAGGAGGACAGACAATTCTTCTTTTCTGTTTCCACAAGTCAAGTTCACAGTGAAATGAATGAGAATTATGTACATAAAGTGCCTAGAAAGAAAAAGTATACCAATTAAGCAGCCATGCTAGGTGTTCATATGGCATATTTTTTATCCAAATTTGGTGCTGTCATGGGTGAGATCACCGACTGAAGACAGACAAGATGGTTTCTAATTATCTGTTCTGACAGCTCTGGGGTGCTTAACTTCCAAAACAAAAGTATGTACAAGAAGTATCAACAGAGCAAACAAGGTACCTACACTTTCAAGAGGCAATACTTTGTCTTAACAGCAATATCTCAAGTTTGATACAGAATTACTACAGTTTTGTTCTACCTGCTCAGTAAGAAATACCTCACCTCCATGATTGCAAACATGTCAACTGTGTCTCCACAGGGATGCAAGGGGCATGTCCCAGGCTGATCCAAAGTGTTAGTCTTTTGTCATTGGTTATTGAAGAATACGTGGATCTTGCATGACTAAGACTCCCATTGAGAGACCAACAAAGTTCCCATCTTCCATAGAAAATGGTCTTGGTTTTGCTAACATCTTAAGCTCTGCTTAGTGTTTAACCCCTCCTCTTTCATTCGTCTTTCACTGTTGTTCACTGAGAGATTTACCAACAAAGTACCTGCTTCACCATTAGAGATTTCTTTATGTTCTCTCCTTCCTATTAGGGAACTTTTTTTTTATGTTCTTATTATTTAGTTTATGTGTGAAGTTACTGAACATTCAGGAAAAGCATTTGTATCCAGGACACAGCAGGTATACCTTCCAAGGGACACAAAACAGTCCAAATGACCAGCCACAAAAATGAAACTGGACTGAAAATACATAAACAGCAAAAGATTTGAAGAGTTCAGTCTTATCAAGAGATCTTCATCGATTGATACAGACTTTCATATAAAAAATATTGGACAATATGTAGCTCTTTGTACAGGCAGATAGCCGGATCTGATAGACAGAAGTGGAATAAAACCAACACTAAGCTAAAAATTGGTTATTAATAGCAAACACTAAGGCTAATGAATAACTGGAGAGCTCACACTGCATTTGGATGCATTCACCAATGTTAAGATGGATTCACTCAAAATTCAAAATTAAGAATAACTTTTTTCTAAGTGGCAAGCCTCATTCAACCAAGAATTTACTCAAGTCCTCCAGTTTCTATCACACGGGAATCACTGCACAGGTGCCTCCAATTTATTACAATGCCCATGGCTTTTCTGGGGAAATCTACTTTTTTCCTTACAAGTTTTAAGTTTAACTCTCCTTTTCAATTCAGACAGGCTATCCAATCCAATTCAGTTAGGCTTCCAATGTTGATTACCTGGTATACAGTAAGTACTAATGCTGAGGGGGTAGAGAACAGGACCCAAATCAGATGGAATAACAGGGTCATAAAAGCTTACCAGAAATATATAAATCAGCTTAGACTTATCACTCCAAGCCTGAAAACAACCAGGTTCAGCCAAAAGAAAATAAAGAGGAGACATACACCTTTCAGTGTTCTCAAGCTGTTTCTAGAGGAACTCACACAATCCCACTTTTTCCCCTCACATCAGCATCTCTGGGCTACATGGACAAGACATTACAATGGCCCCAGAGAAGGTCCAATCCCTTGGTTTGGGACAGACAGTGTTTTTGTAAGCTGTGTTCAGGCCTCTGCTGAGAACTCCTGCTTGTGGGTAGCTCTCCTCTCTTTCCTTTGCTCCCATATCTCCTTTCATCATTTCTCAATCATCAAACAGTAAAGATACCTGAGTGCATTCCTGAGGAGTAACAAAGTGGGGCTGAATGGTCCTCATGCCATTTAAGAAATAAGGAGCCAAACCTAAATTAGTTCTCAGTACAAGACCTCTGAAAGATTAACACAGGTTTACGATTTTCACCCTACTTCTCTCTTCCCTCTTTGATTTTACCCTATTAACAGGTAGTAGAATAACAAAAAAAAAAACAGCAAAAAAAAAAGCTCTATCTCTGTTTTGCCAGAGCAATGTAAGAAAGCAGGAGGTCATCACTGGCTTCAACATGCAGCTGAGAGCTACAAGCAGTAACCTTACCTACCGGGGAAACTCACTACTTGTACTGCTGCAGCCAAGGATAAGCTCTTTCTGCGGCAGAGTCCTGCAGATCAAATCACTTCCTGTCTTAAACTGTATGACACATCCATAATACATCAGGAGATATCCAGGAGGTGCCTTCTCTGTATCACTGTCTAATCTTCAGTAAAACTTGCTGGAGCAGATGCTAGAATAACAGGGTAATTTACAGCTCACTGCTACAGTGCATCATATAGGCGTCTGTCCTGGGCACAAATCACCGATGAAATCAAGAGAGCAATGTTTGTTTTGAACACCTGAAGGTCTTCCCCACGAGCTTCAGAACACGTGCGATTCTTTGCCTATCTGTCTCAAACTGCTCCTTCTGCCTCTGTTGGCAACAGTTCACATACCAGAGACACCCTACTTTAACAAGTATCTACAGCAGTGAACAAGGAAGCCATCCTAAATTTAGCTAAATGGCTCTATTAAACAAAAGTATCAGTATTTCCCAAGTGAACCCATTCACAAACATGGAGCAATCTTGTGCTACTTTGACATTTGACCATGCTAGCCAGTAGTACCTGTTTGCTTCTGTAAGATTGTCACCTCCCATATGTTTCAATAATGTGCTTAATTTAATGGTTTTGCTATAGCAAGTGAAACAACCGCAACTCACTAAAGGGTGAACAAGAAATAAGTCACAGCAGCTCATCCACAAAAAAAAGTGACCTTGTGAATTAACAGGTCATGCTTACAATTCTAATTACTGCCTTCCAGCTACCAGCCTTAAAGAATCATCACTTCCCTGCGAAAATTTCTTATGGCACTATTAAGAGGGTTTGAGTGTTTGGGATTTTTTGTTTGGTTTTGTTTGTTTGTTTGTTTTGGTTGGTTGGCTGGGGTTTTTTTAGGTTTTGTTTTTAAACCTTTTTCCATAGTTATTTCCCCAAATCTGGGGGGAATAAGAACATATGATTTCCTGTGATGTGAGATGACATGCCTTATTAAAACATTATTTAAAAAACCCAATCAGGACACACAAATAATAAAGCCAACCCAAACATGGAAGATATTTCCTTAGATTAAGCAAATAGTGGAGAAAAAAAGTTTTCAAGAAAAGATATGCACTTAGAAAGAAGATTAGTTATTTTTTCTTTCTGCCTGAAGAGAAACATAACTGCGCAAACACTGCAGCTGCTGACTAGACATTCTTGAACCATTAATATGTAATCCCACTGTCACTCAAATAATTTTCTCATATCCAGTAGCTGGGATCAAAGCTGGACAAGAAACAAAGAATCAACTAAGGCTCTACAAGAATTATATCACAACATAAATTTTAAGGATGTCCTTATATGCTCAGTTAGCATACTCTTTGACTATCAAAGAATGCTTATCTGGTTAGAATGTGGAAATAATTCTATAATCTATGAGCTCTGGAACTATAGTAACTAGTATTAAAACGTCCTAACAGTAAAATGCAACAGAAATAATTAAATAAATTATTACTCTAAGAATGTAAGGAAAGGCATTTTTAGCATTCTGACTTTAAAGACTTCTGGTATTTTAAACAGTTCTATTTTTGAAACACCTGGTATTATTTCAGTTCAAATCTAATCACAGAAGAAAAATGGCAGATTGCCATGCACAAAAATTTCTCTCCCTATTTTTCAGTACACTGTCAACATAGACCGTTGTTTCCTGCTGCGTTATCTTACGGTCTTGTGCAGCAGGCAAAAGGCATCTACTCAAGAATTCAATTTTTCCCCATTATTGCATATTCAAAAATGGAACTGACAGGATAGTAGTTTATTCATGTTGTGAACCAGATCCAACTCACACGGACTGGCTTTCAGAAACCCACAGATCAATCGTTACTGACTGGGAGGGGTGCCTTGGCTGGGGGAGGAGGGGCAGGTGTTTCATTTGGGAGAAGGGAAGAGTTGAAGGGCTGCAGAAGTACCGAAACACACAGCAGTCTTCTCGACTCCTCTGCATTACGCTAACTAACAAAATAAGGAATACACACAGTAGAAATGGCAAGTTCTGGGTCTGCAACTATTTTAAAATGCATCTCAATTTTGACAATGCTTAACATGCAGACATTTAAGCTTATATGAATATTCACGTATGAGTACACCACCAAATCTAAGTCACTGTGCAAAGATAAGCATGACTGTAAAAGTGTCAAAAGTGAGGTCTTCAGACTGACAATACGTACCGGAATAGTCTAATGAAAATTAAGGCAGATTGTCCATCAAGAGCACCTCAGTCCTATTCTTTCACCAGTGGCAGGCTTAGCAGCAGAAGTTTCGGGACATCAGTTCCACAGAAAACTACGCAAAATCCCTCTCCCCATTATGATTTTAATTAGAAGACTATCGTAATGCAACTTTCCAAACAGTAAGAAACCTCCTCTGAATAGGGAAGCAGCTTCTGGCACCCTTCCTCGATTCAGTGCACAGGAAAAGAAACGCTGAAAGCGGCACGGCTTAGTTAAGTGAAGAGCTTTACATTCCCTAACATTAGTAACATGTAGTGTTAAACTGTATTACATGTGAACGGAGCAACAAAGCAAGCGTTTTTAAAATTAATAACAAAATCCCATTTTCAGTAGCAAAAACCTCAGAGCGTACTTTGCGGTTTGCTACTGGCAGCAAGTTGTAATACTGTACCCCTGCTAAAATGCAAGAACACCCAGAATAAATTGTCACACGAGGGAGCAAAAAACCTGTGTCATTACAGTTTCTCTCCGCAAACAGTTTCTTTGCTGCGGTGCCCTCTGTTAAATCCGAAACTCCTCCGAACACCGCAGCCTCCCTGACTCTGGCGCTGCGCGGGCTGCGCCGGTGCTCGCTCGGTATTTTCGCATCGCGCTCCCTCCGCGGGGCCGGCGCCGCCGCCGCCGCTCTCAGCGCCGCTCGCAGCCGCGGACCGCGCTCGGTTCGGACAGCACCGCGCTCCGACCGCACCGCACCGCACCGCACGGCGCCCGGACCGTCCCTGCACGGCTGCGGGTCCGCACGCCCCGAGGGGATGCGCTCCCTCGCCGCCGACCCGCGCAGCGCGGACCCGCCG